>JAVLVB010000596.1:194963-275179 GCA_032876305.1 Orestias chungarensis
TTTTCTTCTTCATGCGCGTTAACTTGTGGATCCTACATGGTCTATATAGAAGTCTAATGGTGGTTAGACCAAGGGGAAAACGTCAGAATTAACCATCAAGACCCGTTGTGTGAAAATAGCCAAGTAGCCCTAAGAGCATCTCAAGTTCTGGACATTTTACAGGACAAGGTTCAGTTCACTATTCCATAGAAAAAAGATAAATAGACGCTGGAGGAGCTTCACTCATCCAAAGCTCAGGTGGGAGAAACTGCTGATAGGTAAGCTACTAGTGGGAGATGGCCTTTAAATTCAGCACAATATGTAGGTTAAAAGAAATAAATTAAAACCCTCATGCTCATCTAGCAAAAAGCCACGTCAAGAGAGGGAACGTTTTTGCCTTTTGGCTGAAATGATAGAAAACTAAACGCATATTAATCCTTAGCCTCACCCCCTCAACAGGGTAACACAATGGTGATGGTAGCATCATGCTGAGGGAATCCTTCACAATAAGATGCTGGTAGAGCTTATTGGAACATTGTGAAAGATTTGTCCAGAGGTTGAATGACTTGAAACTGTGGCGAAGGTTCAGCTTCCAGCACGACAGAACTGTTAAGATAAATGCTAAAGGGTTAAAGCGGTCTAATCACACCTAAGAAGGTATATAGATTTTATTTTGGCTCTTTTGGCTCTCCATACAGTTGAGTCACCTATGATTCGGATCTTTGGGATCTCTGTTCCAGATGACTAAAGCTAAAAGGTAACACACCTCAAACTATGAAATTGAACAAAGCATCAGTCACTTAAATAAAGTTTGTGTTCAAACCACGAGAAAATGAAAAACATTAAAGGGGGGTTTCAACACTTTTCCAAGGCACTGCATTTACAACATTTGAGCAACGATGGTTCCTGCGGCTGCAAGAGGAAGACATCGTTGCTCCTGTGGCCAGGTTTTGTTTACGACTGACTTGAAATTTGTTTTTAAAGGTCAGAGCGAGAGAGAGAGAGAATGTGCACAAGACCAGAGGTAACGTATCGACATAACACTTATAAATAATAAAAGAACATATTTTAAGAGCAGAGAGATGTCATCTGGGAAAGGACTCTGTCACTGAAACCACATCTAAACCATCGCAGCTTTCGTCTTAGTGCTGAGTCCGTCTACGCTAGCACAGCTGGAAAAGTGACACGACTGGCTCTGACGTTGTGAAAGGAGACGAAAACCCAGCATTGCTTCATTCCTGCAGATAGTTCCAACCGCAGCGCCGATGCTAAGCTGTGGTTAAAAACAAGCCGACGTATTCAGCTTTGGCGAGCAGCATCATCCCTTTAACTGGAGAAAGAACTGAAAGTTTTAGATTATACACCAGAACGCTACAAAAACAAATAGTGAGGCGGTCTCCCTGTTCCTGTTCACTGCTTGCTTTTATACTCTTGGCTCTTGGTGCTTCGCTCTGTGTTCAGTCTTTCCTCACCATGGATCATTTTTTTGTGGTTAACGTTCCGTTTTATTCCCACTTTCGCTTCAGCCGGCTTGAATTCTTCTGTTTTTTAAAAAATTTTTTATTCCATGTGATGCTTGTTTCTATCCTTGAATCAGGTCCAGCCAGCTGGGTTCAAGCGTGGGTCACGGCGTATGTTTGAAGCCCTAAAGACGTGATTTATGAATCACAAACAGGTTGGAAGTCGAGGCTTTTAACAGACTGTTGTGTCAGCAGTAAAACACTCAGGGAAGGACGACAAAGGGGAGGGTGCTGAGCTCCTGGACTGCTGAAAACGGGCAGGATTTACAGTTGGCAAACCTAAAAAAATAAAAATAAAATGTAAAACAAAGCAAAATCAGCATTTTCTAAGCAGTTAACGTTAAAAATCTAAACAAGGCCTTTCTAATGTGCATGTGATAAGAATGCGTGCCGCTTGCAAATCTTACTGAGTGACCTAAACCGGGGGGGCCGTTTGTGAGATAAGTGGGACATTCTCTGCTGTGGCCGATCACTGTTGCTGTGTTTTAAGCAATCATTGAAAGCTTTGCCAGTTTCATAAACTAGTGCTGTGTTGACCAAGGTAACAATACTCCTCTAAACTGAAAATTGAACACGTTTTAAATTATGATCACCATTCATCAGTCAGGCTACGCTTGACACAAATTGCTTTTAAATTCCTGACTAGAGTGCCTGGTGATTAGATCTCCAACCTACTGCTATCAGACTTCAACAATAAATCCTGCACTGAAATCTTGGTCCTATAAACTCACGTTCGCTGCTTTTGGGGTAACAATGCAACTTGTCCAGAGATGTCAACTTGAAATTTTACAATAACACATTTTTAGCAACTAAAGTTTGAATAATTTTCTACCTTAAGAGAAGACGTTGAGATTCAAATCAAAGTTTTGTCTTTTACATAAAGATGGAGACCAACAACAGGATGACTAATGTACCTAATAACTATGGCAGATAGGAGGTGGAGGGACAGAGAAAATGGTCCATGAGAGCTCAGCACGGGGAATATTGTAATTCTTTATTCACCTCTTTCAGTGCTTCACCATTTATTCTCCATTAAGAGTCTCCCCATACAAAGTGCACAAAGAAATGATTTAAAGCAGAGCCACAAACACAAACGTATATACCAAAGCGGGGTCCTCATGACGCACAAGCTCAACTCATTTGTACTGAAAACGTAGGAGAAATCTGAGAGGACGGAAGGAAGGAACAAAAAAAATGTGACGCCGTGAACCAGAACCTGTAGAAAACTGAAGGAAACGCAGCATCCAGTGAAGCGGCAGCAGAAATTGATAAGACTGGTAATATGTAGGCCTGCTTCTGTCTATAATCGTCCATAATACAACAAAACCAAGAAAAGTTTCAGAGAAGGTGGATACTGCTGTCACCGACCGCTTGTAATGTGAAGACAGTTTCAGGTGTTGGTCCGTCTGATGACGATCAGACAGGAAATGGGTTCGGGTCGGGGAGAAGCGGAGGGCTATAATACAACCCTGTGTCTCCATAAAAGAAAAAAAGAAAAAGACATCTCATCAACAGACCCTGTGAAAGTCCAATAGTCTTTCTGTGTGGGGAATTCAAACCCATCAGCACAGTGTCAGATTCTGTGTGTGCAATCCTTCAGGTTCAAATCAGGACTCCGGTGGGAGAATGTTTGGTCACAAGAACGAAAAATGAAGCCTCTTGTTTGGAGCTCCTCAATTCAGAGCCAAGAAAAGGCCGAGCAGCACACCCGTCTGTCTGGTGTAACCAATGAAGACACAGATCTACAGTAGCAGTCAAAGAGAGGACAGATAAGAAGAAGACGACGACGAAGAGAGGGAGATCCAGAGAGTCGCTCCTTTCTCTTCTCCGTGTCCTCTGGCTCATGTCTGCAGTCCAGATGCAGATGAAGAGATCCAATGGAAGTCTGTCCAGTGTTGGGTGAGCGGGGATTTGGGGCGATCGGTCAGGGGAGCAGGAAGGTGGCGCCCCCTGGTGTTGCGGTGGCGGAGGAGTGCTTCTACTGCTGAGCGGTCTCGCTGCCTGGCAGAGTGATATTGCCCAGGTGGAGGACAGGAAGTGGGTGAGCCTCCGTGTTAAAAACCCAGCTTTCAAACGGCATCAGGTCGTCGCTGGAGAACAGCAGGTAGAGATACCTGGGAGTGGTGGGGGAGAAGGAAGAAAGTCAACATAGGACAACAAAACTTGGAAATAAGACACTCTATGCTTATTATTTTCTTTATTCAGGAAAAAGATAGAAGCCAAACAAACTATTAAAATCTTTAAACAAGAATGCTCAAAAATTCCCTTTTCAGCTTCCGTTGGATGGCTGTATTATGGTCCAGGATACTTTTTGTGTAAGGATTTCTAACCATATTTTGTGGATTTAGGTAAAAAAATTCATCCCAATATTTCCAGAGGATCCTTAGGTTAGGAAGTTTTACATGTATGGCAGAGAACAAAAAACGGCCAGATCTATAAGACTAGAAAAATTATAACACCCATTTTAGAATACACAGGTTGTTGAAGTTGATGCTCAGTCCCTCCACAAAAACTCGATTCTGCGATCACAGAAACTCCAGCAAAATCAAGGAAAGGGCAGACGATACGCAGGGGGCGAATAATTCTTAAAAAGCCGAAAATTCACAGTATAAATAGCATCTAAGAGCAGAAATCGCAGAATTATGTAAATTCGCTTGATTTAGCATTTTCTCGCAAAAATGTGAATTTTTTTATTATTTTCCTACTTTTGACTGACACTAACCCCCCCCCATCATCATCATCACCCCTGGCTTTGTTCTTAGACATATTCTGTATTTCTTTACCAAGCAATGTTCATGTTTTGTACTTTTTCACTTTGCTCATACTGCATTACCTTTAATGGTCCAAGACTCAATAACTAAATGATTGAGTGATTAAATAACTGTGCCAGCAATGCTGCTATGTTATGTCATATTTGCTGCTTACTGTTGGTGAAACAATGTGTGGGAGAAGCATGTTTACTGTCCTTACATTTGTAAGCCTGATTCCCAAGTTGTTCACACTTTTCCACACTTTTTCCACATTGTTACCGCAGAAAACAGGACGAAACCCCACAGAAATCCCAGCAGAATCAAGGATTTTTGCCCACGTTTTCCCGTGGGTACTGGATGCTGCTCCTAAATGCTGCATGTTTGCACTGATCGGTTGAGACCAGCAGCCAATCAGATCTAGGCTGTATTGATCTGAGGGGATTTTTGGCACAAACGCTGAGAAAAGATGCAAAGGACACAAAAGGCTTCCAAACTCACAAGGACTGAACTGTCATGGTCTCAGGGAGCGCCCAAGGAACGTGGCAGCTGACATTTCACAACTCTAGTGGCATTAGACGCTTTGTTGGTGTTTATTTCAATCCAAGTGAAAAACGCAGGTCTGATCAGCAGCCAGTAAATGTCACTTTACTGTAATGTCATCTGTGAACTGTCATACTGCTTTAGTGACAGAAATACAGAGATCCTTATTTTCATGTACAACACAGGTTTTTGCCCAGTTTTACGGTTTTCATAGGATGAAACTAATAAGCCTGAGGAAGAAAGGACCGAAATAAGGATGGGCGTACACAAGCTAGGAAGGTCTCAGATAAGGAAGAGAGAAGGAATTAACTGAAGGACAAAAACTTTAGAGTAATGACAGATTATTGAGAATAATGAATAAACTCTGAAAAGATGGATTCTTTTATTTTCTTTTTCCATCATTTAAATCGAGAAAGACCTAGGAAATATAATTTGATTATAAATCGAGCCTGGAGGAGGTCATTTAAGGAGCTGCCACCAGGGGACAGCAAAAAAACACCAGAGCAACTCACACATTCGCCTCAACCCAGCAGTGATGGGATGGAAAAGCCCAGACCCTGTAGCCCTGCTCTGGACTCACCAAGCTATGTTTCTACACAGGCATTAGAATGAAATGGTTATATTATGGTGAACTCATTAATATCTATAGCATGTGTATAAACATAAAGGAAAACTCTTAAATCCAACTTACTTGAGCGTCTCAGCGAGGAAGAAGCTCTGCTGCACATCATCGTAGGTCGGGTTGGACGAGTAGACATCTTTGACTCCAGAGAAGCCCCCACTCACCCGGCAGTACTTATCAATGGCCTGGAGGAGACGGGATGAAAGGCGCATGAGAGGCGGGAGGACGAGCACCAAATCACATGCCAAGAGCAGAAGAGAAAGAAAAAAAAACGCGTTGAGACATCCAAAAAACGTCGGAAGAAAGGATCAGAGACGACAAGAGAAAGTGTGTGGGAGCAGAGCGTGTTTTAATGAGCTAATTAAAGCACGCTGTAATTAATTTCTTTGCTTTAGACAGATTAGAGCAGGTTCTTGGGGAGACATCCAGGAGGCAGACAAAATGATTACAGCAAACAGTTTCCAGCATCCACATTAGTATTTGCTTCATAAAGGGAACATACTCAGCTTTTCTCTCTCTCTGATAAAAATGAGCAGCAACATAACAGGTTGCTCTTGGCTAGATTTTTGTCCTCTTTTCTTTGTTATTACTCATGGATGTTTCAGAAGTAAAACAGTGAAGAAATGATTCTCTGATCTAATACTTTACATGTTCCACAAGAAGGACACATGATTCCACTTTGAGAGAACTATGTTGTATCCTCGAGTGTATGATTGGTTAATAGAGGCAAAGACGTGTGGATTATTGCATTACTGATGTAATCAGCATCAGGGCCATCCGAGGATCAGGTTCTGCTTGTGTACGTTGATACTTAACTGGATAAACCATTAAAAACGCTGATGAAAGGATGAACTCACAAGTGTTTGAACTGTATTCTAAGTTGTTTCGTGTATTTAACTCGATCTCTGAAGAAAAAATGCTATGTATAGATTACTGGAATGTTTCCCTGCAGTTGGCTGATACGGCTGCGATTATTTAACACAGAGCGCTATAACAGAGACTGTCTTGTTGAAACGCTCTGCGACACTTTTTTCCTCTCACAGCACAGAATGTTAGCCTTGGGACTGTGGCACTGAAATTGGACTAGTGTTTTCAAACTGGGCACAGGAACAGCACCTTCGCCGCCGCGACCAGGTGCAGCGGTGCGCGCGGTGGCTGCAGACAACAAGAGTGACAGAATGAGGGGAAGTTATGATCCACGGCTTGACGTCTCTCACTTTGTTTGTTACTGACAAGCGCAGGGAGGATAAGGCAGATTTAGAGTAGTGACAGATTGTGAAATTATACAGAGGACATAAGTTATTTTATGAAGAAACCAAACACAGATATGCTAAAATCTGTTTACTAGCCGGCAACATCACACACAATGTCATTAGAAACGGATCGACGGTCCGGCTGTTGATGCTAACGGTCCGCTAGCACGTATGAGCTCCATTGATTTCCAAAGGGAACTTCTCCCATTGAATTTGGCCTCTGCAGACTAATTCTGACGCCATTAAACTGCTGGACATGGCCTATCGACTTTGACTATTAACACATGTAATTGAAAATATTATCTCTGCCCCTTGTCTTTTAGGCATTTTTCCATGCCTCACACACACACACACAAACTCATTCAGTCCTCCCAGTAATGTCCTCGAACGACTTTGCTGTCGGCAGATTTGCTCCGCAAAGACATTTCACCATAATTCCTGTTATTCATGGGCTGCTGCAACCGACATGAGCCTGTACTTCTTGATTCATGGCGCTGCGTCAGACAGATTCTTGTGCAAACACACACACACACACACACACACACATACAAACATATTATATGTTTATTAGCAAGCTAGAAAAACTACCTGCATGTCTGGCTATGTAAAATATGTTAGACATGAGTTAAATCTGGTAAAAGCCAGTGTGAGGTGATTGCACCCTTAGATTCAGAAGGCATGAGCATCTGTGCTAAATTATTCATGCCAATAAACTGTCCACTCGTACGGGGAGGAGAGGAGGAGGGGGTGTCAGCTGCCAAGGTGGGACATATTTCACATCGCGGAAGGAAGGCCCTCACCTTCAAGCTCATTTACAAAACCGACACACAACGCTAAGAAAAAATAACAACAACGTGCACATCTGAACACACGCCATCCATTAACACCAGCTAATGTGAACATGTTTTTAAAAAGTGTTTTTGTCCTGTTTTTAAAGCAAATATATGAGTAAACCTGAAATAGGACAAAACCAATCCAGCAAATAACCTTTTAGAAAGATTTATGAGCTTGTTTTAAGTCAATATACTTATTATTTTTGAGATCATTTAAAGTGAAATATATACAAAACATTTCATATTATGCAAGTTTTTTATATAAGTGCTTCATTTTACACGCTATTTGATATTATTTTTAGTCATGAATTCATTTAATTGAGTCATTGAGTCAAATGGGAGCCCCCAGTATCAGTTATAAAGGCATCAAAATCGCCCACAAATACAAAACACATAACTCAAAAACACACACTTATTTGTAAGTTGCGATTTGAGCATAAATAAAACAACCGCTTGATATAGTTGACTTTGTTCTTTTTTGAAGAAGCTAGTTTATGGTGATGGGTTTATGAGGAAAGGACCGCACCCATGTTCACACACACCCCGCCAGGCCCAAATCTCACTCCAAGCCAACTTCAAAACTTGAGAGCCAGCTTAGCTACAGACTGGGATTGGCCTCCGTTTTACCAGCATTTGATCAGTGAAAGAAAAAGTTTAGAGAGATATTCATCTAGGAAATTTGTCCATTTTCTTTCATGGAGTTAAAAAAATCAGCTGTTCAGAAAACTTGTTCCTGTTTTCTTCCGTCTTCCAGTCGATCAGTTTCAACTGGAGCAAATTCTTTAGATTCCCTGATCAGAAATTAAACAGGTGTGTCTAAACCAAGAGGCTTAATATAGATAGGAAAATACATTACTGAGGGAACATCTAGAGGACAGACATGGGACACAGGAGTGGGTTAGGATACAGACAGTAGCAGAGGAAACGCATTTGAAAAGAGCCTCAGGTAACCAGTGAAAAAAAAGTGATGTAGCAGCCATAGAGATAAAAATGTTCAAATATAACGGTGCTGAGGGGAAAAAACACCTAGCTGTATGTTAAAGTGTGTTTAAAAGAACACAAAAAAGCCACGGTCAGATGACACTTGAGCACTTTTTGATAATTAGTCAGTGGGATTCTGATCAGTGGGAGTTAATATTCACTCACACTATCATCAGCCAGAATAGCAGTACTAGCTAAAGAACATTAGCTAGAGCCATGGGAAAGGCTTTCTACTGCACCTCTGCAGATACAGGAGCGTTGCTCTTAGAAGCTCGGTGATGTTAGCAGCTGGCATTGCTTCTGCCATGTTGGCAGAGTTTTAAGCTAAAAAGGAGCAGCTCATTGTTTTATGCTGCTCTAAACAAGTTGACAGGTTGGTGGGATGGATATGGGTCGCTTTATTCTAATGTTAATGCTAAGTAGTATAATTGAACAACTCATCGTTTTAGTTTTGATTTTCTATCTAGATTGATTATTTTGACAACCCTAATACTCTATTTTTTACACAACCAAGGTGTTGAGGAAATCCCTTTTTTGGTGGCTTTGCTTCAAACTTAAATAGTTTGAACTGAAACTGAGGTGATAGGGAAGATTTTTGCTTATTGATGCCTAAAGTGCTTCAGTAAGAGTTCATTTCCACCTAAATCCACTACAACTTCGCCAAGTCTGAGTTAAGATCTATCACTAATGTTGCCATCAGAACGGATCAGGCGTCGTACTTATCACGGAGTGTTTACCTATAAACTTCAACTATGCAAAGCAGGCAGAGCGGAGGCCTTCAGCACCGGCTCTCTTTAGTGTCACTCAGGATCGGCGCAATCAGGGCTAATAAACACACCTGCCAATACATTTGCCTGGCACTTGTGCTGATATGCTATTTACTCCCATGCTGGGAACAATAAAACAAAGTGTAACTAAAAACAGAGAGAGGAACTACATGACAAGAAGACTGGCAGACGGAAGGAGGAAACAAGAGTTCGAAAAAGAGTCGTAATGCTAAGGAATCACACTGAATCCCATATGGAAGATGAGCCCTTTAATCCTCCGTCAGTGGAAGCTTTCAGCTGGTTTCTATTTTAAAATTGCTTTCATCATAACAGAGGAGGAAGGAAAGGTTGTCTCACAGGTGTAGGTCTCAACAAAACAAAAAATAAAAGCAAGTGAAATGAAGCAGGTCTCCAGCTTAATAACTACATCAACCAGTCACAAACTGAGAGAGAAAATAGAAAAATCGGGACATTTTGAGACGCACCTTAGCTACGAGACAAGATTAAACTAACATCTTTCAGAGGAAGTGGTGCGCACACTTCAGCTAAATCTTCATTTCCCCTTTATCAATTCTTTGGATGAATGCTAAAGCGATGTTATGTCGAGTCACTGATGCATGGATGTTGTTTTAGCCCTTTAGAGTTAGAATCTGCTCAATTTAGCATTAGCGGAACCAATGTCAATGATTAGTACTAAACTAGAGTTTAGGTCAGCCTTATGTTTGGAGAAACAATATTACGTTGTGCGGTGATTAAACCTTTCCCTATTTCCATACACACGTGCGTCTCTTTCATTTCCTTATAGACCCAGAATGTGCTGCAGAGCAAAGGGAACGCTCTTGAACACCAACCTTCCTCTGAGACTCCAGCTGGATAGTCATGGCTGGATTTCATCTACGGGGTCTTTCTGTATGCATTCATCAAAGCAATCATTTCAGATGCGCCCTTTACTCAGAACCTCACTGATTACATTCATGTGTTCCATCATGAAGATGTGCTGTATTTCAGCTCATGATGACAAATAATAGCCGCAGTCCTTTATGTGAATTTCAGGCATTCAAATAATGATAATTAACCCGACATGAAAGGAGAGTGTGACAAGACCTATTGATTTCAAGTTTGGAGCAGGAAGCACTCTGAGGCGCTTTTAACGTGATTGAACTTGCACTGCTTGGGAGATGCAGAATAACAGATGGACAGCTCCATAGGCAGCAGTGTCTCTGGACCGGTTGGTAGACGGGCTGGTCGGCTGCTGTTTTCACGTTCTCTCTCTCGTACTTATAGCGCCGTCGTCTACAGAAACACAGCAATGTTTGCTCGTGTGTTCCTGCGAGGTACGATGTCTCACCAAAGTGTTCACACCTTTTGAAGACTTTCACAGTTTCTCTCGTTACAACCACATATAGTGATATATTCTAGTATTCTACTGGGACTTGGTGTGGCAGACGAACACACACTGGTGATGCAGCACAGAGGAAGGAAACGCACCAGGGGTTCTTAATCTTTTTAGGATGAAATGGAGCATTAATCAGAGAGGCAGCTACAGTATGAGGCTCAAGGCAACGTTGGAGGAATTGCCGACATCCACAGCAATCTGTTAACAGGAGTCAGAGGTTGACTGACTCTTTCCATCATCACTTATTTCACCTCATAATTTTTTCCAAATCACTAATTATCTAACGAGCTGAAACGAAAACCCACATCATGCCATCACACAACAAGCAGAGGAATGCATGTAACTGTGCTGATAACCACATACTAACAATAAGATTAAACTTGTGCGCTTAAATAATCAACAATTGACCTTCTCACAAGTCTCACAACTTCTCCCTGCATCTGAGGAATACAGAACAGTGCTAAAAGAAAGACCTGTTAGCTGTAACAGTCTTGACACTTCAGGGAGGACACTCTAAACATGGAACCAAACCTACATCTGACTCACTGGTCTGTTAGGATGGCATAGTCAAAGCAAGACTACTGCCTATTGATGCGCTGCTGCTTGCATCTATTACTCCTCCATAGAGGCTTAATCTGACAGATTTGGAAATAGTTTACAGAGAGTGATGGAACAAAAGCTTGAGGATGTAACTGGAGGATTTAAAAAGCATCAGGTGGGCTGAACGGTTGCATGCCGCATTTATAAGAGCATGGGTTTGAGAAAATCATGTCTTCACTTTTTTTTTTTTTTATAGTCTCCTTTACCATCAAGCTCTACAGTGTTTTATTCAAACAAAAAAATTAACTTTGTGCTTGTAATCAAAGCAAACACAAAGAAGAGCTGAAGACTTTTGCGCAGCACTGCATCAGTCGCCTTACATAAACAATGCAGCAACCTTCTATGGAAGCTCTTTTACAGGTTCATTTATAAGAAACATGACTCGCATATGGAAGTACAGTAAGTGATGACAGTCAGATCACCCGTCTTGCTCTGGAGTTTACTGCTGTCATTCATTAAACCGCTTTCTGCTGTGAATAAAATCCAAATGAAACGTTTTGCTTTACCTGCGCTGCCTCCCAGCCCCACTGCCTGTATTTGGGGTCGTGGGTGAACCTCCACATGTACCAGTACGTCTCGATGACCTCAGGCCGGAGGATGTAGTACTTCTCGTTCTGCCGGACGGCCACCGCCTCCAGGCCGCTGTCGAACTTGAAGGCCTCTGGACCAAGCTTTAGCACTTAAAAATGAAAGAGGAAAAAAAAAGATCACAATAATGACGGTGGATCCAAATTTAGAGGGTGATGAAATAAATTATGGGGGTCTGTGTTGGGAGAGTAAACAAGAGGGAAGAGAATGAAGGGGACAATCAAACAAAAGGTAAAAAAAGGACATCAAGACTGGCGTGTTTTCCTCCAGCCGCATTGATTTTACTACCTTTTTATCTTTTTACAACCCGCCTCCTCGGCCAAATAGTTGCACAGAGTATTAGGAGGGGAAAAGAGCTGAGAAGCTGACAAAGCGCCGACATTGCCTCCGAGAGGATTACAGCGGCGACGTGGTGGAAAGTTCCCAAAGACTGAACGCTCAATAACCAGCAGCACAAATTTAGACAGCCTGACCGCTGCGGGAAAATTCCCCCCTGCGCTTTTCTCTCACCTCTTCTCCATCTTCATTTGTTGCCACGGCAACCGCTCGTCTCGTCTCAGAGCGACCTTACAATTACTGACTTGCGCATCACGAGGGGAGATCAGACGGCTGGGAAAAACTGATCCCAGTCAGCCGACAGAGCACGGGAAGGAACGTTGACATTTATAAAATCGAGCTAATGCAAAGATCACTTTGGGTTTGATGGCGTGTAAAATCTAAGAGAGCCTAGAAATGTATCTTGCAACATTCAAAAACAAGTTATAGTCATAGTCAAATGTGTCATTGTGTGTATTTATTGTAGAAGTAATGATATTTCCTGTTATCTTCCTCTTACTCGCTCTCATTTCATAAGTATATTTGGGATTTGAGGAGACGACTAAACACTTTGTCTTGCTCATTAATATCTTGGTGCAAATAAATTAATGGCCACTGTAAATGTATTTAAAGTGAAAAATGGTTACACAAAATATTTTTGTACAAGCTTGAAATATATAAGGTGAAGCACTTTGAAAGGGTATTCAGCCACAATTTCAAAGTATTTTTTGGGGCCTTTTCAAAAGAGCTTAAATGTGAATCAACACGGTAATATTTTTTCAGATAAAATATGAAAAATGTGGCGTGAAATCAGTCGTTTCCCCATAAACTCGCCAGATTCATGCAAACTGAAGTTCCTATGACTTCCTAAGACTGACTCAGCTCTTCCCTAGAGATCAGATCTTAGCTAGTGCAAACCCAAAGGCTGTCCCTTTGACAGACTCTCCCAGTTGAGCTGTGAATCACTGCAGAGTTACTACAGACTACTTGGCTGCTTCTCTGATTAATGCCGTCCTTGTGAGTTCAGGTGGACAGCCATGCCTTGGTGGGTTTGTAGCTACGCCATACTGCTTTCATTTTCAACAGATGACTTGATCAGAGCTCTGTGTCAGGTTCAAACCTTGGAATATTGTTTTATAACCTAACCCTGATTTAAACTTCTCCACAGCTTTGTTTCTGACCCTTCTGGTGTTTTTTTTTTGGGTCCTTAAGATTCTGTGGGCTCTTAAAGGAACAGCAGCATTTACACTGACATGAAATGACACAAGTGGTCTATTATAAATATTTAGTATTTCATCAACAGGGACTCTCGATAAACACCAGATTTCGGTTTAGAAAAATGTCAAATGTATTTTTTTCTTCCCTTACATTGATGCTCTACTTTGAGTTGGTCTAAGCTTTTAAAAAGGCTTTAAAGGATGCTGAATCAGGGCTGAAAGGAGCTTTGCCTAAGAATAAGTTAATTTTAATAAACCCACCAAACGCATCATTACTGCCATGATTACGTCATTGCAGCTTCAACAACAACTGATTGATTTGTAAATGTCACATAGTGGAAACATGTCGGTGTCTCCAGCTGCCTGTCAATCATTACAATCGCTTGGTCAACATCTTGTGTTTGATACGCAAGAAAAAAATTGTTCCAATACTTTTGCCAGAAAAAGAACCTCCAAAAATCTAAACATACAAATGCATAAAAAATAAAATAAAATAAAAAACTAATAATAAAAAACAGCTTTGAGAATAAGTTACGAGGTGTACGCAAAAATAAACCTCACGCAACTAGAGTTTTGTTTTTTAGATTATAGATTTTGTTCCATATTGTGGGGGCGGATCTTCCTGTAAAGGGTGACTTGATAAGGAATTTCTAATTTTTTTGATTGGACATACATCTTTACCCATCAGAACGTGTTAGTGAGCTACTTGACAGCATGCTATTACCATGGTTTCACAACAGCATCGCTTTAGATTAGGTCAGTGAAAACAAACTTTTCAGACGCAGTTTGTAAAAGTAAACAAATAAATAAATAAATAAATAAAAAGATTTGAAACAAAAAGTTAAAGCAAATAGAAAACTGCATAAATACAGATTCCTCTATTGGATACACATAAATTAGCTTTTTTTTTTTCAAAAGTTCAATGTTGAAATGCTGTTTTCCCTCTAAGTTTCTTTTTTAACTGCAATAATATTGGAACTAATTCCCCACCGTAGTTTCAACCTTGGCTGTAAAACCCGTCAAAGCTGACAGAAGTGGAGGTCTCCCCCTCACAGCCCTCACCTGTTCTGTCGTAGGACTCGTGGCAGGTGTGAGCGATCTCCGCGCCGAGCTGCAGGTAGTGACCTGCCTTGTCGTCCGGCGAGCCGTCGGCCCCCAGCGCGAACATGCCGCCGGCGAAGCAGGCCAGGTGGCCCATCTTCCTCTCCAGGTGGCCGTTCTTCCACTCGCCGATGAATGTCAGGCCGCCGTTGGATTTGCGGATGAGGTGGCGCTCGATGGCCTACGGGCAGAGAATTAGTTTGCCTATATTTTTAAACATTTAAACCTTTTAAAATATGAACGTCACAACGATGAACTGAAGAAACAGATGAGCACACACTGGACTAGTCCAAACAACCCAGAATAAACAGCTCTGATGTACCTCGATGGCATCATCATACGCCTTGCGTGCTTCTGTGTCTGTCTTGTCAGACATGAGCCACGCCTTCAGCAGGTACTCATAGAAACTGTCCCCCAGTCCTCCCAGCGAGGTGTGATCTGCAAAGACATGAGTTGAAAAACACACAAGGAAGCAGATGATTAGCTGGAGACAGACAAATGAGAAAACAGGGAGAGTAGCATGAATTATTCAGTTTTAAGCTACGCTTCAGCGTCCTTGGCGGAGCACAACATGGCATCCAGCAAAGCCACGCTTACATGGAGTCTCAGCTGCTTCCACAAAACACTGGCAGCACGCTTCCTCCTTTAAATGTCGTGTTTATCCTCTCATATTTCAGTGCTCCTCAACAATTATGGAGGTTCACGCAGCTTGAACGCCTGGGCCTTATTCTCAGGACACAACAGTGAAAATAGCTGGCAAAAAATGGATTTACAGTAAAAAAAATTGTATTACACAAGCAAGGAGGATGTTTACCCAACATCAAAAACAGTGGCAGGGAGAATATGAGTAGCCTCATTTGAAATCTGAGCAGAGGCTTTGTGCCTCATCAGGATCTTCATCCGGAGGTGAATAACATGCTTTTAGGTGACTGAAGGGATATTTAAAGATAAAACAGCAAAAGAGAAGAATGAATAATTCATTCTTTCTTTGTCGAGAAGAATCCACGTAACAAACCTCAGTCACGGCCGAGGAATGATTTGCGGTTTATTTCCAGTTTTAAAAGCTGGAAATGGGTTCAACTCATCCGTTTACTGTTGCAGTTTCTGCTTTTATACCCGTTAAAACTCTGAGGTCTTCAACTGAGTGAATATATCATCCGCACGACGGCAACCAGCTCACAAAAACAACTGGGTTTTGTGTTGGTCTAAAGATTTGACTTCAACTATTTTTCTGCACCAATAATAGCACTTCAACCATGGTGGCTCTGGTGTTTAACCACGGCTGGAGGTAGAGTAACCCCTGTTAAAGCTGTTGGTGCATTTATAATATCGATTAAAAAAATACATTTACATGATACACAAGAAAGTGTTTAATAAAAATAAAACATGTTGGTACTGAGAGCTTTAGATTTCAGTTATTCTGCTGTTTGCGTGGTACCAGCCTTTACTCTCGAGGCTTCGAGCTGATTGAGCCTGTATTTTTATTCGAAAAAACAAAAAAAACAACCTTTGATAGTTTTTTGTTTTTTTCTCAGTCTGCGAAGCATCAGAAGCATCATCCAGCTAATCGCACCCACTTACAATACGCTTGTGGGCAAAGTGCAGTCGTCCGACAGGCCGTCATTACAGCACGGCTCAATTAGAAATCCATATTTTGCAAAAATCTATCGCCATTGAAGAACCTTAAATTATCTTGCTGTTTTTACTCAATTAAAATGATCGAGATAATGAAGCTAAAAGTGGTGAATTCTGTAAATGTGCACTTATGTCACTTCCTGATGCACGCAAACACAAACCACCCATAAGCTCCTGTCTTCTCATGCAACCAGGCAGCCAACTTCTAATCCCTTACTTCCCTCCATCAATCTGTCCTCTCTGCATCTTCTTTCCATTTATTTGCCCCAAGTTTTGGCTCAAAGTCTACAGTTATAAGCACATCGATCCCACTGCCGCATCGTCTATCCATCCATTATTGAGCTCCTCCGATTGTAAAGACCCATCAGTCCCACCACAAATAAAAGACGGGTTTATTCTGAAGAGGGAAATACATTTTACATCCCAAAGGGAAAGTAAACACAGTTCTAACGCATTGATTCCAAGTATCTTGAATAAACCTGCCTATTGTGATCGATGGAAGAGAACGGTTGAACTTTTTTTTTTAATCTCCTCTAGGATTTGAGGTTGTGGTTGAGGTATTATCTGTTCTTTTCAGATAATCAAGAATCAAGAATCAATTTATTTATATAGCGCGTCTAAAGGCGGTTTACAAGAAAATCAATTAAAATCAAATAATACATCATAAACAAATCAGTTTGAAAAAGTTTCTAATCTAAGGAACCCCAGCAGATTCATGGAGTCATTGACTTTCAAACAATAGCTTGTGTTGTCGTTGACTTTACATAAATCCCTCATAGTGAGCATGCATGTAGCGACAGTGGAGAGGAAAACTCCCCTTTAACAGGAAGATAATCATAAGATAATCATAAGATGCTCTCATTTCAATAAAACAAGAGGTTTCGGCCATGGTTACACATCATGAATTGCACATAAGTAATAAAAAAAATAAAATAAGGAAGAATCCCTCTAGTTAAAACCAGAGAGGTTTAATTGTATTAGTTATGTTTGTACTGAAAAATCACAACAAACTGAACAGATCTACTCAGAAATGCTGCCACCATGAGTGGCACAATTATAAACATCAATATCTTCCACAAAGTTTGCACACTTGCCGTTGTAACTTATATCGTTTGCATGCCTTTACAAACAAGTTAATTCTCTCCCTGGATGTTTCATTTAGGCTTTTATCACATTTAAATAAATAAAAAATATCCTTGATTGTAAAAGTTTGAACATAAAAATAACACAATAAGAAGTAATGCAGAAATATTCAGACCCTTCTAGTCAGTATTTAATAGATGCACCATTTGCTCCAATAGAAGCAGGGAATGTGCTGATGGATACACATCAGGTTTGCACATCTGGATTCATTTCCAAGTTCTTCAAGCTGCCAAGGTTGCAAAGGAATTGGCCTTTTAACAGCTGCTTTAAAGGCCACCCACAAATTCTCTGGGATTTGATTCATTCAGTCCAGAACTCCCACAGTGTCATCGTCAAACTGTTTCTGTGTAACTCGACGCTTTGCTGCACAAGAAATTGCACCAGGAGTTGTGTGGTTCTCTTGGATTCCTGATATTTTGCAGCAACTTTCCACTTATACAAACCTTTCAGGGACTGCTGCGTTAGCAGATCCCCACACCATGATGCGGCCACCACCATGCTCCAATGTGGGTATGTGCTTACACATGAGCTTGTCTCACACATGCCTTTTATAGAACTAGTTGAGTCTTGATTTGAGAGACTTTCATCCAAAAAGAAAATTCTGTTGATCTCAACTGATTTGTAAAAGCTATAAAAAGGTTAAACATCGAGTGAGGAGAACACTGTATTCATATTTGAATAGATTTATTCTATTTTCTCCTACTGAATAAGGGAAATTATATCCGTCCATATAGGTTTCATTTAAATAAACCAATGGAATGTTATGACATAATTGTTTATTGTTGTATGATTTCTTGAATCATTTACTATAGTACTTTGGTGGAAACAAAGCAAAATGACAGAAAGACATTACTGCTTACCAGGTCTAGTCATCAATTGTAATGAACAAATCCACTTAATACGAGCCAAAAACCGCATTAGCTGAAAATGAAAACCTCTGTCACTTCTTCAATAACTTCTCTCTGAGAGCAGATAATTTCTCTGGGCATGCTGCCAAACCTAATCAATCTAGTGATGACACGAAACTCCCCATTTTCAGTCTTCTGCTTGATTCGATTTGTACTCATTAACAAAGATCCATTGCACCTTTGTCTTTACTTCTGGTAGTATTAATCCCCCTCTTCTGTCATAATGGCACTTCTGAGGGATGGTTTAAAGTTTACAAGCAACATCTTTCCCTCCTGCCAACTGGTTGGTCCGACTGTAGTAATTCAGCATTTATAAAGACTATAAGTGTTTTGCTGCTGTACTTACGTTGGCCCCAGCGGCCTGTGCGAGGGTTTAAATAGTTTGGGTAGAGCCCGTTGGGTCGGTCCATCTTAGCCAGCAGCTTACGGATATGCATCACCTGAAACAAGCAGATTAATGGAGATTTCAAAACTGTTTAAATTGACGAATAAAAGACATGCAGTGAAAAAGAAAAAGATTTTTTGCCACACAGCGAAGCCGTAAATGAGCTGAACTGATGGAGATAATTGAAAGCTGCTATGTCAGCTCTGTCAGTAATGGAGGAGAATTGCCATGGAGTGACTTGGGAAAAAAATATTGAGAGGGGAAGAGAAGCAGAAAATCGTGGTGATGCGTTTCCCCAGTTTTATTGAAATCTTGGAAGCATCCCTTTCAGATACACTGCAGCCTTTGAATGCTTTTGTTTGTTAAGGCCATAGACGAGTGCACTGCAGTAGTCTGGTCTAAACAAGACAAAGACATCTACAAGCTCGTCACCATCAAACGTAGTAAAATAGTGCTATAAGGGTCAGTCGTTTTTTTTGTTCAATGTAGCTCAGTTATAACGTTGACTCTCGCTGAGACACGAGGTCTCATTTCCAAGAGCGACCAACCTTAGAATATGCTGCTTGTTCAGGTTAGTCGGAACGTCGGCCAGCAAAGGCAAAGCGGGTTCTGCTAAATGTTTGTGTTGGCAGAAAGTGAAACTTCCTGACAGGAAACCTAGCCAGCCGTGTGTGAGGACGCTCCTGGGTCTGGATACTAGAATATTCTAAAATGTTAGATTTCATTTATAGGGCGTTTTTAAAGCATACAGACACTCGGTTTTTTTGATTGCGCTGCTGTGCAGGACAGTCTGGTTGATATTAGAGCGCGACTCTCCCATGTGTTTAGGAACCGCTGATCTGGATTTAAATTTTTATCGCGATATCTTGTGATGCTTTTGCGATAGTGATCACAGTAATAATAAACAAATACTGGCCTTGAAAAACCAAAACTGCAATTAATCTTTTGTTGTAAAAATAATAATACTGCAGCCAGTTTGTGGAGTTCATCACTGATCTTAATTTATCCTTATGGTGATAAGTGACAATTCTCATCATGATGTAAATCATAAAAAATATGTGACAATGTACAAAACGACCATGTTAAATTAATCTCTTGTAAAATACAAAGTCATAAACACATAGGCGTGTGTTGCTACCTTCTGATAGTACACCGGGTTTCCTGTCAGGTAGGTGAGATGAACAAACTCCATGTGAAGGGTCCCAAACTCAGCCAGGATGCTGCTGCCGGCTGACGCCCAGCCCCAGTTACGACCGACGCCGCTGCAGAGGAAGATGGAAAGATCTTAATGCTTCAAATTCAGACGTTCGTGAACATTTTTGCAGGATTTATGGTGAAACCAAAACTGCACCAAAACACAACACAGTACAGGACCATCAGAAGTTTGGACTGGCCAAAGCTTAATCTGACAGTAAAATGTCACAAACATTTCTCTGGATGCAAAAGGAGCAGAAGCAGCACAAAGACATGAGAGGAGCAGAACTACTGTCCTCATTTTGCTGTGCACTTACAGAGGGAACGGAGGTTTCACAAAGCACCACTAAACACTTTTCTGCAGCCTCCATGTGGTATTAAAAGCCAATTGATTTTGATGTTGGATTTTGTGTAAAGGTGCAGTGGGATTAGCAAACGCTGTTCTGCCCTTTAAGCACAGTTTGCATTTACCCACGCCGCCCGGTGAAGAGGTCTAATCAGGCAGAGTGAAAACAACTGTGTGGGTGGAGCGTGGATGCGTTTGAGCATTTAGAACTGTGCCAGAATAATCGGACAATACGGATTGTTTTTTGTTTTTCTAAAAGCAGATTTTACCACGTTAAGAACAAAAGTACTTTGGCTTTTGATTTGACACGGGTCTGTATTTGTTTATCAGATCTCAAACCTTTATTCTAACGAACATATAAGGTGTAAGATGCTTTGATCGCTGCTGAGAAGTAGGAATATTGATAACATTTTTATCTGCATTCATTTAGAAATGAAGAATAGATCTTAAGTAACGTTAGAGGCTACTTTTCCTTTTCACTATGTTCTACTATTCTACTAGTACATACTACATAATTGGCTGTGGATTTCTTTCCATTCTGAAAACTAAAACACGACAAATAACTTCCAATAACCGAAGCACGGGGTTGAGGGTATGATGATTGGGGCTTTTCTAAATATTTCCTATGTGAGGCGATCTCTCTGACAGCTGTAGTAGTTAATCAGCAGAACAGTGATTTTAAACACAGCATATGTAGAACAGAATGACTGAAAGAGAAACAATTCACGGGGTTGATATGGTATAGTCAAAGTCCAGACCTCAGCATAATTAAAAGGCTGCAGTGGACATTAGGGGGAAAAACAAGAAAGAAAATCTAAAAAAAAAAGAAGACAGAGTTAATATTCCTCCTGCTAAGTGTTTGTATACATCGGTGTTCATCAGGACTGTGTTCTCGCCCCACTCATGCAATACAGAACAATGATGAATCTTCAAAGAAACGAGGTTGATTTTCTGGTCCACTGTTGCAATGAGAACCACCTGGAGGTCAAGCCACTGCAGATTGTATCTTACAGAGAACAACACTGACACTTCTCACTATCCTCAACATTGTGTGTACTTTAGATCACTTCCTGTTCCTAGAAACAGCCCATTGTCGGGATCCGATCTGGTCCTCCAGCACAGCCTTCGATCACACAGCAAGCAAATACTCGACTTTTCCACAGCAGTGTGAATGTCCAGATTTCCATGTTTTCACCCTAAGATCATCTGTTTGTGGCACTTCCATTATGAAGTACGAATCGGTACGTTTTCTGGTAACAGAATCAAACATCGTGGTAACCAACTTCTCCCTCGCCTCCATTAATGGTTCTCACTTTTTCTATTTCACAGATCTATTCAGGGCATGGAGATACAGACTCTGCAGCTGATTTATAACGCAGTTGCGCTTTCACTTCATCCTAAATAGCACTCTGGAATGTGGGTTGATTGGTTTTGCACTATTTTAATCATTGTACTACCTAATAAAGACCAGATCATTAACAGGATAAGCTTTAGAATGTTTTAAGAATGTAATTTGTTCTTACTACAATCTCAAGCTTCCGTAAGCAGAAAAACCTAAACAGTTTCTGACCAAATTATCATCATGTGCCAATATTTGCTATGATTATATTTTACCCTCATCTGACTGTTAGTAATGGGGGTTGGAGTGTGCTAATGCTCTAGCTTACCTTTTGAGGTTGACCATAGCCCAGGGGATCCCAGTCGGAGTGTTGAAGGCAGGGATGAGCTTTTCAGCCAGCTGGACTGCCTTGACTTTAAACACCTGGAGAAACAGAGACATGGTGGGAGGAAGATGGTTATTATTAGTTTATTAAAATGTTTGTGTAAAAATAGTAGATGAATCAAAGCGCATATAGGAGTTTAACCTGTGAGGGAGGAAATAGCAGGTTTTAAAAAGTTAGCTTTCAGAGATTTTGGAGTTAGTGAGGCAAGATGGACTATTTAGATGTGGATAATTCAGGGTATACAACCCCCCCCCCCCAAAAAAAAGGACCCGCCCAACCCCAGTCATGTTTGGATGTTATAAGATGTTGACAGAAATTATATTTGAAGACATCCCTCACAGTCTTGTATGCTTCACATTATTTGTATCGTAAAAAAATGAAAGTATTTATTTTCGTAGGTTTTGCAGTGTTTTCCTCAACCCTGGTGCTTTGTTTAGGAATGGCCGCCAATTGGTGCATTATTTTAATTCGCTGCTTGTTTTTCACTTCTGGCACCAATAATTGCTGTCTTCAGTATTACCAAATTACGTGATACAACATTGTCATGAATCCTATATACTTTTATCACTATCATAGTGTGCAATGTTGAATAAGGCTGTATTAAGTTATATTATTCAAGCAAGAAATTAAAGCCTTAAAATGAATAATCAAAACAGAAGTAAGAGAATAAAAACGAGGTTCTAAACATTTGCTGTAACACACAGAGATCCCTGCTGACCACAGCCATCAGCATCTACTTAACGCTTTGAAGAAACTTAGAGGATATGAGTTACAACAATGTTTATTTCCCTTTGGGATCAATAAAGCAAATATAGATTAAATCCAAAAAGCTTTATCGAGCTCCAAGCGCAGACGGAGGCACGCTTGGATGCTTGAGACCTAAACACACATGCCTCGCATTACTCTTACATTTTTTATGTGCTTACATCAGTCTCGGATTATTGTCCTTAGTGGATAAATAAACATGTTTCCATACTTAATCAGATTTTCATCAACTGAAAATGAACATTAGGACACGAGACACATAAAAACAGAGGTATGGTTTACTGAAATGTGTCTGCAGAGCGCAGCTGTGAATAATTCCTGCTATCCTCCGAGCTCAGGCGGCACAACACCACAGACGGGTGTTTGCAGAATGCTTAAGCAGTCCATGAGACATTAAAGGGAACACTCAGAGGTCAAACTCGAGTTAAGCAGAAAAACAGCGCCACACCGTCAGACACATGCAGAGATGAGTTTGAATGTGTGGAGAATCTGAGATTAAGAAATGAAAAGAGAAATAAATTCCTGAGGGCTGAGAGAGGATCGTGGCAGGTTATAGGACTACAGGAACACATCGGAGATCAAACCAGGCAACTGTAGAATTACAGTAGAGTTTTAAAGACTGGGATACGGTTGCTGATAGGCTTTAAGAAGCAGCTACGTATAGGTTCTAAAACATGACCTAATTATTTAGAAACAATAATATAAAAGCTTGCTTGCATTTTGCTCGGCTTTTAAAGAATTGGTATTCATTGTGACACTCAGCATTATCTATTCAGATCACAGAAGGTTTTGCTATAGGAGTGTTGCTGCTGCATTCAGGTATTAGCTGAGCCCAAGGTGAGTGCTAGCTAGAATTGCAAATTCTTGCTTTTCTTTGCTACAGATTGTTGAAATAAAGCTTGGGAGACACACACACACACACACACACACACACACACACACACACACACACACAGACACAGGGAGAAGCCTTTGGTTGTACATAACATGTGTCTAAGGTTCAGGTGATTTTTTTAAATGTATGCACATTACTGAACAATTCAGTCCAGGACTAAATCGGAGGTAGCTTCAGTTTCCACTGAAAACAGAGAAATGAAAACAAAAAACATATTTAAATGGCCCAATGAATTAAAAAGAGATTTACCTCACTTTTTGTAATGTAAATGACCTTTATTTGTTTTTCATGACATAAATGTATTTGTGTTTAAATTTTTTATGTTTCTATCTTCCTTCTTAAATTACTCATCTATTTCTCAAAGTCTCTCCCTATGTTGATCTTCTGTGTGTTGTTTTTAAGGGCGTACTGATCCAATACGATATCGGTCCAATATCAGCCAAAAATATCAGCATAAACCTACGAAAAAGAAATTAAAAAAGCAGAAAGATTTCCCCTATCAGCAATTAATCATAACCAGTCCATTAATTCCTTTAAACTGTATCACTATTGTACAATGTGTGATTTAATCTATTCAATTTAAGAACATTCTTTCTTTAAAGAAACTTTAATATTTATGAAACCTATTGATTAATCGTAAATGGATATTTTTTTCTGCTAACTTTTCTTTCATATTCTCCTCCGAGTAATATCACTTAAGCAAACCTGCTCTAACATTTCACAATACAAAACTTATAAAAGTCTACATGCTTCATGGTGATCTATTATCGGGTCGATATCAGTATCGGGCAAAATTGAAGACGGAAATATCTGCATTGTTTTCTCTCAGATCCATATGTTTCCAGCCGCAGTCGCAACAAAGAGGGCTGAATACGATGAGGTTATGTTAGGTGAGAGATTAGCAAGTTTATCTGAAAAAGACGCGACAACGCCGCATCGACGTTTTTTGGCGTGGACGCCGAGACAGACGGGGGCGATTCAATGGCATGCAGTAAAAAACAACACTATTATTGTAAATACATATTTCACACATGAGGTGTAATGCATGAACGTATTGCTCGTTATTCAGTTTTGGCACAAATTTGACATCGTAGACATGCTGACAGTGAAACGTACTTTAGAATGAAACGAAGCTCTTGTGAAACAACAATAGTTGGACCAAAGCGTAAAGCATCAGGTATGTTAAGCAATCAAATTTGGAAAACATGAAGCAGAAAAAACTAACTGTGGTAGTGCAGTAGTGGACAGGTGATATTATTCAAAGTTTAAACCTCAACCTGTTTAAATTACAAGGGCGGCACTCTTAAAACTGCATGAAAATACAAATCTTAGATCAAAACGACATTGTTAAGTAGGGACTGGTAAAATTACTATACAATAATTTCAGGGATTTGAATTTAAACTGATAATCCCATCAGAGGATTCGTTTTTCTCCTGACTAGAGGAGAGTATATTTGTTTGCAAATTCTTTACAAAAGGAGACGCAACCATACAGAAGTCATGTTTCTAATGTCACAAAGTACCCGGTCTGAGATTCTTTGCTTTACAAACAGATCCACTTCTCTGTCGGATCAGTAAAAAGGGCATCTGTTATCTATGTGTTTAACAGTGGAAACACCTCTAGAAGACATACATATGCAGACAGCGTCTCGGCTACTACATGTGCAGACCTGTAAACTCGTGGTGGGCTCCATCTTCGCATCCTTCTCATCATCATAAAAACCCTTCATCTATCTGTGACCTCCCGCTAGGGTGCTTCGAGGCCCTAAGGTTTTATTGGCAGCTGCTGCTGCTGGCGCCATCAAGCCGAAAACGACATTCAAACAAGCCTTGAGAGGTGGCCGCGAGCCATCCTCGCAGATAAAAGCTGGATGCTTTATGATGATCTGTCTGCAGCAACAGAAACAAGATGGCATCAGGGAAAGGCGACTACAAACGAGGGAACCTTACTCAGGTACAGAAGGATTAGCCAGCGCCACGTTGGTATCTCATCTTTTTGATGATTACAGCTACAAATATGGAAGTAAATCTGTTTCATCATCAAATTTATAAGCCTTTGAATTTTAAACGGTGAAATGTTAAGCTCTGAATTAAAATTTGTGTATTTTTAAAATCTGAAAAAAACTGAAAAAACTGAATAACATCAGTTATTCAATATTATTTTTAAAACATTTTTATGTAGTATTTGTGTCAAAATCGAAACTTACAAAATTTCAAAGGGAAAAAATTCAGATTCCCAAATTCAACAAGCTAAATTCAGTGGTTAAAATTTGTCTTTGAGTTTTAACATCCGGGCCTCCAGGATAACAAGTCAGTCCAGGATTACATTGAACCACGAAGCCGAAGTTTGCCACCAGACCTGGCTTCCAATTAGAAAAACTACAAAACATAAACACTTCAAACCTGGAGTGGATCTTTCTAAACTAGTTTTAGAATATTTAAAACCAGGTTTGTTATTTGTGAAACTTCGATAAGAAAGGAAATTTCAGCGCGGTTTTAGTATTTGCATCACACTAGAACTGCTCCAGCTCCAAAACAACGAAAGATAGTCACTCCAAAGCTGGACTGGATTATTCTATCGTACTAGCTAAATCGTTGGAGCAGAAGGAAAAGAAAATTCAAAACAGGCAAATATGCATTAATATGACAATTCACAGTTTCCCGAATGGGAAACTTGAATCGGTAGCAAACTTCAGCTTCATGGTTTAATGTTATCATGGATTGACTTGTTATCCGAGAGGCCCCTGAACACAGACTTTTAACAACAGAATTGAGCTCGTTTAATTTGAGCATCTGAATTGTTTTCCTTTGAAATTTTATCTTCTCATTTATTTTTTCTTGAAATTTCTTACTTTGGAGTTTGACACTTGGAATTTAAAATATTGGATGAATAGTAGAGAAGAATAACCTTGAAAAACTGAAGGAACAGATTTACTTTCATATAAAAAAAATTAGTGTTTTATATGTTGTTTTTTTCCCTTAACATATCCCAAAGTTGATGCTTTTAAGAGAAAGGTACTATTAGCACAAAGACATTCAATCTAATTAGGAAAATTAGGTATTAGGAAGCAGGAAGATTCTCCAGATGAGATGTTTATGTTCTGTCAAATCTCATATTCTGTTCTTGGAACTATTTATTAGGCAGAAATAATTAAAAGCCCCGAGGCGAGCGAGCGCTCATTTGTGGAGCACCTCCTCGTTTTGCAGCCCTCATATTAGATAAATGTAATTCACGCCGACAATCTGTCCTACCCAACCAATAACTACTGAATCGTGAAATGTAACACGGTTACACAGTCAACACAAACAACACGGCCCTCTGGTCCTCTTTCTCCTTGACACATCTAATCACAGCAGCAGAATCCCATCAAGCTCTGCGCACCGTTGTTCTGCACACCACATATTTGTTGTGGCATGGAGACGAGATTAAAACAATTAGGAGTTAGGAGACCAAATAAAAAATAAAATAAATATACGTTGGGGCCGTTAAATCCAGGAGCGTCTTGGTCATTTTGTAACTTGCTCTAATCGTTCTCTCTCTCCAGGGTTGACAGTTTGAGTGGCTGGCCTTTTTAAATGCATTACAGGGCTCCTTAAAAAACAAAACAAGCGCATATAGATAATCAACACGAAAGTAGGAAACAAAGGACTCTTGGGAACACAGTAGGATTCAATACAAACTGTTTTATTCAATTATTAATGCTATAAAACTAAATTCCTGTTTTTCCTTTACGGAGTAAAACAGGGGGCCTCCTGTGCTGCTCGTATTGGACCGGTTGGGATGGTAAAAAGCAGATGAGCTGAAAGCGTCCATACACTATAAATGGAAAAAGTCGGCAAACGTTGATATTTTGCAATGTAAGTGGACTGTGCAATGTTTGATTTTTGTATAGACAAACAATGTCTGGGGTAGCCTGTTAAGAAGATTTATCTTTTCTTAGTTTAACCTTTGGAGATGTCAAACAGAATTTAATTAAATAATTGTAATACCCAAGTGTCTCCTCCATCCAACAGTCCATATATGCGACAGTCTCTGAGGAACCCACTGGGCCACCGTCGACGTGTAATGAAGCCTCCTAATCCGGATTACAGGGCAGACTGTGAAACGTCCTGCTTGGTAGGAAGGGCCCAGACGCGACAGGATTAACTCGCCCACTGCACCTTTGATTACCGCTCGTCATTTTTCAGACTTTGTTATGCCGCTACACCATCAGCGGATCCATTTACTCACATTGTTTAGCATTCACTGGCCCGGCATCACAGGAGGATGCCGCCATGCAGGAAACTCCAGGGACAGCATCAAGTTAGCTTCAGGAGGACTTTATTTGTCCAAGTCACAATATATGAAGGTATAGACTTTTACTTACTACTGAGGATTATATGAAATGATTAAATATCGTCATGATTAACGAGATGGACGCGTTTTGGATTTTTGCTCCAAATATATTCCTTATTCGCTTCCTTATATTTACTTATTTTACTCAACTTTAACAACCTACAGTACGAGTTTACCTTTGGTTTTTTTTTTACACATTGTTTGCAATCTAGCTCCAGCTCAGTCAGCTTGGATGGACAACCGTGAGGATCGGCTACAAAAAAATAAAGCCCTGATTTATGTCAACAACAAATTACAAACAATTGAATTGTTGACTGAAGCAACTGAATACATTTTGTTTCCAGGTATTAAATTAAAAGAAGCAAACCAAAAAAAACAACAAAAACAAACAGCTGCCTACCTTTTAATTTTATTTGTTCCTACTTTTTGCATTAATCAATTGGATACAATCCCAGTAAAAACTGTTTAAAATTAAACTAAAGAAATGTGAAGAGGTTCAAGTGGCAAGAATGATTTTGCATAAATAGCATTTTTTTTTTTTTTTTTTTGCAGAACACCTAAAGAATAAAAACTTATTTCCAAGCAGTTTCTAACAAAATAAAAAACAAACATTTCCCTTAAAGTAAAATTCAAATTAATTTTGAACTAATTTAGAACCATTTGAATAACCTCCGTTCCTTCCTCCGTTTGTCCGTCCATCCTTGGTTCAGTGCGCACATTTCTATGTTGTTTTCTTCCATTGCTTAATCTGACCTGCATTTCTGCAATCTGTTTTCAGAAGGATGGCAGAGCGTAAAGCTTAGATGAAATTAACAATTCTCTCCAGCATCTTTGCTTCCATGTTTTGTCTTGGTGCCAGTGTGTTCCCTGCTCGCCGCTACGACTGCAGCAGTTTTTGAGCACGTCATCGCAGCCGTCTCTGCTACGGCTCCACAGACTTATTGTGCTGTCCTCTTCACTAAGAAGAAGATTTGATGCGTTCATAATCAGTAAAGGCTAAAAACAATATGCTTCACACTTAAACTCCTGTTTTAACCCTAGCCGATTTCGTAGTCGACAGCTTTTCCCGGCCTTTCCCGCTTCTTGGTAAATCAAATGTAAAATGTGTAAAAGTCAGACGTATTTTGCACACACAGTGAAACAACAGGATGATGCTCGGAGGGATAGTATTTCAAGGAGCTACAACAGATGTTGCTTTATTACCTTAAAACAATCCCTAGTGAAGCATTTTGATTCATGCTGCCACAGACAAATGACCAAATTATCTGTCAATATAAAAAAATTGGTTCCATTAATGTAACAATGGTTACTGTGATACAGTTTGCACTAAAGACGTGTATGTGTAACTTTTCAACGTGCCATATTTACTTACCTTTAAAGAAATAGAGATGGTTTGTTCCCAAATTGACAACGCTTTCACATTATTTGATCTTTTTAGATATACCAGTCTAATTTCCAATGAGAATTCCCAAGATGAATGAAAAGTAATTTACACACCTAACTCATCTGGGCTTATCTGTCGCATTCATATGGGAAAGCGATAAGAAATCTTACTTCAACACAACCCAATATAAGAATCAATAAATGAATAATGTCAGAAACAAATAACATTCAAGTAAATATTTATGAGACTTTTGTTTGTTTTAATTTTGTTTGTTTTTGCTGAATATGATCTTATTTTGTACATCATGTAAAAAATAAAGAAATAAAAACAACAGAAGAGGTTTTAAATACAAAAATGTTAAATGTTCAAAACAAAATAGCAATCAGCGGCCGCCCAACTATTATCAGCCATCAACCATTTCAAGCTTCCATTGTTAAAATTGATGACTGATTTATTAGTATTTGAGGTCATTTTTAATTGCAGCTGAAATTTGCATCCAGCCAACCATCCTGGCCTGATGCTCCTTTCCAGTCCCTGAACATCACCACACCTGCCTGCTCGCATCGTCTCAAAACTGTTCGGTTAGAAAAGCAAAGGCGTGCTAAGACAGCACATCTGAACTCAGACACGCGCTTCAGTTTCCCGGCAGGTTTCCCGTCTGCGTTCCTGCTGAGCAGCGGCGGTCCGGGAGCAGCGAGGAGGAGACTGACGCATTCGATTTGATTATGACACAGTCGGCGTGTGACAGAAGTTCAGAGGGGAAGTGCCGTACGGTCCCGGCGCACACCTAAACTGTTCCTTGCTCCAAACGAAGTAAGGTGGGAAAAGGCATCTAATGAGAGCAATATCAGGCTGAAGAAAAATACAGAATGTCTGAACACAGAACTGTCAAGAAATGTGGGTTGGAGGCACTATTGGAGGTTGGAGGAACTATTTAGTTGATTCCAGTTTTCTATTTAACAAGTAACTCATTACGGTCTCTATCTGACTTCATCTCTGCTTTCATGATCATTATTCCTGTACCTCCGTCACACTTCTCCAGCAGCTCTGATGTGCTCTCTTTAAGTCGCTGCCTCCTGCCTGTTCATCCACAGGACGGCTCTACCAGAGTGTTTATGCCTGCAGAGTCTAGGCTCCTCTTTTAGATTCTCGTCTCTCGTTATAAAACACGACTAGACTCACTGCCCTGACCGTGTTACTGCTCAGGAAACTCTGGTACTATACACTCAACACATCCTTGTTGTTCCTTTTTTCAGTGGTTGATCACTACCCTGAAATCTGGCTTTGTTTTATGTTGCCCTACATCCTTACTTGGATTGTTTCTCTGTCTTCCAAGGTTTCAAGCTTATATAAAGCCCTATTCAGCCAAACACTAAAGCAAAAATAGAAAGATATTTCTGTTGTGGTTTGCTTGGATGGATGGATTGAATCATAGGTGCGTGAATGGTTGGATGGATGGATTAGACTAGGATGGACAGATACATATGTTGGTGAAAGTATGGGTGGATAATAGGAAGGGTAGGAAATGACCAGTTGGATGGATGAACGCTGGAAAGGATGGATAAAAAACGGATGGTTGAGAATCGAGCAACAGATTTTAAAATGTTGTCGCATTTGTGGCCTGTAGTGAGGCGGACATATGAGGAAAGGCAACCCAAAGTCTCAAAGCCGTGAATTAAATCCCAACTGATGAAAAAACCCAAAAAGAGAGATGTAGGCCTCAGTTCGTGCCACATGTTGGTCTGTGCAAACGTAAGTGCAAATAAATCTACCATTGTTGTTCTGGTTAGTAGTTAAATCAAAGATAAATGCATAAAGCTGGTTGTGCTTGAGGTTTAACTCATTTGTAAAGCAGTAAATTCACGGGAAAGTGCTACAGATGTGCATATACACATAGTTCAGACTGTTACCAGCCTGTTCATGTGCCAATAATAGTACTAGAATTTTTTTTCCCCGTCTTCTTTGACTTTATATCGACTGATGAGACAAAAATATCTCCCCAATATATCACAGGTAACGCTTTAAATCTCACTTTGTCCAACGTAAACATCTGTGTTTGCTTAGCCAGAGGTAAGCTCCATTTGAGTTAGTCAGAAGTTGTAGTTGTTCCGTCTCTTCTTCGTCTTGTCCTGTCTGGTAACTGTCCAAGAACATTTAAAGGTTATTTTCACACTGAAAACTTTTCCAGAATACCCATGAATACCGATTGTCTTCCCGAAATGGCAGAAGTACCTGGTTGCCGTTTGTGGACTTGAGCTGCTTTGATTCAGTGTAACTCCAACTCTCAGTTTCAGGGGCTTTTGCTTTCCCCACATCATGGCCACATAAACAATCCATAAACCAAATTATGCAAGGGCCATGCCTTCAGTTTAAATGCTAATATTGCCCGTCTCTTTCTCAGCTGAAATGGAACGGAAAGGTGTGAAAACATGAAAGACTATTTCTAAAGAGATAAGACGGAAAGATGTGTGAGCGTGTCGTTTAGTGACTAAACACTGAGAGGGACAATGAGAAACACCTCTTGTTCGGAGGCTTTAATATATTTAATAAACACAGACACAACACTGATGGAAAAATGTGATATATGTTCTTTTGCTTTGTGAGACTTGATCTGAACTACGCCACAATATCCAGACATGGACACTAGAGAACTGAGTCGTTTGTACAAATAACTGTTTTCTGATTGGCGCCTTGATGCAGCAAAGAAATGGGACTGTTGATGGTATTGGAGGATTTTCAGGTCGACGAAGGGCACTAACGACGCAGAGTAGGGCAGATTTTATCTCTAACAGCTACAAGCTAGCAATCACAACCCTTTTCACTGTCAAAGCTATTACTGAAGAATAAAGACTCAAAGTTGCTTCATTTCGTACAAAGTGCATTTTTGGAATAAATTCTTTAGCTTTCTTATTTAGCGTAATTTTGTACCGTTAATGCTGAGTAGGTTCACTTGAAAATTTGTATCTTATAGAATTAAGTAAGGCATTCATTTACCTGAGCTGTAATTTAAAATAGGACCTCTTTTTTTAAATATATTCTATATTTGGAGTATTAAGCTCCCATGCTTGACTCAACAGTAAAGTATGGGAGCTGGCACATGTGGACAGAACATTAGTTAGAAATATCTCAAGACATTAGTAAGAAAAAATTAAACTCGAACAAAGGAGGAACTTTTAAGTATGACTATGAATTCGCCTTAGGGTAGCGTACGAGAAAGTTGGTTTTAAAGTTGTACCGACAGCCCCATCATGCATTTGTGTGAGAAGGAGAAAAAAATGTGTTTCAGCAAAATAGTCTACAAACCTGAAGAGATAATAGCCGTTCTGTTGGGAGGAAACGAAACAAATCTCAGCAAACTTTACTTCAAAAAGAAGTTTTAAAGAGAAAAGTGATACATGTTAAAAACATATGTTGTAAAAGGTTTGCCATTCAGCCGAGATTAACCATTTTCCTACACTTTCATAAACTGGCAGATTTTGCCTAATTATTTAACAGACCAGTTTAACGGACTTCCTGTTTATAGTTCGATAACAACAGCGTTACAGCAGGAATATTTAAGTAGGCGATTACTCTTTTGAGTAAAGAAGGAAAATGTGTCAAACTTTGATGTCAGCTGACCAGCAGTGTGTAGCACCAGGTGGGCCGCAGGAAGTGTCAGACTAATAATTGCTTAAAAAAGTAGGCAAAGACGTTTCCTTTAGTTTCTTTCTCTGGCTCAAGGTTGGATGACCTAAACCAGAAGATGCTACGACAATTAAAAATCAGCTTAAAGATGTAGCTTTTAAGCTATTTTAAATGAAAATAAGAGTAATAAAATAATAAAAGATGTTAGGAAAGCCACTACAGACTTCTATATATCACATCTGAAAGTGGCAGTAGAAACAAGGTCAGACTAAGTTTGAATGCAAATGAGAGCCATGCCGTTCGCGTCACTTTGGCAGGTAGGTGGAAAGTTCAAGACCGAAGTAGAGAGGAGAGGGAATATGACGCATGACCACAGGGAACAGGAATCCGGGTGAGAACATTAGAGGAAAATAAAGAAGAGACACTAGGAAAGTTGGAGACAGAAACATGAGTAAACACAATCCATCACTCTGCCATCTCTAGAGAGCCGATGTGTTTCCTCCTGAATACTGATCTCCTGCTCTTTCCCTACATGATTGTGCTTTTTTTGTTGCATCTATATTTCTTTCTCTAAGTCATTCGGTCATACTCGTCCCTTGATTCATTATATGTTCCCCGGGACCTTTACCCCGGATCTCTATGCCGTCTAAGCAACAAATAACAAGGCCGTCTCACCTTTTTGCCCGTCTGATGACAGGATCAGAGCTAATATTTTAGCGTTTTTTACTGTGACCGCGGGCAGCGACTAAAATCGGTGAAACGTTTTTCACTTTGAATAATGAGCGGCCGCAGGTAAAACACAGCACAGAGGTCTAAGGGTGCACTTGCAGATGGTGACTGACGATGTGTTTGTGTGGGAGAAACATGACTCTAAACGAGCCAAAGGGCTTTCTCCATCAGTCGGTTCAGCCTCCCAACGCAACATTGGTTTCTCTCGTATTAAGACTCCGTAAGATCTACTGTAACATCAAGACACCCAAGACGTAAAGACTAAAACCATTTATACATTTCATCATCTCACCCCTGGCCTTGTTGTCTTCCAATGCAATTCTAATCTGAGTTTACTTCCATTCAGCTCCATTTCTCGGGGATGAATTTTATCCTGGCCAATCAGCAAACAGAAGGAGGAGTTGTGAACAATGATATTTTTATTTTCTGCATCGTTTTACACTGGTTTGAAGTGATTAAAGCCATTCATTCAGGGTGGGGGATGGACAAGCATCGTCGAGCTGGAGCGGTACAAAGCCAAAAATCAGCGAGGCTGCTAGGCTAGTCAAACTCCACAACTAAAAGAGACTTGACGAACCCGTGAAGTGGCCGATTGTGAAAGCTAAGGCACAAATTTATTTTTTAGACAAAACTTGAGTAATTATGGAAGAGTTGGCAGCATTTTAAAGGAAAGTCATAGGAAATCTGACAACTCAGCAGGCAAATGCGACCAAAAGATGATTTTTTTTAATCCCACGTTCTATTTTCTAATGGCAGTGTAATTGGTCCAATTCAGGTCTTTTTACCAAAGCAAAACAAATCTTATTTCACTGATGTGAGAGTCTGTGCAAGAAGTACCCAGAGATGGTATATCTGGATGCAAACAATGTCTGAAGCAAGCAGGAGCAGAAGCAAGAGTTTTGCTTGCTTTTTTCGTAACAGCCTTTGAGTTACGATCTTTTGATGATACTTGAAACCTGATGCATAGAAAACGGCATCCATTGCAACTATTGTAAACATTGTTCTTTTCCAGTATGTGTTTTTTTCCCGATGGGAGTAGGAATTAGTATGAACGAAGAGACAAAAAAAGTCTTCGTAAATCACCAAAAAATAAAAATACACTTTAAAAAACAGATTTGAGCATTGAGACCTGCCGTGTAAACTTTGCCTACGTCTTTGTCTTGAATCTGGTCAGGTTCTCTTTACTACAACATTACTGTTAATAAGCTCAAATTTCTAATTTTAAGCCAATCCCTAGAGATACTTTATTGGTTTACAGTTGATATTAGGGTTACATTTAAGATTCTGTTGATTTTTTTGAGTCTCTTATCAAGTTTGTTCAATTTTATCTCCATGAACCATTACAACCTTAAGTTTCAACAAGCATGTTCAAGTTCTGCTAGTTTTTGGCTTTTCTAATGTTTTATCTTGATTGCCGTCATAACACTTTAAGGTGCTTTGTGAATGGAGTTGATTGACTGATTGATAAATCTTATGCAAAGTCGTCCTCACAACAGATCATAAAATCTGTTCCTGCATCCGTTGTAGACTCTCCTGCAGCAAAGACTGTTTTACCTTCCCTGTGTTCAGGATCTGGTCTAGGTAGGTATGCTCTACGGTGAAGACCGTGTTGCCAAGGATGCTTAGAGCGGCGCTTGGCAGATTATTACTACCACCGAGGACACGAGGCCAAGCATCGGGGGACTGCTTTAACAAGGTCAGCCTGCACAGTTCTAGGAGCATTAAGTGCATGAAGAACTGCGGGAGGTGCAGGTTTTCTCCCCACCACCCACAGCTTCTCCTATTACTCTTGTAGGCTCTGATGAACGTTTGGGGCGCCGTGGGTGGAGCAGACTGAGGTCAGGGTTACAAAGAAATTCTGAGCCTTTAAAAGACCCGGGACTCATTAGTGAGAGTAGATCTACTTCTCCTCTCATGGTGATGAAATTAATTTAAAGATAAAATTGTTATATAGTGATTTTTTTTATTATTATTTTATTTTAATTTTTGCTTTTGTAATTTGCAATTTAAAAAAAATACTTTTTAAAGTGTTACCTTTTATTTGAACCCATGTCAGGGATATCAAAACTTATCCAATTCAATTTACATACTCCTGGACTTGAACATACAAACAAATGTCAAAAATAGTTGCTGTTCGCTCTATTATTTATAACATTTTAACCATAAGTTGAAAAGACTTAACAGTTTTTATTTTTCGCTCAATACCTTCGACACTCCATGTGTGATTACATCAGTATTGATGAGAACAGAATCATTCAGTTGAGGGTGGAGAGTGTTATTATGGAAAGCATTGCAGGAATTGTTTTGGCAACTTCCTGTCCAGCAATCTTGCATGTAAACAGACAGTTTTACAACATGTCAGAATATCAAATCTGACATCATTCAAAGACAAAAGGGAAGACCAGAAGAAATGGATCCTGATCATTTACAACACCATTTTTATCTGCGTTGTCACATCCTCTGAACGACTAGGCATTCATTTATCAAAAAACAGAGCACATTAGTTGTTTATTTGAGTCGATTTAAGTGGTAATTCTCTATCGGGCATAATTTTTTATTTATGCTGATTAAAGGCGAAAGCTGCAGAAAACAGCAGCAGACATGTTTAAAATCTCTTTGCTTCTAAAAGATGCATCAGTAAGTGAGGGATTATAGAAACAGACAAAAAGGTTTTTAAAAAAGCATAATTTGCAAACCGGTAATTAAAAAATACAGCTCAGTACAAACCAACACCGAGCGTTCTACTGCAGCCGTTATACAGCAACTTCCCGATATATCCTATAATATCAATCCTTTAGCGGCATTACCGATGTATGCATAGAGTTTAGTCGGCATGTGTTGGAAAGCACAGTTACCATCCATACTCTGAGGTGCTTATGAAAAGTAATTTTATAGGCAAGCGAGAAAAATCTTTACAATTCCTTTTTACTTCCAAACAGGTAAAATCATCAAAGCGCAGCAGCTTCATTCCAAGACCGATACGATAAATGAAATCACCATGCTTATCATCCAGCACCGTTAGCAGAGCCCTGGTCTTTTAAAATCTTTTATTTTTATTTTTATCAACACTCACTTCCTGTCCAGAGAGGTAGTACGCTGCCAGGAGTCCTCCAATGAACCGAATGTTGACCTCAAACACTGACACCTCGGCATTCTGGGAAAAACAAGAGGAATAAACATTAGTAAAGAAAAATAAATAAAATTGATTCCTTAAATGTTTACATTTTGGCCAAATATATTTTTTTAACAAATGTTTGGATATTCCGGATGTTCATTTTATCAAACGTAGGTTTTTTCTTGATCCAAAACCAGACAATATTTGTACTTTTCCATTAAGGTAAAAAAAAAGTGCAATATTTCTAAACCTTTTCAGATATGTGATTCAAACTCAACCCGATACTGAAGCATACTGGAGCTCATAAGTCAGCAATGCACGTAACAGCCGGAAGACTAAGTTTGAAACTGGAGATTAAGTTAAAGCTTCATTAAAACATAATGATCTAAGTTTGCCTATCATGCAGCGTTTCAACGTACAGTTGCGGCCTGAGATGTTAAATTATCTTAAAAGCACAAGTGCAGCTCAAATATCATAAGAAACAGGGAGAGAAAGTAGAGACTCAAGGGCATCGCTTGAATGCAGCATTTGGTAAGATATGTTTTAACCACCATGCATTGCCACTCTGTTTATATTTGCCATCCTTATAAACTGACAGCAGATTTGCCACAGCAAATTCAGAAAATGATGGCTGAGATGCTAAAGCTCCAGCTCCCTGTGAGCGATAGAGCGCCACAATGACAAAAAACGATCAAAATCAAGTATATGTCGGAGGAAACGTTCAGTCACATGTTTGTATGACATAAATTAAAGGAATGAATGGCTGTATTGTAGAAATGTGGTTCATCCGCAGTCTGATCGAGCTAGGTTTAATTCACCAAAGATGGGCGAGACTACAGACGAGCAGCCTCTTTGCGTTGCTGTTTTGTAATTGGTGTTCATGAACGCGGCCTAAAGACTCATCGGTGTCTATTTCGGTTTCTGAGGCTTTTTCCTCACCAAGGGCTGATATCCAGTCACAGATTCCTCAGGATTTCCTCCATTTATTTAACAGAAAGTTCGATGCTACTGCTGCTCAGACACCTTTGCAGTAAACCTATTTAACACCGGTTTGTTATTAAGCTCCATCCCATTCTTAAATCTCAATCTTTTCCTTTTCAGCGGATCACTATGTTCTTCCACAGAGCAACGTGGTTCATGTATGTACGGATATCTGTTCTTCCTTTGAACAACACTCCTTTCATTCTCATGATCTGTGAGCTCTTTGAAATGGCACTCCTTCACAATCACTCGTAAAACAAAGGAGACCTCGTGCCTTTGATGCTCAGCTAGAGGATTCTATTTTTCTTTTGGTTCGAAACTGTCCACAAATTAATTTTTGAGTGACCTTGATATTTTCTAGAACCTAGCACAAGATGACATTTATTTTTACCTGACAAACTGAGTGCAGCTTAATGGCATTATTAAGTGGACCTTTGAGTAAGACGGTAGATCATGTGTAAATCAGAAAAGTTTTCAGGTTACCTTTAGCAACGTTTCTTCCAAAAATCAAAGAACTTGGTTTCTGCAGCGTTTCTGAGGTCCACTCTGACCTGCCAGCACTTTTTCTGTGGGGATGTTATTGAGAATGTGTGCCAACTCCCCTATCTTAATGGGAGAATGTGATGGTCAAACCCGTGGCCGCATTCCACTACATGTGTCGGCTGGGATTGAAAACGTTTAAAAGGGAGGAGAGGAAACTTAAACCGCAAAACTTGCTCCAGTTGCAGAGGGGGAACTCATATTTTCTTTATCAGAACCATCCTTTTGCATTTCATTAAGTATTTGTACTTAAAGCTTAATCTTCAGTAGATACAAGGTACATTTGCTCTGTAGTTTCCAGTTGAGTAAGTAACATGCCTTATATTTAGAGCTAAAAGAGAAAACAGAGAATAGGAATATTTCAGCCAACCCTCTCAGCCAAAACAATGCTATCCGGGTTTTTTCCGCTGACAAATGTTTGTTACAGTTCTCAAAATAGTGGGATTGGAAAACTGAATTAAAGCAGAGGTGAAGATTACAGCTTAAACTGACCTATTAAAGCTCAAAGCTAAGCAGTTGGGAGAAAACAACCAAATAGAGGCCAGTTATATATTTTGTGTGAAAAGAAGCAAGCAAAGAGCTCTTTAGAAACTGACTGAGACGAGTAGCATTTAAGCACACAATGACTGAACTCCAGATTCTGTTCAGCAGACTGCCAAACTGGGGAGGAATGGACTCGACAGCTGCAGGTAAGTTCTCTCTCTCTCTCTGCCTCGATCTGCGGCATCGGCCGATCAGACTCCTCACTCTTAGGCGGGTGATTAATGCGATCGTTAAATTCTATTAACCTGGAGGCTGAAGGTGGAGGCTGACCTCTCGCCGACATATCCATCAGACCAAGGTGAGCCGCAGCGTCCAGTACTGAATCACTAGGCTGGCTCAAGCTGACAGGACAGCCATAAATCATTCCTGAGTTGGACGGTTTGTGGACAGGGGAATGGCAGGTGAAAGGTTTCATTCACATTAGAGACTTGTCTACATGAAGCCACTTATCCGGGAAAAACAAAAAAAAAATTTTATTGATTTTTTTGTGTGTCTTTTGGTCTTTTATCTGCACCAAAACTAAAAAGCTTGGTGGGACTCCAAAACCGTTTTTCATTCCTAACAGGAAGTCGTGGCTGTTTTGCAGGATTCTGACATGCTTAGGTGGGTTTTTACTGTTGCTCCACATGGTCCCCTTTGCGTTTAGTGATATATTTGTTCGTGTGGATGAAAACATGTTTTTTTCATTTTTGAACCCGCATATTTACATTAACATTTATGCATTTAGCTGACCTTTTATACAAAGCGACTTACAAAAAGAGGCTTTAACATCGAACTACGACGCAATTTACTCATTTACCTGCAATATGCTAGGAGAGGATTAAGCATTAATGATGACACTTAATACAGCATTTAGGTAAACACAGAATGCCCAAGTACCATACACTAAGTGCTAAATAATATCAGGGGGATAATAAGTGCATTTAGATCTTTCAGGGCAAGAGATACTCTCGGAAGAGCTGGGTCTTCAAGGATTTCTTTAAGGTGGAAAGAGAATCTGATGCTCCGATAGTGAACGTAAGGTCATTCCACCAGTGAGGAACCTTAAATGAGAAGAGTTTAGATTGACCTGGACAGGGCGTTGGTCGTGTTAGTTGGCGCTAGTTGGAGGTACGGAGCGGGCGTGCAGTGAAGTAAGGCTTTAAGAGGTTGTGGAGGTAGATCGCGGCTTATCCATCAAACACTCTGTCTGCCAGCATTAGTGATTTGAATTTGATGCGTGCAGCTAAGGGAAGCCAATGGAGTTCAGTGAAAAGGGGTGTGACATGCGCTGGCTTTGGCTGGTTGAAAACCAAGGGAGCTGCAGCAATCTGGATCATCTGTAGTGGTCTCAAAGCACAGCTGGAAGACCTGTTAGGAGGGCGTTGCAGTAGTCAAGGCGGGAAACAACTAGTCTGAACTACGAGCTGTGTCGCATGTTGAGTTAGATATGGTCTAATCTTCCTGATGTTGAATAGAGAGAAGCGACACAACTGAGCGACAGAGGCAACCTGATCTGCAAAGGTCAGGTGATCATTGATCATGATGCCAAGGTTTCTTACAACCTTAATGGGTGCCACACAGAGGCAGTCTAACCTGATACTGATGTTGTGCTAAATAGTTTCCTTGGCTGGGATTTTAAGCAGTTCAGTTTTGGAGAGGTTCAGTTGGAGGTGGGGATCTTTCATGCATGCAGATATGTCAGAAAGACACGTCGGTAGAGAGGTCCTATGGAGGAAAGGACACATAGAGCTGGGTATCATCTGCATAGCGATGATGGGAGTAGCCATGTGAATGGATGATTGGGCCTAGCAAAGTAGTATACATGGCAAAGAGAAGGGGCCCCAACACCAAGCCTTGGGGCACCCCTGTGGTGAGGCGGTGAGGTGTTGATGTTTGGCCTTGCCCGACCATCTTGACGGATTGTCCGGTGCAGTAGGATTCAAACCAGGAGTGAGCACTGCCCTCAATGCCCGTCTTCCAGCTTGGTAAGTAGGATGCTGTGGTTTACAGTATCAAATGCAACTGAGAGGTCCAGTAGGATGGGAATTGATGATTGGCCTGTCGCTTTGGCTTCTTTCAAGGATTACTGACAGGAATGCCGTTTCCGTGGAGTGACCGCTCTTAAAGCCTGATTGGTTAGAATCAAGGAGGTCATGTTGGGAGAGGAATTTCGTCACCTGCTTTGTGACAGCTCTTTCGATGATTTTAGACAGGAAAGGGAGGGGGACCGGTCTGTAGTTCTCCACTTGGGTGGGGGCTAGGGAGGGTTTTTTGATTAAGGGACTTGCCTGGGCTTGTTTGAATGCGGTGGGGAATGATCGGGTAGATAGTGAAGCATTGATCTGCATATTTTACTTTACTAATAGAGGAGAATAACAACAATCCTAGGTTTCTTTTTAATACAGTTGCTAAACTTACGAGAAATGAAAACTCTGTTATATCACCCATTCCTCCAACTCTTAGCTGTAGTGACTTTATGGAATTCTTTATTGATAAAATTGAATCTATTAAAACTAAAATTGATTGCCTCCTAACAAACATAACTTCTACCTCAGTAAGCAATGAGGCGCTGGAGCCTGATCTCTGTTTGAAGTGTTTTGCTCCAGTTGAGCCTTCTGAGCTTTCAAAAATACTTTCTTCATCTAAGCCTTCAACTTGTATGTTGGATCCAATCCCGACAAAATTGTTTAAAGAAGTATTTCCTGTTATTATTACCCCCATTTTGGAAATGATTAATTTGTCATTAGTGAATGGTTATGTACCAGAGGCTCTTAAGGTAGCTGTAATGAAACCCCTACTTGCTAATCAACTGAGAGAGCATTTGATGAATAATGACCTATTTGAAGAATTTCAGTCAGGTTTCAGAGTTCATCATAGCACTGAGAAAGCTCTCCTTAAAGTTACTAATGATATTCTCATGGCCTCAGACAATGGGCTCGTGTCTATTCTAGTTTTGTTAGATCTCAGTGCTGCTTTTGAGACAGTCAATCACAATATCCGCATTGAAAGGCTCGAACACACTGTGTGGATCAAGGGAACAGCACTAGGCTAGATTAAATCGTATTTGTCTGATAGATCCCAGTTTGTTCATTTAAATGACAAATCTTCTCCGCATTGTAAGGTTACTTGGGGAGTACCACAGGGTTCTGTACTTGGCCCAATTCTATTTACTATATACATACTCCCTATTGGTAAAATCATCAGACAGCATGGTGTTAATTTCCACTGTTATGCTGATCATACATAACTGTATTTATCTATAAATCCCGATGAATCCAGTCAGTTTGGTAGATTACAGGCATGTTTAGATGACATCAAAATGTGGATGACATTAAACTTTCTGCTCTTGAACTCTGAAAAGACAGAAGTTGTTATCTTTGGACCAGAACCCCTAAAAAAGAAATTGCTTAGTCAGCCACTTGACCTGGATAGAATCAGGTTGGCATCTGGTGACAATGTAAAGAACCTTGGTGTTATATTTGATCAGGAAATGTCTTTCAAGTCTCATATAAAACAGGTCTGTAAGATTTCGTTCTTTCATCTTAGGAATATACCAAAAATTAGAAATATTTTCTCTAGGATAGATGCTGAAAAGCTAGTCCATGCATTTGTTACTTCAAGGCTGGACTATTGTAACTCTTTTTTAGCAGGAAGTTCACAAAATGCAATTAAAAGTCTACAGTTGGTCCAAAATACTGCAGCAAGAGTTCTGATGAAGCTTAAAAAGAGAGATCATATCTCTCCAATTTTAGCTTCCCTTCACTGGCTCCCTGTCAAACTTAGAATAGATTTTAAGATTCTTCTTTTGACATATAAAGCCCTCACTAATAAAGCTCCATCGTATATCAGAGATCTGATTACTCCTTATGTCCCTAACAGAGCACTTCGCTCTCAGACTGCAGGTTTACTGGTGGTTCCTAGAATCTCTAAAAGCACAATGGGAGATCTTCCAGTTATCAGGCTCCTCTCCTGTGGAACCAGCTTCCAGCTTTAGTCCGTGAGGCAGACACCCTGTCAAGTTTCAAATCTAGGCTTAAACCTTCCTGTTTGTTAAAGTTTATAGTTAGGAAGAGGTAGAGAAGACAGCCTAATCCGGTTGGGGGAGGAACTCAGTCTTGACAGACTGTTATCTTTTGCTCTACCTTCTTCATGTCTCACTCTATAGGGTTAAGTTATTTAAGTTTTTCTATAGTTATGCTGCTATAGGCTTAGACTGCTGGAGGACAATCTGAGCACTTCTATCTATGCTACTTTCTTCCTTTGTCCAATCTACTTAGTTACCGTTATTTCAACCTTGTTAACCTTTTGTTTTCTCTTAGTGTTCTTCTCTCCATAGTAACCACACATGAGCTGGCGTTCTGTTAGCTGAGACAGCTTCTTGGATGAGAACATTGGCTGAGATGCTTCCAGTGACGTTCTACAACTGCTGCTATAAACTATATTATTTCAGTATCCTGTGCTTCTAATTTAGCTTTCTGTCTTTTCAAACCCCCAGGCGGTCGTGGCAGATGGCAGCTTGTACTGAGCCTGGTTCTGCTGGAGGTTTCTTCCTGTTAAAGGGGAGTTTTTCCTCTCCACTTTCGCGACATGCATGCTCAGTATGAGGGACTGCTGTAAAGTCAACGACAACACAAGCCATTGTTTCTGCCTGCTGATTCCAGAAGAGTGAATGCTGCAAGTCAATGACTCGATGCAATCTGCTGGGGTTCCTTAGATTGGAAACTTTTTAAAATGGATTTGTTAGAATGTATCTTTGATTTTAATTGATTTTCTGTGAAGTGCCTTGAGACGACACCTGTTGTAAATTGGCGCTATATAAATAAACTGATTCTTGATCACGCGAGTCGTTTGCTGTCACAACGGTTGGAGCTATGGCTTGCAGGAGGGTGGTGGGAATAGGATCTAGAGGGCAAGATGTAGGGCGGCTGCCTGTGAGAAATTTTGATACCTCATCCTCGTCGAGAGGGGTAAATGGACAAAAGGAAGCAGTGGGTTCAGCGCCACTCAAAGGAAGGATCAGTGAGGAAGGGTGAGCTGTGGTCTGTGTTGGTTGCAGGAGGAGGAGGTGGTGGGTTTAACAGAGACTTGAAGGTAGAAAATAGCTTCCAGGAGTAGGTAGTGCTGTGGATCTTGTCCTGGTAAAACTCCTTCTTTGCAGTGGTGACGCTTGAGGAAAAGGATGAGAGCAGTGTTTGGAAGTGTGGCAGATCAGATGGGTCCTTTGATCTGTGCCATCTTCTCTCCGCAGCTCTGAGGTTTGTGCGCATCAATCTAAGAGAATCAGTCAGCCACGAGTGTGACTGCATAGGTCTTGCAAGTTTGGTGGTCAGTGGGCATCAGCGGTCCAAGCAGGAACTCAGTGTTGAGCTGAGGGACTCTGGCATCATTTAACACTAGAGATGAGAAAGTGCTACGGGGTGTAAGAACAGAGGTTACAAGTGCAGAGAAGTGGGCAGGAGACAAGTTGCGGAGATTGCGTCGAAAGGAGACAGTGGGAGGGTGTGCAGTGGGTAGTTGACAAAGACAAGCATCAAGCTGAATAAAGTAGTGGTCTGAGAGATGTAGAGGAGTAACCTTTAATGAGTTGTTCCTGCAGTGTCTTTAAACAAGATCAAGTACTTTACCGGCCATGTGAGTTGGGGGGCTGCTTACCAACTGGAGATCAAACGAATGAGTTAGCGAGAAGAAATCTGCGGCGTCTTGAGTGTCAAAGTGAATGTTCATATCACCAAGGACAAGCACAGGACAGTCCTGCTCGGGGATGGAGGTGAGCAGGGAGTGTAGATCTTCTATGATGTCGGATATGATATATAAACATCTTTTAAACGTGGCAAAGAAATTTGTTTTTAAAAATATCAGGCTTTAGCGTACAAGGCCTTAGTGGAGAAGGTGGAAGACAATATGTAAAGAAAAAAATAGGACCTACAATAAATGCAACTCAGAAAAACACTGATGCCAGAATATGCAGCATTCAAAAGGATAGCAGTCTAAATGTTAGATCTGTTTTTACCTTTGGAGCATTTATGTTGGAATGGTTGGATTTCTGACTGCATAAGCATTGAAAGCTTCTGGAATAAGCAACATTTTCTCAATGAACAGCCTCAGAGCTCTATGTAGCATCGGTAGCATGCTCAGGGTTATCCTGCAGTCTTCTGCAGCAAGAGTTCATAATAGGTTTAGAATTTGGACCAGATGTTCTCAATACCGCTCGTGGGAACACTCAAATCATATATCTTTTTCTTTTTGACCCAATTTCACTTCATGCCCTCCATTGATATCCCAGCAGCAGTCAGTCTTTTTGTTTCCCATCGTCCATATAATGTAACGGAACATTTCAAATCAAGACTTGGATCCTTTCAAAATGAGATAAACTTGGAGGTGAAACTTGAGGTAATCTTTTAATAAAAAATGGAGACGCATATTTTTAACATGTAAAACATAATCAATAACGTCCACCTAACACTGAAATGTCCTCCTTTATGCTTGGTGCCCAGCTGAGATCAGCTACACCCCTCCTGGTTTATTCATAACTATTCAGATTTACTCGGGACCTGGTAATATAGATTCAGGATTTATTACGATAAACTTACTGTATAAAAAACACACCAATCGCACCAGCCGACATTTAAAGCAGACTAAAACTCATGTTCTTGTCAGTTGAGATACCCATAAATACTTGGTAAATAATAAATCCTCAAAGTCTCGAATACACTGGCCTACTTGTTTGGCATAATTGAAAAATGTAAACAAATCCGACAGAATCTCAGTAAAAATGGTCAACAGCACTTATCAAAATACACAATTTTAACAGGAGTTAATTTGATTTTGTTTTCACATATGTCAAATTAAAACATCCCTAAAAAATTTGAACACTGCAACTGTTTGACAATCCTAAAAAATATGTGAAATGTTAGCCGCATCGGGGCAAAGAAGGAAAACAAACAGACGTTCTAGAGTCCGAACCAAAATTTAAACAGTCAGTTGACAGTCAGTCACTTTTAATGATACAAGTGGAGGAGTTGTAGATGTTGAGGTTTTCACTGGGTTTACTGGGACTGAGAATTAGAAGCGAGCTGACCAGCAAACAAGATCAGGTGACTGCAGAGGAGGAACAGAGGCTATCCAGAGGGTTGGTGTGACCACAGTTAGACACTGATACAGTGAGATGGATCTGCTGCAGCGACACCAGAGGGGTACAGTTGAAAGAATTACAGTGCCTCTCATCCAACTGCAGACAAGTAATTAAAGTTGACTAAGAGGAATGTTCTTAACCGATTTCTAAACTGAAATTCAAACAAACAAGCTTGCATGCCCTTGAATATTTACAGCTGCGACTGGAATATAAAGATTCCAGATTCATCCTAAAACCGTCCAAACTTTCTATCACGCCACAGCCTCTGGGAGAAACCACGACTCTCCTCTGCCTGACGCATGCAGGTATGAGTCCAAGCGATTAATGAAGGCAGGGTTACACGCCTCCCTCCTCCTGCTTGTTAACAGAAGCTTCAAGCCTCGTCCCCCTTTCTTCTCCTCCCTCTCCCTCCTGTAATCTCTCCTCTCCACTCCTCCTTGTAAAAATCGAAGAGGCTCACTTCTGCTGCCTTCTTAATGCCCGCCCCGTCTCTGCCTTCTAATGCTCTCACTGTCCCATTTCTGTTTTCAACGAATCAAGGAATTTTATTTGTCATCACATCACATGTGGTACATGAGGTGGGACGAAATGTAATCCCACGGTCCAGTTTACAATTTTAAAATAGCTACAAAATAAGAATAATATAATAAAATATAATGAAATGTAAGAGAATGGGATTGACTACACAAAATCTACAATATGGGACTTCGGACATAGCAGCAATGAAAATTTGGAGTGCAAAATTTTCTGTAGCAGCATGGATGGTTAATAAAGAGACATATTAAAGTGACATTTTAAAGTGGGATATTAAAGTGAACAGTGCCGGTTAAATGAGAAAGTGTTTTTCATTTGTAATTATCCTTGCGTGTGTTTGAGAGTCTCACAACTTCAGGAATGAAGCTGTTTCTCAGTCTGGTGGTTTTGCACCTGATGCTCTGTTTTAGGCTTTCAAAACCCTGTTGACCAATGAGAAGCAGGGTTCAGTATATTGAGAAATAAGTTTTAAAATAATTTTCCGGCCAATCCGAAAACAACAACAAAAAATAAATATATATATATATATATATATATATATATATATATATATATATATATATATATATATATATATATATATATATATATATATATATATATATCTGTTTCTACTTCATCAGAAGGATTCAACAGTTTTGATTCACAGAACATTTTTAGGCCCAAGTATTTCTGCTCCAAAGGGCAAAAGATGGCCTTGTTGCCCTTTAAACGCAACGGATTGTGTTTTTGTCAGCTCCACATTCATCATTATAGACTCATAGCACAAAACTGACGTCTCTTTTTTTTTTTTAAACCATATCCTAGCCTGTGTCATGACCTTCCTCCCGCCCACCATTCCTCACCCAGTTCCCCCGTCTCCATTTCCCCCTATTCACGCCATCTTTTTGTTCCACAGCTTGACCGCGGTGATCTGGAGGTTAATTAGCCCTCTGAGTGTCAGGCTGTTGGATCGCCTGCCTCCTCCTGCTCGCTGCTCTGTCATTTCTTCTGGAGGCAGACTTACAACCTTGGAAGTTAGTCCATAAAAAGGAATGAAGAAGCGGAGGCAGAGAAAGGAAACGTGATGTCCGAACGCAGTCAGTGAAATTATGCTTAGACCGGGCGGAAAATAAGGTGAGCAAATCATAATGAATCATAATGAGATAAGAGAAATGCCAGGTAGACGGACGGCAAGAAGTAAAGATCAGTCAAAACACAGACAAACCTTGTAAAAGCATTCAGATTAATGTATTTATTTAGCCATCTTTTACTAGAAATTCCATATTTCAAAAATATTTAACCAATCATTTCAATGCATTTTAGTCAGACTTAATGTCCTTTATGATTAGACTTAATCACACACTGGTAGATTATGTTTACTAGTTATGTTGAAGGCTATGTTTTGTACTTCATTTTTGTTTAAGGGCAATAGAGGGCTAGATAAAAAAATTAATGTGAAAAAAACATAATATTTGTGTTTGCAAAACACTTTTGAAAGATGTGAGCTTTGTTTTCACGTCACACTTATTCCACTGAGAGTTTTCTTTACTGAGAACAAAATGCAGAGAACAGACGTAACAGGCAAAGGGAAAACTATTAATGTTTCATGGTATCAAGTAGAGCTGAAACAACTAATAGGTTTAATGTATTAAAACCGATTATTAAAATAGTTGACAACTAATTTAGTCGTCGTATTAGTTGCTTTATAATCATGTTTTACCGTAAGCGCCCTATTTTTAACGCAATCTGCTATATTTGCGGTCAATCCGTGGCAAAATGAGCTACGTAATTGGTGTGATCAACTGGTGGAGCAGTAGAAGAAGAAGAAATAAGTTTCATAATAAAAAGCAATTAACTCGATTAATCGTAATAATAATCGACAGATTAATTGATTGTAAAAAAGAATCGTTAGTTGCAGCCTTAGTATCAAGATGGAGAAATGGAAGGTAAGAAAAGAGGAGATGAAAAAGTTACAACAGAGAACAGTGACAATTAAAAGGAAATGTAAAAAGGAAAAGGTGACATCTGTTAACATGAGGTCTGGAAGTGGAAAATAAATGAAGGGATCTGTGGAGGTGAGGGATAAGAAAGACAGAAAGAGCGCAAGGAAATAGTTGAGGAGGAGAGAAAAGAATAAAACTGATAAAAAAGGATAAAAAGAGAAATGAGATCATTATTGCTGTAAACTATATTTAACGATATTTATGTTCTCCATTATTTCACCCCCCCCCCCAATTTAAGAATTCCACAAACCTTTGCTGCATCCATGTCACATGACCAAACAATACCTACATGGCCCACCCTTCGTCTCCCCCCTATGATGCTGACATGTATTGTGCACCCCTAAGGTGTGTTATTGTGGTATTTTGGGCCTATTTCAACAGGACTCCTTGTGTTATGTTACCCCTCAAGCGCTCAACACCCCACTGGGTAGAAAAACATCAACGTTCTCAGCAGGAATTCAGCACCGTCACCTTTATTTCCTACACAATAACATGCAGTTTTAAGCTCAGGCTTTTTCAGGCTGGGAAATTAATCCAAATAGGGAAGTGAAACGTGTTGTAAACGCCATCTTGGAACAACCATAGAAAAACAGCAGCTTTTTCACAAGAGAGATTTTCTTTTTCAATGTTTCTACATGCGACCGACCTAGATGAGCTTAGATAGAGGACGTCTGGGTGAATGAATCAAGAATCAAGAATCAGTTTATTTATATAGCGCCAATTAACAAAAGGTGTCGCATCAAGGCACTTCACAGAAAATCAATTAAAATCAAAGATACATCATAACAAATCAATTTGAAAAAGTTTCCTATCTAATGAACCCCAGCAGATTGCATTGAGTCATTGATTTGCAGCATTCACTCCTCTGGTATCAGCAGGCAGAAACAATGGCTTGTGTTGTCGTTGACTTTACAGCAATCCCTCATACTGAGCATGCATGTTGCGACAGTGGAGAGGAAAAACTTCCCTTTAACAGGAAGAAACCTCCAGCAGAACCAGGCTCAGTACGAGCAGCCATCTGCCACGACCGACACTCTCAAAACAAAATTCATGTTTAAGATTAACTCACAGCATCGAATTAGATGATTCATTATTAACAAGAAATAACTCACAAAAATAAGACTTGCAAAATAATATATATATACATGGGATATTGTGTTGACTGGAAGAGGACATAAACTGTTAAATGCAGGGGGGTTTCATCACGATATTCAATATTGGAATTGGATGTTTAATATTTTGCTGATTCTTATTGATTTGACTACTGATTGAAAATAAAGTTTATCACAACCGCTCTTCATACCCGGTCTGTATTTCACATATGAAATGTCACTGACAATACCTGATTCTGGCATAACTCCTGCAGTTCGCCTCAGAAGGGACAGTGGGGTGTTAACAATGATTATTAATCAGTCTGCCAACATCTGCATATTATCAGATAATTGAGCACAATGGCTTGTTGAAAACCCAACAAATTAGCATGAGGCAAAGTCAATCAGCCAAGGCTCCGTCGCAGACAGGGGGTGACTGAAGAGGTTGGCAAAATAAAAGAGGCAATTATTATGCAAGGGATTCTACTTGTTTGGCAACTAGCAAACTTGCAGAATCAAACAGCAAGACATGTTTTTTTTAATAGCCATCTCTGATACTCTGTCTGACTCTCCTTTTATAGATATTTTTGCTGAGTAAATGAAAGCTGTTGCTCACCACACTGAAGTCCAGGTTCTGCTCGATCCACTCCTGGCCATCCTTGAACTCCTCATGCAGACCCATGATGTACAGGGTGTCCAAGGCGTCCACGATGGTTGCCCCGAGCTGAGAATTACCTGGAAAAAGCACACAGCCCAACTTCAGATTCCTTTGTATACATGCAAACAGCAGCAGATACAATAAATTAAACACATCCTGCCGCAAGAGCCTGGTAGACAGGAATTATAGGAAACGTCTAGTCACATATGAAAGCACTGGAGTCAGATGCATGTGTGATGAAACAGTCGTAAGAGCGATTCTGTAGTCGCAGAATCAGCGTTTATTACATTTTGATGGCATCGCCCTTTAAATCCTGCAAAATTCCCTCTCAGCTACTGCCTGCACCGTTTGAGTTCCTGAGCCTTTCCACCATGTTTTCTTATCTGCGACTTTATTCAAAACCAGAGCGTCTGGCTTCACGCGGCCGCTGCGTCGTTATCGTCATCACAGAGTGAAACCTCTAAATCTCTCCAGAAATACAGCGCAGTCGGGCAGGCGGAGATAATGGCATAATGTCGTGGCCGTCTGCCAGATCCTGACAGGTTGGTTTAGCTGCTGGTGGAGCAGAAACCCCTCTTTTGCGCTGCACAATCCCCCCAGTTAGCCTCCGGTAATCAGCGTTTCAGCAACACTTGACACTCATGACACTTTTGAGACTAAGTCAGAGCCCCGACAAAGTTATGGTTAATAGATTTAGGTAGGCACCAAGAAAAATGTGGAATCAACGGCTATCACGGGCCGCGAGTCGTCTAAATGTCACAAGATGGTGATATGGCTCAACTGATTGTGCTCACTTTCTTTGAATAAAATCATACAGTTTCTAATATTCGACTTTAATTAGGAGGGTGATTGTTAAAAGGGCAACTGTCGCTCAACACTTTCCATCCTGCGATGCATGTTCTCCTTCCACAAGGAAACCAAGGGCAGAGATGAAATGGATTAAAACATGAAAGCATATTCAGATGTTAAAATGTCCCAGTCTACGCACAAACCCTGATCCAACTGTCTGTTTTCAATTGTAATTGTAGCTACATCGTAACTCTGTGAGACAGGAGCTACAACATGTGTAGTTTGGAGAAACTGCAGCAGACATTTTCTTTCACTGCTCAGATCTTCAGATCCTTAAGGTTTCATGGTTGTTGCTAGGCAACACGCGAGTTTCAGCTCCTGCCAAAGACTTCCTGTTGAGTTAAAAGTCTGCAGAGCGGCTAAAATGCTTCCTACCGATCCGTCCTCAGCTTGTCCTGGGGGGGTTTCAGGTCAGAATGCTAGAAGACTCAGCCGTTACTTCAATGCTCCTGATGAGGAGAGGAGGCTGTTACCCAAAATCTGCAGATACACGACTCCAACCTTTCTCTCCTCAACATGGTGCAGACATACTATCCTCTTTCTTAGAAAAGCCTCTCCATTACTTCACGGTTACTTCTACTTTGGTCGCATCTCACCCGGTGACCTTATCCCATCCCGCCTCTGGAGCAACCAGATGGTCGTTGGCAAACTGTAGACAGGCTTGGACATGTGCTGTCCTGAGCAGGGGGTCCTTGCAGGAACTGCCGGATATCCATCCATGATGGCGTAGTGCGTTACTTTGGTGACAGTGTGGTCCCCCCTCTGTAGTCCTGGGCTGATCACGACTTCCTGTTAGGTGACATGTTGCACAAGGCCTCAGTCTGAGAGGGACTGTGTGTGCAATTGTTGCTTTCTCATAAAGCTCTAAGCCTTGTGTCCTCTGGTCAATCCCAGCCTTGTGCAGATCTACAGTTTTTGTCCCCGGTTTCCTGAGGCAGCTCTTTGGTCTGATTCCTGGTAAAGAGGTTGGAGCCTGACTGAGTTTGCGGGGCCGTGTCCTGTAATGAGATCCTTTAAAATACTAACGGAGTATAAAAAACAAATAAGTGAATAGAAAATAAGAAAAACCCAAGGGCGCAATTTTTCTAACTATTTTTATCATAGATTGAGTTTTTCTCGGAAAGGCGTACCTACCAAAAAAAAAAAAGACAAACCTCTACATTTGGTAGAAGTGGCAGTAAAAGGAAGCTAAGACTCAGAGGGGATGACTACAAAAGTCTGCTGCCTAAAAACTTTCCCTTTTATAACATATTTCATGTTTTATTATCCCCAGAATTGAATTGAAATACTCCTGCATGACATTATACCTGACTTATGTTTCCATTTCCATGTTCAACTTTTTTGTTAGTAGCAAATCAAACGGACTGATTTGAAGATGTAAAGTTGCTTCTTGGACATTTTTTACCTTGAGAAGTCCTGCAAACCTGCAGATTCTCCTCTAACAGACAATCACGCCTATAAAAAGAACTCCCCGCCATCTCCTTCCCGCTCCATCACTCGCAGCATCTTCCCATCAGCCCCTCCTTCTCGTACCTGACCATCTGTTTATTGTCATTCATCAATGCCAGGCTGTGTTTGCCCCGATCCTTCTTTGATCGCTCCATCCCAAACTAACTCAGACTATCTTCGTACAATCGGTTTGTGTGTTTTCCACATATTTTGCACTATTTAATGTTCAGCTCTCACTAATAATTCCTTTTGTTCCAGTTATCCCCTGCCTCTACCTAAAGCGGCTTCGTCTTGCTTTGCAGTGTTTCTCTGGCCATGTTAAGTGGTTTGCTCTTTGCATCTTCAGGTACCCAAAGCATTTTGTGTAACGCGGCGTTCATCATGTGATGCTAAAGCAGCTCTCGTCAGAGGGAGTTTCAGGGACGCCAGGAACTGTTTTGTGTGAGACTAATTGGCCAAGGATTCAGTTGGGAAGTGACTGTGTCAACCTCATCCAACATGGACACCCCATAAATAAACAACCCGACACTTATCTGCACATTTTTCTGTGGCTGTATTTGCACAACACACGTTCACGCCAACTACAGCTGAACGCTAACTCAATTCATTAGTTGCGCCTCTCCATCAATCACAATTTCACCTGCCACTCTCTCCATCTCCTCCTCCATCAACTTCCTCCCACTCTCCATCTCTCCAACACTCTCACTGCAGTCTTGGCCCCCCCACGCCAGTTTCATTAAATAACAGGCGCTTTAGCTCTCTGGTGTGAATTTACACAAGGTTGAGAAGCATCACAGTGTCATTCAGATCCCATTCTGCCCGTCTGTCAGGACAACTGAATAGGAAGCAGGGACAAAGACCACCATGGACGCGCTACATTTAGTCTGCGTGTTCGGCTCCCAGCGAAGGAAGCGCTGAAAAGGCAACTGTGAGAGAAGAGTTGCAACCAAACCTCACCATCATCAAGACTCAAACCTTTCTATCTACGCAGTTTTACTTTCTCAGCTGCAACAGATCGCGCTTACAGCCCATATAATCTCCCAGTTAGTACAGCTGTGACAGAGAAATACAAAGAAAGAAAGTTTACTTTTTTTATTTTATTACCCAAAAGAAACAGACCAGGAAGAAGAAGGACATAGAAGAGGGGAAGACAGGTGGGAAATAAGGGAAAACTGAGAAAGGAAGAAAAAGGAACAAAGTCTGTCTGTATTTTGTTAATATTGAAAGCTAACCAAACTGCATCAGAGCCCTTATAAAGTGACATTTGTCAACAACCACTGAACAAGCTCAGCTCAGCTGCAACACTTTAGTGTCAACACGGCCCGATCGCAGCCCGTGGTTCTACTTGTCGGCTCTGTCTACACATCACAGCAGCAGCGGCGGCGGCATCGTTAGCGGACATCGTTCTGCACCTGAAAGGAAACCATCAGCTGACCATAGCTGGGCTTTCTCACAGAAGTCAAATAAAAACTTAACATACTTCTCATTCTTTTAGCATTACTGCTAACCAAACAGTAGATGTCCCTATACTGGCAGCATGTTACACAGTTAAAAACTTGTCCTCTGCAGCTCCAAGTCCACCGTGACACTAAAGCTTGTGCTCTAATAAGCCAAGCAGCCAAGTCTACTGTCCCGGCCAATTCAGAAACCAGCCTCAGAGGGTGGCTGGTTTAACTGGGCCTCTAGCTCAACACGAGCCCGCTAGCTCAGGTTCTACTTCCAGGCCCGCAGCCAAGGTCTAGGCCGTCGACTTAACAGTTGAGTCTTCTGATAGCCATGTTTGAGACGCACAAGGAAAATGAAACTAACGACTGTAAAGAAAAAAGCGAGCTCGCAGGTAGAGCATGAATAAAGAAAGAGAAGATAAAGCTCCGTGTTAAACAAGTTCAGAATCATCAGGCACAAGTAAAAAAATTAAACAATGTCTGAAACTAAAACCAATGGCAAAAACGCATTCATTTATTTATTTATTTAAAACTAAACCCAGAGTCTTAGGATAATGTGCATATGATTGAATTTAGGGGTGACGGCACATTTTTAAAGAACTACTAAAAGCTTTATACATCCAGAGTTTCCATGCTGGCACAGCAACCATAGTTATTTTTTAATATAATGGTTCAGAGTGTTAGAAGCGTATATAAGAAGGAGTGAGGGAGGAATGAGGAGGTTACTGCAACATCTACAGACTGTATTCTGTATTAACGTCATGCAGCCCAAAGACAATCATTTGATCAGTTTTCAGCTTGATCTGTGATCTAACAGTTTAGTGACAGACAGCTGGTCGTTTTAAGATCATCGGTTTGTACCAGAGGACAATCTTTCAAGACAATAGCGACTAATCAATTGCAGCAAAGTTTTCACCTCTGTCCATCATGAACATATTGGACTTGGAAATTTTGGCTTCCTTTTTGCGATCTAAGCGTTAAGGCAGATAGTCTCTAGTAAAGAAGTAAAGCTACAGATAATGTAAAATATCGTTTTTTTGCGTGACATTAAACAATCTTGCGTCTCTTATCCTAACTTCACAACCTTCGGTAAGGCCAAACCAATATTCTGCATTAAATATCTGACAATGTTGGTCGTTCTTAAAACATCGACATTGACCCGGTCAGTAAAACCTGGGAGAAAATTAATAGCCAACATTTATTTTAATTATCTGTGTAGTAGTTGGCCAATTGGTTTTTGTTTAGTCATGAGACAGTCGTATGGATGCAGCACAGGAATGTGGACGGTCTAACAGAAGTAGATCATTTATTTACGCAGTGGGGTCGTTTATTTTACCTCCAATGTTAAAAAGGGCAGGTAAATGTACATTGTTAAATCTCAGATATCAATCATAACAGCAATGTTAATATGGGATATCAATATGGGCCCAGATTTTCAGATCAGTGCATCCCTAATGTAGCTTCTAGTTCACTTTCTATAGAATCAAATATTTATTTCATTAAACAATATGAAAAATAATCTTAATATTGCCTTAAGAAACCAACTGAAAAAACTAATTCTTGAACATAATGTCTCCAACACATAATGCTGGCTTTAGCTTCTCAACCATAAGATCTGAAACACATTGTGGCAAATATCGCATGAAAATCTTTTTGTGACTGTTGTATTCTAAATAAACCATTTTATTCCTAAAACGACACAAAAAAGAGAGAGAAAGGCGAACGCTCCAGCTGTCTAATCTGACACCAGCAAGTTTAATCTGAAAGCAGGCAGTAAGGGAGCGCCGCTCAGAGTTCTGAAACAGGAGTAACACAAGAAGGAAACTAACATCCAAGTTTCTATAGAACTTGACAGGTATGACATAAACATGCTTTTCTTTATTATCATTCCAGGTTATTTGTATATTAACCCGAAAGTACAGCAATGGATTGCGGTATGGTTTAGACATGTGTCAATGATACGCAACTACGGCAACTGGCCTGACAAATATCGTTTTTTCAGGTTGTCAAATGAGTGCAGAACATGTCAGTTTGACACAAATGCAAAAAACGAGAAAGAATTTATCGTATATATTCATATCGAGGTGAAGGATTTGGATGGGGATGTCATATTTAGACGACACATTAAAATAGGAATTGTGCTGGTAACATTTTTGTTTTTCTTTGTTCTGATTAGTTATTACCTTTATTGACTCTGGATTTAAATGTTATCAAGCTGGAAGGATTTTTTGCTATTAAAAAGTTTACCTGTTATGCAACAAGGGGAGTTTTTTTTTACAACTAGGAACAGCTAATTAGCATCTTCAAAGCTCAAATAATTTCTAATCAATAGCCACGTTTTCATCCAATCGAGTAAATTTTGAGAGTATAAAACGAAACATGTGAATTGGACACATTTACTCTCCTGCAAAGTAGTAGAATCAAAGTAGTAGAATTACATCAGTACTGATTTAGTAAATTTGTTTTGACTTTTTCAGAAAAGCCAAAAACCCTCCAAAGTGAGCATAAACCCATTTTGAGTTTTGTCAGTTCCATCAAGCTTTTCTAATGCGATACTAAAATTATATTAATGGAATTACGTCTGATGACACCAAAGGAGGCGTAATACTTCAGACTTTCAAGCCTCCTCTTTCATGGATCATAACAGGGAAGGATCATATCCCCTACTCCATAGAATAATATAATTTAAGGTGAACTCCAAGTAATTTCCGATTTTATCCCCAACTGCAAAACACCAAATAGAAAAGTTTGCTGAGTTCCTCAAACTTTGAAAGAATCCAGTTAACAAAAGGAATCTTGCAGTACATGAAAACAGAAATCCCATAATTGGTGTAGGAATATCAGACAAAGCACTTTATGAGAAAAATCTTGAACCCATTGTTGGAGAAACTCACATTAGACTCCAAGTCTTGATAATGAACGCAGCTTTAAACTCTCAGTAATTTGCTAGACAGCTCAACCCAGATCCCAATGGAAACCATGAAGGATGGATCTTAATGAGAGATAAGCTGTGCTAGTGTCCGGTGTTCTCCCCTAAAACTATGATCTCTGCTTCCCAGCATCTCCCCTTTTCTCCCTCGCCTACACAGGAAGCGGTTCTGCTGCCTCCGGCTGTCATTATGAAGTGATCATTAGTCAAACCTTCATTCTCCTCCAACCCTCCTACTGCCATGCCGATTAAGACATCAACTGTGTCAGTGTGTTGTCATTTTCACAGAAGCGTCTGCTCATTTTATTCAGTAGACCTTCACTAACATAATTATACTATTAATTGCAAATGTGTTTTTATAATGGTAGATTAAATCTGAAGGCGGATATGCTCCTCATTACACGGCAGGTGGAATTTAGTAAACAGTATTCGATATCCAATTTCCTACTGGAATATGGGAACATATTGGTGGTATATGAGACCAATAATGGAGTATTATTTTTAATGATATGTAAAAAACTATTTATATCCACACTTAGAAATCAGCAGGCGATGTGCAAAAACACACTGTTCTTACCAGTAAAACTGGCACAGAGTAGCTCTAATAATAAGCTGTACTGTAGTGCAGACTGTGCACCGGTGCAGGTCAGCCATAATGAACTGGGAATAACAAGCAGCAGGGCGCCGTTGTGGGGGCAGTTTAAGGTTCAAATGCAGAGCTTAGGGTAAATTGCTCCTGATGGACGAAGCTGTTTGTGGCTTATTTACTACAAAGTCCTGTGGTGGTTATTAGCAAAGGAAAAATAATTATACACACCGTCTTGTGGTTCAAACTGTGAATGTGTCACAGAACCCCAGGCCTCACGTCTCCAGCTTGTTCATGGTGACCCTGAAGCGTCGCACACCAGCGGTTCCACACAGAACCAAAAACGTATTCCAGTTTCTTAAATCTCTTACGCAACGCAATACATCTCTGAAGCCCAGCTCGGCTTCTTGCTCGACTTAAGGTCATAATCAAATTGTCAAATAACATACCTGACTATTGAAAGGCAGAACAAACTGGAGACAGAAGGAGTGGATTTCCACACAGAGGCCCTGCATTGTTGTACCATCAATTGTGAACAAAGAAGAAAGACAGTTTGACTCTTCAAACTTGTGGAAGAGATTGGGACCTGACCTGGTGAGGGAACCATGGACTAGCTGGTACTCCTTTCTTCAGATTTACCATGACTAAGACAACTCACCGAAACCCCAAAGCACTTAGTGATCCTGGAACCGTCTTCCTAATGGAGACGGCCTAATGCACATGACACCGAATGTTACCCGATTTAAGAAATTACAAATCCAATCAGTCAATCAACCATTCTGTCCCAGAGAATCAACAGAAAAGGTGTTTGAAAAAAATAAATGAATCCAGATAGAAAAGATGAGTCGCACCCTGGCTTTTTTCTTGACAATACAGTGGAACTACCACCAAGTACAAAAATGACCCAACAACTGAATTCAGAGACAAGTTCAAAGTTTTATTCTGCGAAAAGCAGGAAATAAATGTCACTGTCTGACGGGCAGTCGAATGGTGAGCCTTTATCTTTACTATGACTGTCTGCAGTAAATGAAGACTTGAATGAAACTGTATATGGTGGAAACGCAAAAGACAAAACGTGACTGAATATCCTGGCAAGGCGCAGTAGAAGTGTGTAGGGGGACCTACAGCCATGTCCCTGGACCCTGACCGGCCACATTGTCCGGACGCCAAACCCAGTGCTTGATAATCGAGCTTCCACTAAAAGTATGCAAAAAACCCACCAATATGATTACCAGCTTATGCAGCAGTGCTGAGACGCTTTCCACTGTGCGCATATTAGCGTATATTTGGTGTCTGAATCATTAAAATAATTAATTATATGCATTGTTACACGAGGTTAGAAGTATTTTTAGCTGTATGTGAGCAGAAAAAACAAGCGTCGACTAAATCACCAACAGACTTAAATTGTGGAAAAAAAAGATTAGTCAGTGGACCAAATACTAGGAAGAAATAAACTTACATAAGGAGTCACACTATTGCTCTGACATCCCACATTTGAGCCACATATTGTTAAATATGTTAATTACGCCAAATTCTAACCAATAAAATAGAAAAATGGCTTAGAAAGATGCCAAATGACCTTTTTACCTTACGACAGTCAATGCGTAAATTAAACCCGAGTGCGAGCTGGCATGTCTTCAACTACCAAGGCAATCTCATAATGGATGAGGCAGCCATCATGAATAATAAGTAAGCTCGCCCTAGTGCTCGGCTGACAATGAAGTCGCATGTCCAGAAAGCCGTCCCCGCTTGCATCATCCCCATCCTTTCCATGTCCTTCTATGCCTGAGGCGCTCAGAGATATATCAGTCACTGCAAGCCTGTTACAATACCGGTGGGGGAAAGCCAAGAGCCTGAGATGTGCAACAGTCACCAGCAGCGAGTTAAGATTAAAGTCAACAGCCAGTGAGCTGTAATGATAAGAATTCACATTTGTCCTGATGATATTGTTCCAGTGTTAATTTCCTAACATTACCAATTAAATCTGGGTATCTTGAAATATGATTCCACGTGAATATTGCGCATGATTAGCGGTGCGTTATGTAATACTGTCAGAACGTTATTAGTGTTTGCTAGACTCTGCTTGTAAGCTTTTTAGGGTAGCATGACTCTTATAACCCATAATAAACTGCATTTATTCAACAAAAGCATGAATCATCTTTGCTTGAACCATGTAGCCACCAGATGAAGGCTCCGTTAGTATCTGTGCTTAATATCTAGACTCTGTTTTTGCCACAGAGCAAAGGAGGGAAGAGAAAACAAATCAGGACCAGACAGTGAACTCAAGGTTATCTGAGCCCAGCGTTGCAATAAAATCTAAAGCCCTCTTGTTATACCATCCTGGTCTGTCCTTTTCTCTCTGGACAGATAAAGGCTAAACAGCCAGGTCAGCGGTGAACCCGCAGCACATTTTTCTTTATAATAACTACACTCAGTTCGTAAAGCTCGAGTCAAGTGAGCGGCCTGGTTCGCTGTGAGACCATCAACCTTCAAGCACTGCAGTTTAGTAAAAAGATGATAATCGTGTAAAAAGCCAACATGTATAAACAAATAATGGGAAGATTGTTGTTTGTCTGACTGGCCTATTTACCATTTGAGAAATAATGGAAGAGTGGAATCACAATTAAGTACAATTGACGACCAAATAATTTAAATTCTATCTCAATTAATACAACAAAACATTTGTTAGGCATCATTTCAACTCAATAAGGATGGTTGGAATTGTCGACAACAGTTCTTAAAACTAAGCAGAGCTTTTGAGTTGACATTTCCAACAATAAAACCCTGAGTTGAAGTCAGAGCTCGCACAGCTACTCGGCTTTTGTTGTCCATAACATAAAACCATCTGATGATGGTTAAACCTAAATATATTTGTGTCAAACCTTTATTAGGAAGCTTAAATGTTCCTTTGGTGTATTTTTCCAAGTAGAAAAAATAATGTGTTACAAATAATTATCATCACTAGTAGTTAGCAACACAACATTTAAACCAAACCAGCATTTCAATTGTACAAGCGATCATATCATAATATCTCCTAAGATGCATGTTACATCACTACATTCTAACAATTTCCTCCTGACACTCTGGTTTACTCTTATTCTACTTATGAAACTTAAATAGCAATTATAAACCTTTTCCAGTGATGCCAACATCACATTAATGCCACATTAGAGCCACACCATCATTCTCAAGTCAAATTTAAACACTCCATTCGAGTTTACTTCCTACAAGCTACAAGCTGTAAAACAGGTTTTAAAAAATGTTTTTAAATACAGAAAATGGCAAAAATAATTTGATGTTCGATCAAATTCAATGCATCATTCACTGACTTGTAGGAATAGTGTTAAATGTCACTGTCAGTATTGGTAGTTGTTGCAGTTGCATCTAAAATGTAATCCTAGTCTTGCTGTTGTATGTTTTTTGGGCCAAAGTAGTAAACAAAACCCTTCTATCTACTTTAGGTTTAGTGTTTTGTGTCATCAAAAGAGCCGGCTGGAGGTGAGGGTTTCAGAAAATGGCATCTGAACTTCAAACCTCAGACATGAGAGGCTGTATTGGATTGACCCTCGGATATTGAAGGAGCACTACCAGCAGCGATTTCGCTTCAAACCTATTGTGACAAAGTCCTCCACGGGTCACCATAACCACGGCAGGTCAGAAGACTAAAATATTATTCCTGTGTAAAACAGTCCTTGTGTAAGTCCTAAACTGTTAAAAATAACACTTAGCGAGGACAAATTGTATTTAAAATGTCTCGCAAACTAGCAGAACCTGAATCAGGATGGATAAGAAGTATCAAGTGATGGCATTATGATTGGATTGTGTAGAAAAGTATACAAATTAATTTAAAAAAAATTCTATTTTAACATTGTATGAAAATATCTTCAACATACAAAAAAAATTAACCAGACTTTTTTCAATTAATCACATTATAGGGCCCTTTTCCTTTTGATTTCATAGCTTTCTGCTTCATCTTCTGTGGTGTACCACCCGGCTCTAACCTTGTGCCACTTATTTTTTACAGTGTTTCCTGTCTTCAGGATGTATCACCTGGTTACAACATTAAACATTCAAAAGTTTGCTGTGAGGCCAAATGTAAGAAATAAAAACTCACTGAATATGTTGAGAACTACGTTGAGAACATGCATGCATGCATCAGTGTGTGATATACAACAGTGAAGGCAAAATGCCAACGGCTGCGGACAGCAGAGGTGGCCATGGGTTTGTTTTCCACTTACCAAAGATATTCGTAGAATGTCCTTTCTTGGCGAGGGGCTTCACCTCGTTGTGACCCCAGCCGTATTGTCTGTAGCTGTCCCACGCGTGTTTCATCATCTGACAAAAAACAAGGACGAGAAAACAGGCATGTTTAGTCCGGTTTAGACCTGGGACGCGTTACATCATAATTTTCTTTTTGAACATTACAGTGAACGAACTTATTTAGACTAATTCACACTTTTCTTACTGATCTTTTTCTTCCTTTCAGCACAAACGCGTTGGCTGGCCAACAATTTTGCTTTTTAAACAGTCGCTTTTGATTGCAACATTCTTATTTGCATGACGACAAAATAGGCCACTGAGAGTCGTATCAAACATGCCGAACACTTTTGAAACAACCATGAATTCCTGTTAGAAATGAAACATGGCCCCCACTTTCTGGACTTGGAAAAACGGACGGGCAACAAACGTTTGAAAGCTTTCATCTTCCTGTATATGGAAGCAAATCGTTACCGTATTTAAAATGAAAAGGCATTGTAAGAACGTGGCTGCATAAATTGACTCAAATTTAAATTTGTAAATCAATCATCCTAAAGAAAACAAAGTTGCTTTTTCGTTTTCGAGGTCTGCCCGTAAAGTCCTGCCCAATAAGTCAAAAACAAAAAAGCTTTCTGAGAGGCGGGCGCAGCAGAGGGACGTCAGTAGCAGCTTTTCTTCAGCTCCCTGCAGACTGAGCTACCTAACCTGTTCGGTAGGGGGCGCTGTGCATATCTGCACTGCATTACATTACAAATGTGCCAGGATATTGATTAAATCGCTTTTTTTTTTGCCATAAAATCGGATCTGTAAAAATGAAAAGGCATTTCTGCAAATGCATTTTCATTTTCTAATTTTACATTTCAAATTGAATTTTTGTGAGTATTTGCTGGGGAACATTTTGAAAAGCAAATCTCAAATCTCTTTTACAATTTGAATTTTACTTAAGTGAAGGACTGAGCAGTCTTAAAGAAGGAAATTAAAATGCAAATAAGATTCTATATTACTAATTTTATTTATTAGTCAAATAACGCAGCCACATTCGTACAATGAGAAAGCATTTCTGAAAATGCTTTTTCATTTTAAATATGGAAACGATTTGCTTCCATGCCTCTGCTTAACGTGTGGCAAAAAAAATAACCGTCATGTGACGTCGGTGCTGCGTTATTTGTTGCAGACTGAGGAGCTGGACCCCAAAACTCAAGTTTTTCCACACGCAAAGTTTTTTTAAAATCTCCACTTGGTTGGAATTTTTATATATAAACGTAAAGCAGCAAGCATTGACGTCATGTTGAACTCCTGTAGGTTTTGCTTCTTATCCCTTGTATCCCTAAGCTTTCCTTTTCCTTGTTTTCCTTGCAGGCGGTCTTTGTGTGCTCATTGAAGCCAAGCCACTACAGATGAGGCCAAGAAGCTTCGTCTTGTTCTGGGACTTCAGCTTCCCGTGATTATAAATCCACATATCACACACAACACGACAAATTACACAGGCCAGCTCTGATGTGGGATGATTGGCTGTGTCATCGGATTTTGATTGGCCCATATGCCAAGGACATGCGGTAACGAGCTGTGTGTCTGGCACTCTTGACAAACTCCTTATATATAAAAAGGGACTCTGGCATACTAATTGGACATTAAGATACCATATTCTAGGAATGATTTTGACATCTCCTGCTTGCCATCACCGCGTCTCAGGAGTTACGTGGAACAGCTGAAGAGAAAAATTGGTTTGAGGAGGTCCAAGTGGCTGGCTCATTCAATAATCGGAGCCAGACTTCATCAGCAACCTGGCAGCAGAGGTGACACAAAGACAGAACAACCTACAAGTCTTAATATCAAACTTTTCCACCATCTATGTTAGTTTGACCTTCCACACACTCCTATAAATATGTTACATCAAGTGTGGGTCACTTGGTCATATTTTTCTTTATCGCACTTTGACAGTTAAAGCATCAGCTGGGCCGACCATGTAGTGATTTTATACTCAGTCCAGCCTGCGGCTTGCTGCATGCATGTTATGATTACAGCAGAAGTTTACGATGGGATGTTCCAAAGTTGGGAAATGCGGCAGCTTTAGTGACAGAACGTGAAAAGTAAGAAACAACTTTGTGCTGTGTTAGACGATAACAAAGGAAGTCCACTTTCTCGTAAAATATAACACTCCAACTCTTATAATTAGCAGTTTAGAATAAACTACAGGTAAAACTTGACAACTTAAAAAAAAAAAAAACTGTGCTGTCTTACTCTCTTGGGCTGTATCTTGTTCCCATATTAACTATGACACTAGTTTTCAAGCTTTAATTACAATCCTTGGTAAATGTGGTTCAACTCAAGACAGATAAGCTGTCAAATAATTAAAAAATCTTTTAAAACAAACTTAAAACTACAACTCTGACCTCAGAATGAAAACATTCCAACAAACAAGATGTCCTAGTGTTTGATTAAAATATTCTATTTGGATTAAGTTTGAAAAATATTTGCTTTCATGTGTTGCCTGTATCAGCATGACAAAAAACATCGATCGGGATTGAGGATTACTTATATTCAACATATTCAAACTGGCCAATATGTTTCTTTTCACTGGTTATTTCTTCTCAGTCTCATTGAATCGCCTATTAGTCTGAAATCCATTTATCCAATTAAGATAAGATAAGATAAGATAAGATAGAGGTTAAACTAAGCTTATAAAATGATTTGAGCTTAAAAGTCTTCTCATTGGGAGGCTTTGTGAATTTCTGCTAAAATTCAGACAAATCAGACAAAAATTGCCAGGGCGTTGACGTCAAATTTTTGTTTCCACTTGAAGACGGTAACAGGCCTTCGCTTCACCCGTCTCCAGTCCTTCTTATGTAATTAGTTCGTTCTGCAAGTACACCTGCTTGAAGCCATAGACATGCAAATTAAAGCCGTGGGAATTATCATGCCAGTTCAGGCGAGCTCACGTCTCAGCTGCTTAGAACGTTAAGCTTCCTATACTAAACTGTGCTCATATAGTTATGAAATAAGATTTAAGACTTTAGCTCATGTTTGTTTGTACTACAATTATCTAACTTATATGTGATTAGAGATCCAGGTTTTTGTATTCACCTGGAGTCTAAATTAATAAAGGCAAAAGCTAATAAAGATATACATCTTCTAGAATGCTAAAAAAAGACAATGATGCACTTTGAACATTGTCACGTGTCACTTGGATTGATACAAGTGAGGTTGCAACTGTGACTGTTGCTGGAAGTCACAGATATTTCAGTCAATTTGTTTTTTCTTATTTGAGAAACTATAAAAGTATGAGTAGGGGAAGAATATTAAATTGAAGAACCTTTGTCTCTTGCTTAAACTCCCCTAGCAGCAGATTATAATGGATGCACAGCTCCACCCCATGTTTGCTGGTTGTTGCTGCCGCTAGTCTGGTGGAGCTGTATGGGGGAGACGTGTGGGTGTGGACTGAAGCTTCCAGGTAGAGCTACAGGTAATTAGGACGTCCATTCCAGGAGCAAACATTTAGGCAACAGTACATTTTTAAGGATTACACAATGATCCTGAATTAGGGCTGAACGACTTAAAAGAAACATTTGACCAGCACAAAATTTAACTAAAGTCTCTAAAAAACAAAAGTGGATTGTAAGATTACTTCAATACACTGACAAATAGGAGTAATGCATACAATGAAAACAAAATCAAAATATTCATATAGAAACATGTTTGTCACTGAAAATGCCAACAGAATAACCTTTTGTTTATTAATATTACTGCCGGGCATGGGAATCAAAAGACAAACGCAAGGATGGATGCAACCTTCTACTTGACAGGTGACAGGGCTTTGCTGCTCCTAGTAGAAATAAAAACAGCTTGCAAAGCTGTCGCACAAGTGCCACTTAAAAAACTATTTATCTTTTATCATAGCACGTATTCGCACGTTCTCTGTGCAGCCCTGAAAAGAAACATACTGGAAGCAGATTTGAAATGCCGTTTCGTCGATATTAATTTTGTCGGCTCCGCTTCTGCTCCCGCTTCAACCATGTTTGTTAAATTCTGGTGTACCCAGCCAGGCAGGTACTTTAACGTAAGCAGTGAGGTTCGTTTTGTTAGAAATGAATGCTTGCCTGGGCTTTTCTGCCCCCTTCTCAATGAAACGGCAATGAATCAAACCCCTGTATTCCTCTTGTGCTGCGCACTCGCATAGACACAATAACAAGGTACGGACAAGCATAACCACAGGTCTATGAGAAAAATCATAAATCCAACCAGAAGCTGCCACCGAGGCTTTTCCTGGGGCAGTCATTAGGCGAGGAGGGGAAGGGGGGTCCACCCGTCAACCGTTGGACGTCCAAGGGGCAGAAGAGCTGAGCTGGAGTTATGTGGTGCTCAGAGTGACCTCCAGAGTCACTATGACTGATTCACAGCCGCCGTCGCTCCCCCGCCCTGATCTCCTTCATCTTCGTCTCACTCGCTTCCCATCTTGGCTTTAACTGTTTCAAAAGATGCACCAGTCCGGTGAAAGAGTGACATGTGAATTGCTCCTTGCAGTAAATACATTCAGAGCACTTAAGGAGAGGCGAGCAATAGCTTCTTCATGAAATTGAGGCAGTGAGGTGGGGGGTTGGGGTAGACGGGCTATTTCAAAGCTCCTCTTGAGCTAGGATTTCAAGAAAAAGAGATATACGATGGGAAGAAAAGGATTTCATCCCATCATATGGTTAAAATAATGCTTACACAAAAAATGTAACATATTTCTAAACAGCCCTTCTTAACGGCTTGCAATCCAAGAACAAATGTAGTTCAGTCCGTCCATGTCGGTGGATCTATGCAGACTGCAGCGAGAACTATGGGAGCCTGATGATTTACCTTCCATGCTGTTAAATTCAATCTGCTGGTGGCTGCTGATCTGTATCTATACTACGGAGTTGGACATGATGTGTACTACTGCCACCATTACATAACCTAAAGGAAGACCTGCCACTTTTAGCTATGATTGTCCCAAATATTATGCTGAAGCATACCTAAAAACTCTTTTTAATCCCCACTCGGCTCTTAGCTGTGATAGTTGAGTTAGTTGCAAAAATATGACCTATTAGCACCCAGGTTCCAAACAGCTGTTTAAATGAAGCTCTAGAAATAGAAAAGTACACGCCTCTATTAGTTTAAGGTATTTACTTATGAGGATATGATAAAACAAGATTTTACACTGCCATTCAATTTTAATTCAACTATAATAAATTGGAAATGCTGAGAGAAATAGTTTAACAAAAGAAGAAGATTCGGAAATGTGCAGTTCTGGGGCCTTCTGGGGTCTCGACGGAATGAAGGTTTTGATAACATTCAATCTGGGATGATTTATCATATTTTTAAACTAATCTAAAAGATACTATAGATAGAAACTGAGACATTTCACAAAATATAAAGGCCTAATAGCAGAGAAAGGAAGCCAACGAGAAGATGGAGCTGCTGCACTTAAACAGAAGCCCAGAGAGCCACTGCAGGGTGAGTTCGTCTTCTGCCAGCTACAATGTCGCTCTCTCTCAATCATTGGAGCTCTTATTGGTGAAGCTCATTAGGTCTGTCCTGTACTAACGACAGTCAGGACTCTGTTTTACTCCCTAAAAAGGATTAAGTAGCAGCTCTACGGTGAGAGACAGCTCATCTCTTACTCCTCACTGCTGTAATAAAGATGGAAAGAGCTACTAAAAAAAGGCAGAAAGTGTGTTTTCTCTTAATAGAGTTAGACTTAACAGACCTCGAAGGTAAAACGCAGAGATGTATAGGAAAATTAGCCGACTATCAGAATCATGCTGATCCCAGCGTAGTCAGAGTAATGATGAGCTGATTGGAAATTAAGCATCCAACCCAGACCTGATGAGTGAGGACAAACATGAGTCCCACCGACAACGGTCTACAGTGTGGAAACTGCAACTGACAGAAGAAAACGGAAGATCCACTATCGCACAGGTAAGTTAAGATTAATGTTTGAAACCTTTATCTTAATTCATGGTTGTTTTTACCCCACAGTTTCATTAGAGCGCAGATTAACTTAAAACATGAATAACTGCAACAACGCTTAACAGGTCAGAGACACAAATCACACTTCTTTATGTAACTGGGTTCCTAAAGACAGCAATTTTAGATCAAGAGCAGGATTTGTGTTATTACATTATTATTAATATCAGAATACATACTGATAAAAGTGTTATTCATAATCGCCCACCTCAACCTTGCAGTGATTCACTGAGGTAAGTTTATTTTAGAGTTTCTCAGAAAAACAATGAATACTAAAGGATTAACCTTTTGGGAAAGCAACAGCAATAAAAAAGGAATTTACAATTTAAGAAAAAAATGTTAAAATATGATGGTATAAGCATGAGGAGTGAATAAAAAAGGATAAGTGATGAAAAGACAGCTGTATACATATAATAGACCCGGTGTGGAGTCATGTTTCAGGCTATCAGTCAAACATTGTCAGGAATCTGAAAATAAAAGGAAATAAAATGGTTGAGGGATGGCTTAGTGTAACGGTCGAAGGACAGGATGTGGGTATCTTTCTCTGCAGATTTCTCACACTGTGGTCTCTGCACGCACCGACACCTCTGGATAGTTGTACCTTTCAGGCTGTGCAGAAAGGAGACTGCCTCCGTCATTGATTTATCTGGACTTTGCAGCCACAGTCCACAGCTCTGCAGGGAAGCAGCACAAGCTCCGGCGCCAGCCGCAAATCTGTAATTGCTGCCTTTTCCACTCTGAAGTCACAGCTGAGCGAACGGTGAGCCGAATGGACAGGCAGCTCCAGGGAGCTGGAACAGTAGGCCCTCTCCTGAACAGCCAATCAGGATCTTTTATAGACCTTTTTCCCCTCCTCCTTTGCAGCGATAATGCACGGCAATTAGCAGTAATCACCCTCCAATTTTGGGAAGGCCGAATAACCTCCCTGAGAAGGACTTAATCAGTTGGTCTAGAAAGGTGAAAATGCTCCATTTAAATTCATATCAGAGATGGAAACCTCATCTATTTTGAGAATTAACCAAGACGTGGCATCTCCAAAAGCATCTAAACATGAAAAAAACTAAAGGAATACTGATTAAACTGAAGCTCTAATGTGTGGAGATCAAAAGTCTTCAAGTGTATTTTATAAAACTGTTCTGCCATGAGGCTGCAAAGACAAGACTTCACTAGGCTGCCTCTGATCGACCAGAAGTTATTGATAGTTGGTCAACGTTTGCCAATTAGGCTAACATTGTAGAATGAACTTTTAAAAATGTGTTTAGAAGTGAAGTCACAAGAAGCAGAGAAAATTAGTTTCTAAGGAGGAAAACTCCAGATTATTTATAATAATATATAAACTATGCCAAATAAAAGGCAGCGTAGGAAACAAAAATAAATAAGTGTCAAAAAGGATTATGCCTGGGAATATAAATCAGCCAATCCAAGGTATCTTTTCATTGTTCTTGGCTGTAGCCTTAAGACAGGAAAGATTGTTGATCTGCTTTAATGTCAACAGGGTTTCCACTGTCCAATAATTGCAGAATGCATATACAGTGCTGGCCAAAATTATTGGCACCCCTGCAATTCTGTCAGATAATGCTCCGTTTCTTCCAGAAAATGATTGCAATTACAAATGCTTTGATATTAAAATGTTCATTTAATTTGTCTTTAATGGAAAACCACAAAAAGAATTGTCAAAAAGCCAAATTGGATATTATTCCACACCAAACCTAAAAAAGGGGGTTGACGAAAGTATTGGGACCCTTTGAAAAATCATGTGATGCTTCGCTAATTTGTGCAATTAACAGCACCTGTTACTTACCTGTGGCACATAACAGGTGGTGGCAATAACTAAATCACACTTGCAGCCAGTTAAAATGGATTGAAGTTGACTCAACCTCTGTCCTGTGTCCTTGTGTTTACCACATTAAGCAAGGAGAAAAGAAAGAAGACCAAAGAACCAAAGAACTGTCTGAGGACTTGAGAAGCAAAATTGTGAGGAATTATGGGCAATCTCCAGGCTACAAGTGCATCTCCTGTGTCTACTGTGCGCTGTGTCATCAAGAAGTGTAAAGCCCATGGCACTGTGGCTAACCTCCCTAGATGTGGACGGAAAATAAAAATTGACGAGAGATTTCAACGAGAGATTGTGCGGATGGTGGATAAAGAACCTCGACTGACATCCAAACAAGTTCAAGCTGCCCTGCAGTCCGAGGGTACAACAGTGTCAACCCGTACTATCAGTCGGTGTCTGAATGAAAAGGGACTCTATGGTAGGATACCCAGGAAGACCCCACTTCTGACCCAGAGATATTGTAATAAACTCATTGATGGTTACCGGAAGCGGTTGTTCGCAGTTATTTTGTCTAAAGGTTGTGCTACCAAGTATTAGGTTGAGGGTGCCAATACTTTTGTTTGGCCCATTTTTGGAGTTTTGTGTAAAATTATAATTGATTTGACTTTTTTTTTTTTCCTTTTCTTTTTTGTGTTTTTTCATTGCAAGCAAAATAAATGAAAATATTAACGCCAAAGTATTTGGGATTTCAATCATTTTCCAGGAAATATTATTATTATTATCTGACAGAATTGCAGGGGTGCCAATACTTTTGGCCAGCACTGTAAAGGTAAAGAAGGAAACAAGTTTAATTTTTAATTAGAGCAATCTACAACTGAATACTAGATGCATCTTAATCTATCAACACCATTTAAAGAAATAACCAGGTGATTTTGTTTTGTCCAGATGCAGAATTACGATTCAGATACAGAAGTTTAACACTCTGGACCGCAATTGTTGGCTGGGTAAACATAGCCTGAGTTACTTACTTACCTTGCAAGTGGTCATAATGTTATGCTTGGTTCTTTTAAGCAGCAGAAATGTTGAGTTTGGGGCCCAAGACTACATCACGGTACTAGAAAGCAGGTCAAAGTGTCAAGTTTGAGCGGTCATGGTAAGACTCCTGCTATCTTGTGTCACGATGGGGAACGTTCCAGTTAAATCTTGTTTCAGAAATTCCTAATTATGCTCAAACGTAAGAACGGCAACGAGCAAAATCCCTCTGATTCTAGCAGCTTAGAGCCAACAGTATTCCAAAGTACGACAGGTTAATAAGACCAGGTAGCATCAATAATTACATTTAGTCCATCAGCTTCAATTCCCCCTCTATCCTCTGGCTGAAATCTCTGTCACACAAGAAAGCTTTGAGTCACTAAAAATGTAAAAATGTAATCTCTGTTCTCCTGAACAGTCAATGAAATATGCATTTGAAAGGCATAAATGTCCATTTCGGAAGCAAAAAGGCCATGAATAAGCAGCAGGAGCGCTCAGGTGGATGTGACTAATGTCCCAGCTGCTGCACAATCAGAGGAGACATTTACGGTTTCCATTAACAGTGACTTAAAAAAAAGATTACAATATTTAAAGCACTGATAGAAACGGAACAATTTTATAAGGAAACAAGAGGTAAGGCGATAAAACCCGACATATCTAATGGATCTCCTTTCTTCGTCACACACGTGGAAAATACAGAGCATGCCAATCTAGCAGGTGTGACAAGTGAAATATTTAAAGAGAAAAGCAGAGCAATGGTTCGGTCAACAGCTGATTTTCAATCGAGGACCACCTGTCTCAAAGCTATCCACTCGGATCACAATTTAATTCCCATCCGGCTCAATCTGTTTAGAATCTTCCGATTAGAGAGTTTTCCCAACGTATTTTTATTGCAATCCGCCGTTCGTTTACCTATAAGACCCCGTAAACGTACCCGCAGTCAGTTGTGGCGACGGATCTGAATTCATCTCCGGCCAAACCGCTCCCGTTTTAGGGAAGCTGACAAAGCGAGATAAGCGGGATTATCTTTATTGCGGCGGCTTTGATCAGAGATTTAGCAGTTTAGTCGTCGCTGTCGGGAGTAATGTAATCTGACCTCTGCACTGCTGTCGTTAGAAGGTTTTGCGTTTATTCATAATTCTTTGGGTTTGCAGTGATCCAAAACTTAAAAGTAGACCTATAACTAAAAAGGCTCCTATTGTAAACGCCCTTTTGCAGAGTTTCTGCTCACATTCTAATGTATTTCAGCAGCAGCCTGCGATGAGCGCTGTATATGATCACCGTTTACAATCTATGTTGGTCACATCATTAATCTTGGGTCTCGGCTTGTTTTGCACAGATATGTTTTAACAGTGAACGGCTTTAGTCAGCAAAGGGAATTCAGTTGTATTTGTAAAACAACTAAAAACTGGACCGGATGAGTTCGTTTTTTCTAATCAAACTACAAACAAAGCGAAATTTTTGATCTTTAATGGAGATAAAAAATGTGAAGTGCATTTGCCAAGGTAAGTGTTACTGTAGAGGGAAGCTGAAACACATCATTTTATTATAAACCCTTCACAGCGAAGCGCTAGCTTTACGCAAGGTGGAGAACAACTTTGTCTGTGAGCTCTTTAGAGGAGCTAAAACTGACTGAAACAGTTCAGGAAGGGAAACATCAACCTATTCCTGATGTTTCAAGCCTTGATTTCAGTTAATTATGAGGATTTTCAGCTTACTGCTAATGAAAACATGAGACTTAAGATTTATATTACATCTGAACATATAATAAATAGAGAAGGTAATGAAAATACTTCACTTGGATGTACATTTGTTGACCATGCTTAAAGTTTAAGAGAGTGAAGGAGGCAATACAGTCATTAAGATACTAGAACCTCGCCATCCCATTTTAGCTAGTCGAAACTTTAAGTACAACCCAGACTAATATTTTAAGTTACTCGGCAAATTTATTGCAAATATTATCATTACTCCAACATTTAACCAGGGTTATCGCATATTGCATGTGGGAGTCGCCATTTATCATGTCGTATATCGTGATTTCGATGTTGGGATAAGAATTGGGATTCCTCGTCAACACGATAAATTGAAGTTAATATTGTTTAAAAGCTCAGAAAAATGGCTTTTACTCGCCCCCCCAACTTTGGTTTCATTAGAGCATTGATAACTCCAGTCATGTTTCTTTTCGGAATATTTTATCATTCTCCAGATAAAAAAAATGGAAAAAAAAGAGATTTTGATAAAACTGTAAATCCATATCGGAGTCTCTTAATCATATTTTACTTCACAACAAACCTGCACAGCTGTCGTACCTCAATCATATTATGATTCATCATATCATATCGCTTTAATCATTTAAAATCAATTAAAATAGTTCACAACTAATTTAGTCATTAATTAGTTTCTTTATATTCATGTTTCACCGTCAATTTTAAACACAACCTGTTATATCTGCGGTCAGTAGGTGGCAGTAATGAGCTACCTAACGCTGTGATCTACCGGTGCAGGAGAAGAACAAGAAACCAGCCAATCTTCAGCCTTGTTTTGCTGTCGCATGGCTCAGGCAGCATAGACACATTTGCCCTGTGCAAGTTGGCGGAGCTCGAAAATGTACGAAATGTCTTCTTTTGGTGAACATCTGAGACAAAAGCATGTTGGAGTTGAGGCGGAAGATGAAGAGCAAGCGCAAGTAAAATAGCCGAAAGCCAATAAGAAAACAAATGTGCTAAATGCTGTTAAGGAATTCAGTTACAATTGATTTAGAGTAGAAGGTGTGTGCGCAGCTTCGTTACTTTTCGTCTGTATTTCTTTCGTCATTTTGTGTTTCTGCAGAAATAAAAAACAAGCCACAATGAATGAATCCATGTGTAACAAGACGTTCACCCCCAGAAATGTCTATTTACTAACTCTGTTCTGAATATGCTGGTAGAGACACAAGTTCATATTATTATTAAATATAATGCCCAATTAACTCAGCCTCCTGCTGAACGTTCAGAATAATAGGGGCATAATAAGGCCTGAGATTTTTGTTAATATGCTGAACACTCAAATTTTATGAAATTCTATCTCATTTTTGTATTTTATGCCTACAAATGAACAAATATTTTACACTGTTGCGCTCACTTGTTCCTTAAAACAATTCCAGTGAACGGCACAATTCTCTAGTTTCCTTTTTCTTGATGAAAAATCGTTTTTATTAGCTTGACTTGGGAAAGTAAAAGCTAAATAAATTAATAATAAAAAGCGAATAATCGATTAATCGCAAAACTAAACAACAGATTAACCGACGATGAAAATAATAGTTAGTTGCAGCCCTAAATCATATCATCAGATATTTATTTAAAAAAATGTGCATGTGTGTGATTAGAACCCTTGGAGTTGTTTACATAGCCAAAACCAGAGGACTAGCATTACATTAAGTTATCAACGGCATATCATATAAAAAAAAAACTAACTTACATCATTCAACTCAAAAAATTCTTTGAGGATAACGGAATGTTGAACAAAAGCGGAATACTTTTACAAGAATAGAGCAAAAAATAATATCAGATCTTAAGTAAAAATCACGCCACAGCTCCATGTGAGTGAGTTCCTGCTTTGTGTCTACATGCAACACTGACTGGATGCTCAAAGTTGCCATATAACTAAACCTCATCGAGATGGAAGCCAATAAGCAGCCTGAAACCAGGATGTGAGAGACGGGAAGCTCTTCGATTCCACTCACACGGACCGTTCTGGAGTGTCATGAGGTTTTTGAAAAGAGGTGGTAGCGCTGTTGCCCATACAGCTGCCTCATTCTTGCTCATTTGGGGGCATTCTCTCTGCATGACAATTATGAAAAGGAACAAAAGAGGCTTTTAGAGACAAAGGCTCTTTGGAGAGAATGGGGCTGCTCCTCGGCGCTGCGAGAGCCCCGACACCAAGCGGTGTTTCATGAGACACGATACGAGGCAATTGTGCGAGGAGACTGGAGGAGAGGGGAGAGAAGGGAGATACGCCGGGGCTGGCATCGTGTCTAAGGTGAACAGCCCCGGATAGCACCATCTGCATTCTGCACATGCACCGTCTGTCTGGCCTGCTGCGGCCTTTGCAATGGGAGCTGGCTTCGAGACAGGAGGCGAGCGACAGAAAGTATTCAAGCATACAAAGTACAGTCAAATTGCATTCTGGCTCGACGGGTGATACGTTCGCGTTAAGCTGCACCGCTCACAGCGATGGGACTTTTATGCTCGGCCATTCTGGGATGGGCGCTACAAGAGGGTAGGACGCTGGGAAGATTAAATGTGAAAACAGTGCCATGCGTTTTTTATTCAGCCTCTAGATGTGAGAAGCAGAAGATCAAGGTGAGACAGCGCCGAATCAACAGGACTGAAAACAGATGCTAACGACGCTGAATAGCAAGCACAAGCCAACAGCTCGTCACTGCTCAGGGAACGTAATGGAACCTCGTCTCAGACACAAAATTACATGTGTTGTGCAAAGAGACGAGGCTTTTATGTGATTGACGAGAGATACGCGCCATTGTTATTGAAAAATCGTGTTTCAGCAATAAATCCATTAACCTCCTACTACACTTCCCTGGAGCTTCTAACTTTAATGCATTATGAGGGATTTATTACAGTAAAGAAATGTTCTCACCTCTCTGATCTTATCCCGCCTTTCTTTGGCGTCAGCCTCGGGGGGGTCCCCGTCGCTGACCCCAACCACCTTGGGCATGGGGACGGGCGGCAGCGGTTTGGGCCCCGCTTCCTTCTTCTTCAGGTCCTCAACAACCTTTCCCTTTTCCGTCTGAATCTCGGCCTTCAGCTCCTTGCGGGACTTGCGCAGCTTCTCCTTCGCCTCCTGCAGAGCTCGTTCGTGGTCGGCGCGAATCTTGTGGCGTAGGCTCTCCTCCTCCTCCCTGTATGATGAAAGAGAAAAGGAAGTCTTAAATGCGGGTTTTTGGTTGATGGACCAACCCAAACGGGAAGGGTTAAACTTTAATGGAGTTAAAACAAAAACAAAATAAAAGGTGAACAGATTTGAAGAAGATTTCTAGGCAAAATCTCATATTAAACATATTAAGCAAGATCTCCCCAACCAAACTCTTAACTTCAGATCATTATGGTGCCGTCATTTCCTCCTGGAAAACCTAACCTCAGCCTCACTTATCCAGAGTTACATTGGCTCCAGGAATAAGGACAAATACAGATGAACCCCACGAAGAGGCTGGCACCACCGCAACGATGGCGAATAATCAGGCTGCGCTTCGCCGCGGCGATACGAGCCCGAGGCCGTTGAAAGTGCTCTGTCCCAGGAGACTGTGCTACAGTAATGAAAAACAAAACACGGCAAAGGTATCAGCGGGACGGTGGCGCGGTAAGGTGCCTTAAAGGTCGCAGAGGAAAAAGTAGCTGCGGTTCTCCGCTGTTTGGTGGATTTTAAACACAGTTAGCACTGATGAATGATGGGAGCTTTAGTCATGATTTATGATGTAACATGATGATGATTTAACTCCGAATGGTATTTTTGCATATCATTTTTCTCTTGCTGTTGGGGAGTTTATCCTCTCTACTCTTGACTACATATAAGCCCCTTTAATAATCTGTGGCTTCAGAGCTGCATGTTGCAAAAATAAAACTTTAAGGCTACAAACCTGAGCTGAGCTAAGAACTCATTTTTATGCTGTCAAACAAAAAGAAAGAAAGAAAACAAGATGACAATCCACTGCAAGTCCATATAGCTCACTTCTTACAAAGAGCTAATCTTCCCCGTCACCAAACAAACAAATGGACAGGATATAACAAAATCCACACATATCTACAATTTAAATGAGTTGGGGAAAAATGTCATGTCATGTCTAAAACTAATTTCCTAAATCCAAATTTGTGCTGCATATTGAAGGCGTTTCACAGTAGCATGTTTGTAAAAAAACTGCTAGATGCTAGATAAGACAAATGTTGAGATAGTAGACGATCACCGCTGGGTGATCTGATCTAACACATGTTATCCATCAATAGAAATTGAAGTTTGAAGATTAAGTGAATTTTGTTGCACCGATGCTCTTCTTGGGATAGTTAAGAAAGATGTCAGCCTCCCCACCCCCAAGCTCAGGGTCTTGTTTTAGAAGCATTCATAGAGCTTGTTATTGTTGGGATGGAATTCAGGAATTAAAGAAAATGAAAAAGACTTTCTTTCTTTTAGAAAGAACAGAAAGCGATGGGAAAGGATTTTATTTCTAAGCCATGCTGCCCGGCCCTAACCGTGACTTTGTTTGTTTTGGTTAGAAATACTCCAAAATATCGTGATTCAGAGTTTTCTGAGGACATTTTCCATACGCACAAACCGATCAGTGTGTATTAAACTACGTGAGCGACGAGGAAGTGGTCGCTCAGCTCGACTCTCATCAACATCTTTTTCCAGAAAGCCATTTTTTTGACACTGAAGGGCGTCGACTCGTCGGCTGTTTGGCCAATTCTAAACCTGCCACATATTTCTTGTGGACTAAAAACACTCGAAAAGAAAAGTGGAGGTATAGCTGTAGGGTTGGCATCCTGCTCTGGCTACATATTAGGAGCAGTCGGTTTATTATTTACATATTCCTCTTGGATATGTCAATAGCCCCAACTTCATCAATATGAATAGAACTGCCCTAAAATCAATTTCATTACACACAATGTCACGACTTTATTGCAAATCTGTGTCTCAAGAGCTTCAGAGCTGCAGAGTCAGTCGCTCAGGAATGTTAAAAGTCTGAATCCTGCCGGGGTAAGTTTATGTTTTAGTGACCTCGCATGTGACCAACACAAGAAATGTACGACAAACTTAAGACCTGCTGAGATCCATGTTGATTCAGCTGGGAACGCACCAAGAGTTCAACAAGTTTAACCTACAAAGGAATGAAGAAAAAAACTTGACAAAGTGACTGAGTACAGAGAAATATGACTGACTAATGAAAAGTGTAGCCTACAATAGCAGCCATCCATCAAACTCTACCTATACCAAGCAGCACGACACCGGATTTGTCTCTTCTCTAGAAGTAAATAACTACAGGAAAGCTGAGAGAAAATTAATAAACCTTTTACAGACCTTCATAGTATTGGTAAATATAGCGACGGCAACATCAGATGTGCCGTTTGGTTGTTATCTGAGCTTTCAACTGTATGTGTTATGTGAGATTTTACTAGCTGAATATTGAAGTCAGTATGAAATTGGAACTTCAGGACTTCTAAAATATATTGGCCAATAATTATTGCGATCCAAAATCCGTCACCATACTACGATTGCGCACACAGACATTGCAATACGAATATATTTGGGATTGTGCAGCAATAATGTTTACCAGAAATCTGTGTTGACAAGGCAAACATTTTATAAAAAACACAACTGCCTCGGGTGAAGCATCATTATACATCTCTATATAAACAAGTGGTTGCTCCACCCGGCTTTTAGATTCATACTCACAGATATTTCAGCAGAATTTTGGGTACAAGAACTTTACTGACATATAAATACGAATGTTAAAGTTCTGCAAACACTTTTTTGACAGCGATCTTACTCCATAAACGTTACGAAAACTTACTATAAAATGGTTTACCTCTTTTCTTTTTAGAAAGAATCCGATTTGGAACCAAAAGGAAAAGGAGTTTCGATATCATCCGTTTGTGCATCAGAGCCTTCATTTGTAACCTTTTTCAGATTCTGATGAGTTTACAGAACAAGAATTATGGGAGCTTTGTTTGATACCATTTATGGATCAAAAAGAGGTTATTTTAACATGGCTCTATAATATTACAATTTGCAACGTGGAAAGTAGTTCCCAGTTACATGATTCTGTATGAAGGGAGGGAAATATCTGAGAGTTGAGCTACAGCCATCATCCGGTTTATCCCCAGACTGGTTCGATTCTTTTCTGTTGGAGTTTCTGTTATCTAAATGCAATTATATTTCAAGTCATCCATCTTCGTCCTACAGATGCAAGTCTCTGCTTCTCCATTAGGATCTACACACATGCGCCGTTTACTTGATTAGATTAGTTAATCCGACAAAATAATCATGTTACCTGGATAATTTCGAGTCAGCAATAACAAAGTTAATTTCTGTGCAAAATTTAAAAAAAGAAACAGGTGGGTTTATGTTTTTTTTTTAAATATATATCTAAAATGGGGTCACAAAGCAACGACCAGCCATCGCACAGGAAGCTTCTCTGACGAGACAGATTCCCATTTGAACGAAGGCTGCAGCTGTAGATGCTCGGACCTAATGACGCCTTCATGTTTGCATCAATCAGGGTTCTCTGTGGATGTTTCGAAGAGATGCTGCAACAGCAGGGAGAGCTTGTAGCCTTGCACTCAAGCAAAGTGATTAGGGACACAAAGCATTTCTTCACAAGACAGAAATGGGTCTGCCTTACAGCGTTGCTGTGGCAACCTCCTTTGTGTGTTTTTTTATGCTCCTAAACAAATACTGTTAAAAATGTAGATGGAAACAAATGAAGCTACAACATCAATATTTTACAGAAACTAGAGTTACGATTCACAAACCTAGGTGCTGTTTGTAAATACATATTCGACCTTGTGATGTTACTGTTGTTTCGAAAACCTGTTTGTTTTGCACCCCCAGCTAAAATTTCAGTTGAAAATCGGGACGTGGTCCATTTACGTGCCTTTACGGCATTTCTATTAAAATTGTGACTAACCAAGAACAAGAGTCGAGAGTCTCTCTCAGCATTTAAATGCTTCCACTGATTAGCTGTCTCTTATGTAAAACTGTAAGAAAATAGGTGGTTTTGGAGCAGAAGCGAACACTAGAACAGAGCAACTAATAAAACATGACTGTGTTTCAATGTCCCGACTTTGGTTATGGCATCACAGTGGAGTTTTGCCGTAGTATCAGCAATGACACAGAATGCTACAAATTCATTTCATGGTATTCTAGTATGTATTTGGAGCCTAAATGTGTCCTTTGGTGATTTTAAAACGAGTGGTATAATGACTACCTTCTTCATGTCTCATTCTATAGGGTTATTTACGTTTTTCTATAATTATGCTGCTACAGGCTCAGACTGCTGGGGGACAATCTGACCACTTCTGACTCTTTTAATTTCTTCCTTTGTCAAATCTGCTTTAGTTACCATTATTTTAACCCCGTTAACCTTTTGTTTTCTCTTAGTGTTCTTCTCTCAATAGTTTTAGTTTTCTGTCTTTTTGAACCTCCTTTCAGTCGTGGCAGATGGCTGCTTGTACTGAGCCTGGTTCTGCTGGCGGTTTCTTCCTGTTAAAGGGGAGTTTTTCCTCTCCACTGTCGCTACATGCATGCTCAGTATGAGGGATTGCTGTAAAGTCAACGACAACACAAGCCATTGTTTCTGCCTGCTGATTCCAGAGGAGTGATTGTTGCAAGTCAATGACTCCATGTAATCTGCTGGGGTTCGTTTGATTAGTAACTTTTTCAAACTGATTTGCAATGATGCATTTTAATTGATCGTCTTGAGACGACATCTGTTGTAAATTGCTGCTATATAAATAAACTGATTCTTGATTCTTAAAAATGTAATTTCTTGTTTTTGTAATAAATTTATCCATTGATTCATTAATTTGTAAATCCACATTTTTCTAGGTCTGAATTTTAAAAATCACTTTGTATTTTGAATAAAATGCCTTGCCCATTTATTAAGACATGCACAACTAAAATAGAGGATTGTCAAACCTTACTGCTGTACAAAGGAAAGCAAGCAAATATGCAACTAACCACAACAAAACTGGGAACACGGCTTCCTGGTGGACATTTCGAGTTATTTACAGATTCCAAAAGAATGAAGGGGGGGGGGGGGGGGGGGGG
>JAVLVB010000596.1:301175-327600 GCA_032876305.1 Orestias chungarensis
TCACTTTAAAATGTCCCTTTAAAATGTCAATTAATATGTCACTTGCACTCCGAATTTTGATTGCTGCTATGTCCGAAGTACTATATTGTAGATTCCGTGTCAATATTGTATATTCTGTGGAGTCAAATCACATTTCTCGTATAGTTCTTTATAATTTATAATGTATTATATATTTGCATTCCGATCCTCAATGCTGCTAGTTCCGAAGTCCCATATTGTAGATTCTGTGTCCATATTGTAGATTTTGTGTAGCTCAAATCCTAGTCTCGCATAGTTATTATATTCGTATTTTTTATTACATTATTTAAAATTGCTATCAGGGTGTAAACTGGACCGGGGGATTAGAATTTCGTCCCACCTCATGTTCCACATGTGATGTGATGACAAATAAAGATTCCTTGATTCCTTGATTCCATATCTCTTGGTTGGCCGGAATTTAGAAGAGAAAAGTATATGAACTGACTCTTGATATGAGTCAGACTTGAATAGTATAAAACTATAAATGAACTGTTTTGAGTCTGATATTCCAACATAATCTTCTGTAAAATTGCATGAGCTGACTCGAAACAGACAACAACACAGACAGCAGGGGCAGAAAAGGGAAGATAACGTACAGAAGGACATAGAGACAAGAAACATGGAGGGTGAATTTGACCAAGAGAAGGATTAGGATGGGTGGGGTCCATGGAAAACATTTGCGGCACAACCCATTTAATATGGAGAATGTAGGTAAAACAACGCTACCCGAGAAAGAACATGACAAAGTTATAAAACGAATGTGAAAGAATATACAGGAAGTAGTGGAAGGTAAAGGACAGAATATGGAACAAAGAGGAAGAACATTGAGTAAAGTGGTGTTGGGAGAAAGCGCACGCAGCAGGACTTAAGAAAGGTGTAAGTTCAACAATTTGGTGACCCCGGCGTGATTCAGATCGGTCGTCACAGCGGATGTTAGGATCGAACCATTTGTTCATTCATCCGGGGCCCCAACTGAATAAGGTGAGCAGAAACCTATTTAATTAAATTCTGCATAAGTACTAATGGTTCACATGGAAAAAAGACATCCTCCATGCACACAACATGCAGCAGGCATAGCTAAACTTATACATAAATAGCACACTTAGTGATGGGACACCCACTAACAGTCTTTACAACACAGCATGGTAGCATGTAATCTCACAAAGTTTTACAATGACAGCTTTAAGACAACAGAGGATGAGTAAAATCCTGGAATCTACAAACATCACCTACACACATGAAGGCATCAACATGGCAGAAGGAAGAACAGAGGGGCAGTTCGTAAAGAAGATTGTTGGAGAGGTCCTAGGGGCAGATTAGTATTTCCCCCAGGGCTAATAGAAAAATTGTTTGTTGAAGCCCATGGTTTTGGCCAAGTCAGAATAAGGCAGATGAAAGAAATTTTGAAACAATGGTGGCATCCATTTATGTTTGCCCTAATGTGGGACTATCTGGCCAATTGTGATATTTGCAATTCTCAAAATGTGGCTAGAACTTTGAAACCTGCAAAGGTAGGTTCCCCAGGCCATCGACGCATGGGGAAGAAATTCAGATTGACTATACCGACATGATTGACCCTGTATGAACGCACAGGTACCTGCTTGTTGTTGTTGACAGATACTCGGGGTGGGTGGAAGTTATCCCCACCACCAAAGAAGATGCCAAATCCGTCTGCAAAATGTTGATCAATCACTGGATTCCTAAGCATGGTTTTCCAAAGAGAATACACTCGGATAATGGTACTCATTTTACAAGCAAAACATTACCATGGGGTGAGAAATCTTTGGGTCTTAAACACAGCCATGGATGTGTGTACCATCCGGCCTCTCAAGGCCAGGTAGAAAGAATGAATCAATCATTGAAATCCAAATTGGCTAAAATCAAATTGAGCACGGGTATGAATTGGCTCGATGCCCTGCCAATTGCTCTGATGAGCGTCAGAAGTTCTATTATTAGAACTACCGGGTTTACTCCAGTCGAGTTGGTAAGATGTAAACCGTTTCGGGGCCCGGACATCGCGCTTGTGCCGCCGTCTAAGGGGCACCCTGGGGGTGGGGCCGCTCAGCTGTATGAAGAACTAAAAGAAGTATGTGAAAGTTTCTCTGTCCAGGCGTTGAACAGGCGTGAAAAGGAGGCAGAGGAGAAGTGCGAGCCTGAGGTCGCAACTTCTCCGTGGCTGTACCTGAAGGTCATTAAGCGAAAATGGACGGAGCCCAGGTGGACCGGACCACACAGGGTGGTTGAGCGAACCAGCCACGCCGTCCGGCTAGAGGGGAAGGGATTGTCTTGGTTTCATCTGACCCAGTGCCGAGCAGCAGACCCTCCAAAATCAACACCAACCGAGCAGCCTGAGCCAGAGGAAGAGAAAGAATAGGCAGAATCATTAGCCTCACCATCATAGGGGCAGAATAATCCCCTGAGACAGGAGGACAACAGGGCAGTCTACCCTTTCTTCCAGCGCAGACATCGATCATCGTCGCCGTCGTCAACCTGAGTGCGAAGACAACAAGAGAAGGCAGTTCATCAGCCTCATCATCATAAGAGCAGAATAATCCCTTTAGGCCGCGGCACGTCAGGGTAGTCCACCCCTGCCCCCAGCGCAGACCACGCCACCAAGGGCGAAGACCAAGACCTTGCACATCACACCTATCTTTTTACACATATAAGGCTGTAATCATCTATATCTTAGAGGGAATATACAATGGGGTTGTTTGGGGATAATACGTATCGCAATTATCGCAGGCTTCGCCGCACATCGTTACTATCAAGCCAAGGGGAATGGGTGGTGGACGGAATAGTAATGGGTTTACTAATCACTTTCGTTGTGGGCATAATAGCGTATGAACGGGCTGCCAGAAATAACATTAACAAAATAATTATTATTACAAAATAATCAGACAAACTACACCTCAGCCACCGCTATTAACAACAATCAAACCACGGACTACTACTAAACAGAACACACCTTCGAACCCGAATAAAAAGCATCAATTCTTAGAAAATCATGGTGGGGTAAAACTAGAATACAAAGTCGTTGTGCCTCATTTGATTTAAACAAAAAAGCCTTCCTGATCTGAAACATTAGTGTGACAAAAAAGATGAGAAATGTGCAAGAGGGTGAAGCGTGGAGTTACTTTATTACAGCACAGTTTGTTGAACAAGACAAGACATTTTTTCCCCACGTTAATTGTTTGATCCGAACGGTTGCTTCTCCTTTTGAGAAGATAGCAACATATTATACATGGGGACATGCATAAAGCTGAGCAAACAAACAAAACAGATGTATTTGTCTTTAGCGGTTCATTCATCTTTTTGCGGAAGGCTCATAGTCAGCAGCAACACTGCAAAAAGTGCTACGCTAAAATAGGCGTTCCGTGCTCTGAGAATGGCTCAAAACACAAAAGAGAAGTCTTTGTAGTTATCGCAAGGCTCATAAGTTTATTATATCAATAGCCACTTAAACACAAATTAAATAAAAATCATCTTTTGAGCTTCTCGCATTAACGGCTTCATTATTAAGAAAGCAATGAAATAAGTGTTTACCAACAAGCTTAATGTGAATGTTCTGTGTTCGAAATTAACAAAGTTCTGCCAATCTGTTGAATGTAATGTAGGCTAGGTCGAGCAACCAGTGCGTGCACCATCCTGCAAAAGTATTTACCCCGCCTGAAATGTATAATAACAGATAATTTTGTGTTTTTGGTTTCAAGAAGATGTAAAATTAAAGACTTTTAGTTTGAATTTGGCTCTCAAACACAGCTTCTTCTTCAAAAAAAACAACAACCAAAAAAAACAAAAGACACAAAATTGGTGATAAACCGTCAAACATCTGTGAATAAAAAAAAAGAAATTATAATATAATCATTTTGCATTGACAAAAAGTTATAGACTGTAACCAAATGTACAAGATGAAGCAAATTTGGTGTCAATAAATTGCGCTGCAAAACACTTTCCTTTAATTATTATGTTATAATCAAGTTCATTAAAGCAACGTCTGTGTAGGGTTTTGAAACAAATTTTAGGGACACAAACAAAGTATAGATAATTATCACTGAATTTGTTTGCTTTCGAAAAAATGGGGTTTGATCCCTGTGAACCCAAGTAACATCTTCACAATGATTAGGTCAAAAAACAAATGAATGCACAAACCAGCAGAACTTGGCTCACTTCACATGCCTTACATGAAGGTATTAAGAATGCAAAAGTCTAAATTAGGCATAACTCCATGTCTCAGATATGTATTCAGTGCAGTTCCTGTCATGTGTGGAGACATTGACTGAAATTAGAGGGAAAAATACACAACTTTGGCTGCATATAGAGATGAAGCAGCTGTGAGGGGCTAAACATATATGGCAAGCTTTAATTAAACATGCAGCAAAGTGGCAAAGGATACTATGGAGGAGTTGCAGAGATTCCCAACTAAGGTGAAAAAAATCTATTGTCTACAGTTTGAGCACAAATAGATGCACTTTTTTTATTATTATTATTATTTTGCTCACAAAATTGCAAAAGTGTAAGGGGTACGAAGCGTTATGTAATGCATTGTATGTATAATGTGATTTCCTTTTACCATGCTCTGGTTCTGCAAATGAGAAGGTCAGCGGTCGCCATGGCCAAGAGCAAACCTTCAGCCAGGAGCTGGGCTTTCTCCACTAAAAAAGGCTGCAATTTGTTAGCAAACTTCAGCGACTACACTCCTCTAGCTGGCTGGTGTGTGTTGTGACTTGGGTCTGGGCCACAAACCTCACCAGCAAAGGCGACCATGATTTGTTCCATTGTGCCGCCGCTCGGAGGACTTAACTACTGCTTCTCAGCCTTGTGGTAAAAACAGTTCAAGAGGTCCACATAAACTTTGACAGCCTCCCATTCAACTTAAGTATATATACTTTAGACAATGGATAACTGAAAGCAAGGTCGAGAGTTTGCCAGTTTTGCTGCATTTTCCCATCACACTTCTCAAAGCTGTATTGTTGTGCAAACGTGATGATTTAAAGAAGATTACAAATAAATCAAAGTATTAAAGAAAGACTTTAAAGAATGACAAGAAAACACCTGCAGAAGTACTTAATGGTTTCATTTTCTACAGTACTGTAAACAGTTAACCATTATGGGCTTCAGATTTGAATGCCAAGAATCAACAACAGCCATCATCTAAAGGTAGAAGAAAGCCAAACACACAGCATACTTGGCTAAGCGTGATGGAACGTGTTAAACAGAAAATCTAGAAAAATCAGCTCAACGTTGTACCTGATTAAAAATGTCAGAGATTTAAATTCTCTACAGAGAAGAAATCCAGCAAACATTAAAAATATCACAGAAAGAAAAACTGAAAAGAAGAAACCTGTAAATCAGACATTTTTTCGTCTACTGGTTTGGAGAGAATCTTCCAGGCTGTGCATGCCATAACTTTGTCAAAGGTTGATGTTGCGCATTACTGTAATAAACAGGAAGTACCAGAAATGGTTTGCTACATCAGAACGTATTCTGCAGCATGGTTACTATCGCTGTTGTTCTTCTACTTGCCCATCGACACCATCAACTGCATTAAATCAGGAATAAACTGTTTTATCAAGATAAATGGCAGTTAGGTAAATATGGGAAACTGTGTTAAGATTCACTTTTTACATGTGAAAACCAAGTAAAAACAAATTTAACTCAAGGATACCCTTCATTTCATCAGCGCCAAAATATGTGTTAGACCATGGTGGCTCATTATTATGCTAACAGTTTTTCCCTTTTTCCGTGCTACTGCCTGTGCAAAGGGAAATGTCCTCCAGTTTTTTTGATCCAAATACTAAAATACATCAAGCTCGGGGAGATTGGCTGGAGACCAACAACTGCCCGTCTGAACGATTCTGTAAGAAACAGTAGGCAAAAAACATCTCCACAGAAATGGGGAGGAAATTCAGTTTGTCCTCTAACATGTGTCTAATGGTATAGACTAAAACCTGCAAGGAGACAAATACGTTTTTAGTTATTATTATTGTTTTTGTTTTGGACCGACATCTGATACAGAAAAACACAGATTATGCTGATTTTTCGCCAGCAAGCACTGTGATCTCCTCTGACAGACAGTTGATCCAACCACGTAACATCTACCGGTCACAATGACAGAGGCGGTATCCTGCTGGGTTTGGCAACATCAGCCCACTCAGCTCATCGGCTGGTCCTTGAGCTGCCACTGGTGGTGGCCTCACTGGGATAACAGGGCACCGCAGTGTCTGATTTACAGGAAAGCCCTATGGGAGGAAATTAGAGGCAGCGCTGCGGTTTGCATTGAAAGCCTCCAGTTGAAGGGGCATCACATCCTGTGTCTTAAAAGAGCTGCTGAGATCTCCTTCCCCAGCCCATGTTCACAAAGAGCTGACCAGTCACAAATAGACTGACAGTTTCACAGCCGAGCTTCAGAGGGACGGCGTGGGACCCTGAGAAAAGGCAGGGTGTCCATTACTCTATTCATCAGAGACAGGGGGATGCATTTATCACATATTTCACCCCCACAGACATAACAACACAGTAAAGGGAAAAAAAACATGGTGTCTCTGTGATAAGGAGGAAGGCTAAGCAAAAAAATACCACAAAATAATAATAACATGTTTATAGAAGGACAGGGTTGACGAGGAGATACTTTCATCTTAGTGCTCTTAACTCTGTATTCCAAAAATAGTCAAATCTGACAGTTTCCCCTTGTGATCAAAGTCTTCCACCAGTGGGGGCCCACCTGTCAATGCTCAGCCATGATCTACTTTGACCTCTGGCACTGCTGGACAGCATGTCTCTGCACAGGAAGTGGGTTCCTGAAGCCTTTATCGAAAGCTGGAAATATTGCTGAGAGGGGACTCGATCGCATGCGTGCTGGTTGACATTACAGTTAAAGGTTCTATGCACCGGCAAAGAGAAAGGGTATTTACGATATTATTACACTATGGGGCTACTTCTAGAGAGTGGGAAATGATAGATGTAACATACAAAAAGAATTCATTCAGCCTTTTGACTGACCAACTCAAAGGCAGCTCAGATCTAAAATGGAAATCAAAAATAAAACTCCTTTTTTATTATTTGTTTTTTATGAAAAAAAAAATCTTAAAGGTGTATCATACATCTGCATCTAACCCTCAGGATGTGACTTGTATAATCACATTTCTCAGCAAAGTTTCTCAGTTTTTTCTCTTTGCCAAAAATCCCAAACTTAATTGGATTGGGTGAAAAGCATTTGAGATTTTCAGTTTTTCAAGTCTTGAAACAGAGTGTAAAGGTTAAATTAGGTTTGGATTTTTGACTTAGCCAATTCCAAATTACCACAATGTATATTGAGGTAAACCGTTTGGATTCAGGAACATTGTCCTGTTAGAAGTTGGCTTTTTTTTCCACAGCAATCTGCATTTAGTTTTGTCTATTTTTCCTTAAGCACTTAACTGCTGTCCTGTCCCTGCAACATGATGCCACCGGATACTGTTTGAAAGCTTTTCACCACCTTAACATGAACACAACAATGTTTTATTCAGCTCCCATTTCCATTTCCCACACAAGGCTTCTGCCAAATTCAGATTGGGAGTTTAGGTTTCATCTTTATTGGGTTTGCATAAGCACAAGATCACAATTTCGGTTTTAGGAAACAATTACTCCCATTTTCATAACTCTACCAGAGGTCAGTCTGGTATGAAAACTCTGAATTTAAAACACCAAGTTCATTTTTGTAATTCTCTACTTACTACATTTGTTGTTCCTTAATATTGATAATATACTCAACTATCATCCATCCATCAATGTAACCCCCCAATGTTGTCATGTCCCTGTCTCAATAAATATATATAATAAGGTTTTAAGTGAAGTTTTAACCATGGATCTGTTATTTAATGATTTATTTAAATGACTGAAGCTGCATTATTGAGAAATTAAATTATTCTCCACACCCTCTCCATAGATCAGCAGCTTCATCTTACGAAAACAATCCGTCCCCAAATAACCTGTGCACATCAGAAACACTGGCTGCAGCGTAGGTGAAGCGCTGCATGCGTTGTAGCAGTTCAGACACGTTTCTCACCTTCACAGCTCTGGGTTAAGCTCAGACTCAAACATTAGTTTCAATATTTTTTATCCTTGTAGCAAGCTCATGAATTTGTAATCATGAGAGAAAATTGTTGTTCACTTAAAGTAGAAAACATACAAAACTCAAGGTTAAATGTTTGATTACTTTCCTGCAGCGATAAATGTTTACTCCCATCGGTTCAGGAAATAGGCTAATAATCCCTCTTTGATTCAGTAAACCAAACATGCTATGTGTTTTGTGAATCCCTGATCAATAAGTGTCTATGTGCGTTTGGTCTGCAGTTCATGGATTAGAGGAGGTGATTAGACATGCATTTCATTCCCCAAACAGCATCTATTTTGATTTTCGGTCCAATTAAAACCAATTCTTCTCTTTTATTTTCCTTTGAGTTCTTCTCCTTGTGATAGATGGTTCCCTCTGCACCAGAGGTCAATAAGAAACCATGTGGTTTTACACTTAAAAACATTCATGTTTCTTTTCATTGGGTCTCGTGGCTTAACATCACGTAAATTTCCCCATTTCCCCAAAGATTTGCTGTTTATCACATTTCTAACAATAGTTTGTAACAATTGCTGCCACAATGGTCTACCCAGGTTTGGACCAGACACCCTTAAATACATGTCAAACTTAGGCAATGTCGCACTTCATGATTCTCAATTTGGATGTCTGTTTATTCATTTATCCTATTATTTTAAAGCGACCAGTATTTAAATAATTGGATAAACATAGACTTCTTTGTTAACAATTTATGATCTAATAACAGCCAGCATTAACAGAAAAAGAACGTAGATGTCTCACAGCAGTACAATGTTTAAAAAAGAAACAATAGATGCCGCTGTCTTTGGGTCGGTTTTATAACTCAGACCCATCCCCAAAAAAAACACGGGGAAAAATCCTTGATTTTGTGGAGAATTCGGTGGCATTTCGTCCTGTTTTCCGCGATGAAAATGTGGGAGGGTGCCAAAAATGTGGAAAAGTGCAAAAATATGCGGAAATGTGTGAAAACCTGGAAATTGTTGTTTACAAATGTAGGGAGAATAAACATGCTTCTCCCACGCATTGTTAAATAATCAGCAAACATGACATAGCATGCCAGCATAGCTGATTAAATAACTGCGTTGGTGGATGGAAGTGTCAGTAAAAAGTAAGAAAATTATTTCAAATTTCTGCCAAAAAATGCGTAATCAATAAAATCTGGTGAATTTACATAATTCTGCATTTGTAAATGGTGTAAATACGCAGCCTTTTCAGAATTACGTGCATCCCCGCATATTGTGCATCCCGTCCTTTAATTTGCAGGATTTTATGCGAATTGCAGAATAATGTTTATTTGGAGGTACTGATAAGTTAACGGTGGAAGCAGAGCTTACTGTCACCAGACCGTTACAAGATGAAGGAAGCTAAGAACAAAGAAAGCAAAACTATTTGCTTCAGCTCTCGTTTACATTCAGATTTCGTTTACATTATGGCAGTGCATTGACATGATTAGGAGTTCTTAGGGTATATAAGATCATCTTTGGGCCATTCAAGCTGTTGTAAAAACTTTGGAAATGGGTTACTCAAGGGAAAATAAATAAATAAACTACTGTCAATTGGACTGCATGGGCTACAGTAGCTTATTCAGTACAGTTTAATTAAATGTCTAAATTGCCTCTATTATGTGATTAAAACATGTTTAACCAGAGACACAATAAAATAATGTAGGACAGCGGTTCTCAAGGTTTGTAGTTTGAGATCTTCACTACAATCAGACTTAAAATAATATCAGTGTTCCTCAGACTCTACTTTGGGACAATGGGGTATATTATTTTTTACAATCGTAACAAAGCTTTAAATAACAAAGGGTCCTAAAATATATCTGTGAAAATAATACACTCCCAAACATCTGTGCAAAGTCTGCAGGACACATTTGTACAGTCTCTTTGGGGATTTTGACGTGAAGGATATACACTCCAGGGCTGTCTGGGCCTGATTTTGTTCTTGTTTACCAATACTAGTAAGTTCCCACCATCTTTTCAAAGATGATGACAGCGGTGACGGTGATGATCGGCAGGTCAGCTAGGACAGTGGGGAACGGCAGGAGACTCAGAACATACGACGACGTGGGAGACCGGAGACCGCTGAGGTGGAGGACAGGACAGGTGAGTTGCTGTGAGGTTTCAATTCAGCGGTGGAGCGTGGAGAAGTTTTCCAGGGGAGCGTGCACGGCCGGTGGACTGATGCTGGAGCGGGCAGATCGGGCCGAGCCAAGAAGAGCGGGGAGACCAGATGGATGCGGTGAACCGGAGAGAGATCTTGTGAGGAGGAAGCCCTGGAGATGATGGGAACCTGAGGTGAGTAGAACAGTTGTTAGGAGCGTGGGAAAAAGAACAAAGTAACAAAATAAAGATCATAAAAACCAACTGGAGGCAAACTAGAGCACAAGAGAACTACAAAAACACGTGAGAACTAGAGAAGGCGCTGAGACTAAGATTACCAGGAGTAACAAACACTCAGGCGTCGAGTAGCTGGTCTACCACTCCTCTTATACAGGCCCAGCTCATCAACGCCAACAGGGTGCACCTGGGGTGGCAAACGCTCCAGCAGAGGACAAACACGGGTGACCCCCTCTGGACAACTGGAGAAGTGCTGAAAAGAACTCCCTCTGACAGTACCCCCCACCTAAGGACTGCCACCCGGCGGTCCATAAGACGAGGAAGAGACCTCAAAATCATCTATAAGGCTCAGGTTGAGGATGAAGGAGCTGGGCACCCTGCAACACCTCAGGACCGTAACCCTCCCAATCGACGAGGTATTGGTAACCTCGACCTCGTCGACGGGCAGCCACGATGCTCCGGACATAGTAAGCCGGATGTCCATCAATTATACGGGCAGGTGGAGGGGCGTCGGGCTGGAGGGCACAAAGTACTGGTTCGGACCGGCTTGACCTGGGAAAGGTGGAAGGTGGGATGGACTCTGAGAGACGAGGGAAGGCGAAGGCGAACAGTGGAGGGGTTGATTATGGAGTCGATGGTGTATGGACCGATGAAATGTGGTGAGACTTTGCGGGAGACAGATTTGAGGGGGATTAAACAGAGGACTCTCCGGAAAACAGTTATAAAGAATTTTATTGAAGGGGCGTGAAGGAAGATCCGGCGACGGGGGACAGCGGTGACGGTGATGATTGGCAGGTCAGCTAGGACAGTGGGACAGCAGGGAACGGCAGGAGACTCAGAACATACGACGACGTGGGAGACCGGAGACTGCTGAGGTGGAGGACATGTGAGTTGCTGTGAGGTTTGTGAGAGGATCAAATTGGACTGATCTTACTTGTGGTTGATGGATGTTTACGCCAGGGGGGAAGGTGAGAGGTGAGTTCCAATTCAGCGGTGGAGCGTAGAGAAGTTGTCCAGGTGAGCGTGCACGGGAGGTGGAGTGATGCTGGAGCGGGCAGATCGAGCCGAGCCAAGAGGAGCGGGGATACCAGATGGATGCAGTGAACCGGAGAGAGATCTTGTGAGGAGGAAGCACTGGAGATGATGGGAACCTGAGGTGAGTAGAACAGTTGTTAGGAGCGTGGGAAAAAGAACAACAAAGTAACAAAATAAAGATCATAAAAACCAACTGGAGGCAAACTAGAGCACAAGAGAACTACAAAAACACATGAGAACTAGAGAAGGCGCTGAGACTAAGATTACCAGGAGTAACAAACACTCAGGCGTCGAGTAGCTGGTCCACCACTCCTCTTATACAGGACAAGCTCATCAACGCCAACAGGGTGCACCTGGGGTGGCAAACGCTCCAGCAGAGGACGAACACAGGTGACCCCCTCTGGACAACTGGAGAAGTGCTGAAAAGAACTCACTCTGAGAGTACATTTTTGAATGGCTCCAATGCTACTCTTTAAAGTTAATGTAGCCAACTCCTCACGGAAAATACACTGATGACTTTCCTAAAAATTCTTTACTGACCATTCTGATTCTTTTTAATGTCATAAATCTAACCATGTTAGCTTTATGGCTTGGAATAGAGAAAGATGATACCAGACACTTTGAAGTAGTTTGTGGTTAAGACATTGAAAGGAAGTGTCAGGTATTGCGATCAATGACTCGAGCAGAGGTTGGATTGCGAGAAAGAATAATTAATGCCGAACAATGCGGAACTGGAACGTAAACAAACAGAGTATGGAAGCGGGACGTGGGGGTTACAAACGTAAACAAAACAGAACTGAAGCGAGACGCGGTGACTTCAAATGTGAATAAATAAAACAATCGAAATAAACAAACCAGCATAAGAACACAGGAAGGGGAAATAAACTAACAGACAAAATAACAACAACAATAATAATAATAATTACAAGGAAGGAGATAAACTGAGACAGGGAACTGGGGAGAAAAGGATGGGGGAGGAAGCACGGGAAACCGGAGACTACAGGAAAACAAAAACCAAAGTAAATACCAGGACGGGACCAGGAGATTTTAAAGATGGAGAAGAACCAGGACAGAGAAACAGTGAGCAAGAGGGGAAGGCTTACTGGGAGACGTGGAGGAACAAGCAAGAGAAGGCGCAGAGAGACGAGGAGGGAATCAGACGATCCAGCGGTGAGTGAATGATTTAACCAGGCTTAAATACTAAGGAGCAGGGGGTGGAGACGATTGGGAGATTGAGAACTGATCAGAATCAGAATCAGAATCAGGCTTTATTGGCCAACTATGCTCACACATACAAGGAATTTGTTTTTGATTACACAGATGCTTGCAGTGCACAAAAAATACAGTAAAAAAACATTTGTAACATTTAGCATGTGTAATTTATATTTTTTTAAAGTGCAGTTTTGTGCAGTATAAAAACTATAGAAGTTATAAAAATATATAAATAAATTGTTCAATTGTTCATGAGAATAATGGAAGTTGGAAAAAAGCTTCTCTGTAGCCTGGTCGTACGGGTCTTCATGTGGCTGAAGCGTCGGCCTGATGGAAGGCACCGAAACAGGTAACGGCCAGGGTGAGATGGGTCGGTGATGATTTTCTCTGCACGCTTTCTGGTTCTGGAGGCATGCAGGTCCAGCAGTGCGGGCAGCTTTACACCGATGGTTCTCTCTGCAGACTTGATAATGCGCTGCAGTCTCTTTGTGTCGTGTTTTTGATAGCACTGCCCCACACTGTGATTGATGTGGTGATGATGGACTCTATGATGGCTGTGTAGAACTGCACCATTGTGAACGGTGATTGAGAACAGATGAAGGAACACACACACACACACACACAAACACACAGGGAGAAAGAGAGAGCAGACAGCGAGGGAGAAAACAAAGACTCAACCAAACTAGAAAATAACCTAAACATAACAATAACTAAATATAAATAATGATTTCAACAACAAAATTGCAGATCTAGAACTGAACCAAACCAAAAACAACAGGAAGAAAAGTCCCCTACTCTAGAACTGTCCAAATTAGTGCCTTGGGGCATTTGTGGCCCTTGACCACAACTAAATAAAGGCAGAAATCCATCTGCTTGTTTCATTTAGATCCTTTATGATGGGTTTACTGGGTAATAATGGAAAATTACTAATACGCCCAGAGCAACAAAATTTAGACATCACTACTCTACACTGAGAGCACCTGCCTGCTACTTCTTGGGAAGAATTGTCAGGGTTTGAGTTTGCACCACTCTAGGTTGTCCACTAGAGGCTCTACAGAGCTCATGCCTGGCTGGAGTGTCGGCCTCTACATCATCCATCACGAGCTGAGCTGGTACTTAAGGAGCAGTGGATCTGCTACTCGTCGCCTGAGTGTTGTGTTACTACCGGTAAATCTCACGGTCCTCAGTGCCAGTTTCTCTAAGTCTCTCTGGTCGTGTTTTCAGCAAGTTGCTGAAATTATAGTTGCCTGTTGTTTTTCTAGTTTAAGTAATTTTTGTTTTTTCGCCCTCCAGTTCTCTATTCTAAAACATTCCAGACCCACCTCAGTTCCGCTGATCTCCACCGGAAATCATCATTCACTTCTGGTCACCGCTCCCGCCTGCTCAGCTCGATCTGCCCGCTCCAGCCACACCCATCCACGACTGCTGCGTACCTCTGGACAACCTACCGGACCATCAGAAACCTCAAGCCCTCTCAGTCCTCCTGTTCATCCAAGCACCTGCTAACCTTCTCTGTCTCCACATCACGGTCTCCCGTGTTGTTTCCAGCCGTTCCCTTGTTGCTCCTTGGCCGTTACCCTCGGGACCCCTTTTCAAGACATCCAGTTCTCAACATTCATTCAATAAACTCTGTTATTATTTGTACTCCTGAGAGTACTCTGTTTAATGTGGGTCAGAAGCCTTAACAATATGACAAGCGTAGGGGTTTTGCATGTTTTAAATGTTGATGTGAAAATGTCCAAAAGAACAGCTAAAAATAACCCATCAGCACATGTGTTCATTTATGTTATTTAAAAAATAAAAAGAAAGACGAGCTTAGAGGAGTCCGAACAACATCCAAATTCAGTAAAAAAAGTCACTAGGTTAGAATAACTGTTGTGACAATCTAGTCTGACTGGATGAGCTTGCTATGCTGCTAGGTAGCAAAACAGCTTTTCCATTGCATAATTGTCTGTGGTATACTAGGATTTACATATATTTTGCTGTGTATTATTTAAAGAGATGTGATACAGTGAATGTTTATTTAATTTCTATTGATGTTATAATGGAGTACACCAGTAGAGGGTGCACCTGCCATAGAGACTTCCATGTTAAGAGAGAATAAGTTCCCTGCCTCATGGTGGTGAAATACATGTATCTGTACTGCACTTCGAGTTCAAGTAAAACTACAACTATAAAACTGGAGATGTTTTTATTTATTAGGCCACAATGCAACATCTTTTTGGCGACAAGGTCAGAACAACGTTGAAGTAAGACTTTTGTGTTTGTGGGGAAGGAAAAAGGAAGCGGAGAAGAAATGCGAGAGAAACTGACAAAATGGCAACCATTGGCACACTGGTGGCGTTTGATGCTAAAAGTCAAAGCTAGGAAGAATACTGTGAAATAATGGAGCAGTTTTTTGAGGCCAATTAGATTGATAACAAGGACAAGCAGAGGGCTACACTCCTCAGTGTGGTCGGTGCAGCCATGTACATTTTGATGGGTAACCTTCTCAGCCCAGAGAAACCAAAGGACAAGACTTACCAACAGTTGACCGTACTGCTGAAGGACCATTTCAACCCGAAGCCAAGTGAGATCGTGCAGAGGTACAAGTTTGATTCCCGGAGTCGTAAGCCAAATGAGTCCGTGATGGAGTATGTAGCCGAGCTAAGGAGGCTCCCACAGGACTGTAATTACGGTAACAAATTACAGCAGAAGTTGAGAGAAAGGCTGGTGTGTGGCATTAACGATGATTCAGAGAAGACTGTTGGCAGAAACAGACTTGTCTTGCGAGAGAGCCTTATCCATTGCAGTTGCATCAGAAAACTAAAAGCGCACATGACCTCCAAAATCCAAATGCAGCAGCAAAGTGCTTCAAAGTAAACAAAGGCTCGCTGCAGTGGGGGTGCGTTCAAGAGTGCAAATAAGGAGTGCTATCGTTGAAAAGGACAACTTGCAGCTGACTAAGTTTAAGCAAGAAAAATATCATGCATGTGGAAAAGTAGGACATATTGCAAGAGCATGTCGAAATAAGAGCAAACAGGACAAAGAAAAGTTCAAATTTGGTGCTAAAAGAGATCAGAAAAAGTCAAGCTACCAATCGCACAACATTCAAGAGCAACAAGAGTCTAGCAACTCTGACAGCTCAGATGAGAGTCCTTTTGCATTAAATATCTCAAATTCCAATTAGGACACACGAGTGAAGTACATTTGAGGGAAATGGATCCTTATACAGAAAGTACGAAGATAAATGGAAAAAGGGTTCTTTTTGAAGTTGACACAGGCTGCAGTCTCACAGTTATGAATGAAAAGACTTTTCAATCAACGTGGAGACAAGAAAAGATGCCCCACATAAAACCACTGCAAATCAAGCTTCAAACTTATACATGGGACCCAGTGAAAGTGGTGGGAGCTGCTGAAGTTAAAGTCAAATAAAAAAAATCAAAGAGCTAAGCTGCCATTGGTGGTGGTTAAAGGAGAAGGTCCCACATTGCTGGGCCGTGGAGGGCTGGAAGAGATTGAACTTGACTGGAAAGAGCTTAAATCCAGACACTAAGCACGAGATGTACACCATGTCCAGTCGGAGAAAAATATGACGTTTTTTGCAAACATGAGGAAGTTTTCTGTCAGTGTGAGTCTTTTCTAGGCACTTCCCCAGGTTCCCAGAGGGGTCGTTTGTTTCTCTGATGCTGGAGCTCCTTCCACAGGTGCAACTGGTTTCCACTGACGAGCTGGGCCAGTATAAGAGGAGTGGTGAACCAGCTACTGACCGCCTGAGTATTATCTACTACTGGTAATTTGTCCTCAGTGCTCCCTTACAATTTTTGAATGCTCATAGCAGTCTCTAGTGTTTCCTGTTTTTCAGCAACCTTGGATTTTTGTATGCCTCCTGTAGTCTCCAGTGTTTTTGTGCTCTCTAGTGTTTTTTGCAGTCTCTAGTATTTTTGCTCCCTGCTATCTATAGAGATTTTTGTATGGTTTTTGGACTCACCGTTATTTTGTTACTTTGTTACTCCCCCTAATTCTTTATCTTGATGCTAAGGATGCAGAGAGAAAAATGTGAGGAACAGCTTAATCTTACATCATATACCATTGATATTGTTTGTCTGTCAGCTCTACAGCAGCAGTCACACCCTCTGGTGCTATATTAATGTTATGTGATTCTATTTGCCATGTATTACCTTCAAGCTGATGGTCAAATGAATCTTAATACCATTCAGTGTCGTTCCAGTCGTAGAACAGGTTGACATGGGGCAGGTCAGGCAGAGAGGAGTAGGGGCGAAGATTTTGAATCCAGGGCTTCTACATCGAGTAAACCAAGTAGATGCCATACTGCTTCGGAACATCTGTTGTAAATGTCATCATATTGTCCATGCGAGAGCTATTGACCACAGCGAAGAGAGGAGCCATCTGGAAAAGGCACAATTGGTCCATCTGGGCCGCACAATACAGAATCTCCCAGTCTTGGAAGAGACTTATTAATTAAATAAGTCTTTTCCAAGTAAGTTCACTGGAGTGTTAGGTGAACATACTAATCAGTGTTTCAGTCTCTTGTTTCCCCACTTCCACCGATATGAGAACTGTCACAGGCGGACTCCGTGGAACCCCTGAGAAGCCCACAGTTCTTTCTGACAGCCGTGTCTGTTGTGGTGTTGTAGTAAAGGTGAAATATGTGGTTTCAGTATCAACCAAGAAATTTAGGTAGACTTTTCCCACCTTCATAGGCAGCAGGGAATCTGCAGATCCCTGCTGCTGTTGTTTTCCTCAGAGGTGTGTCAATATTGAGAGGGCGGGTACCACTCCTTCTTTGAATACTGCCCTGGCTGTGGATTGGGTGGAACCATCCACTGTCCAACCCCTGTTGGAGGATTGGGGCAGCCTCTCATGAGACATCCCCCTGGTAACCTCTGTTTCCACCCCTTTTTCTCCGTCCAAGCCTCCTTGGTCTCTGTCCGCGTTGACCCCTCCCATGTCCACCTCGTTCACGCCCCGAACCATATTTCCTGTAATTAAAAGAAGGATATGGAGGCCGAGGAGGGAAGGCTCCTCCTTTCCATGAGTCATTAGCATATTCATAAGGAGCAGACTGTGAAGCTGCAGACTGTGGAACTGAGGGAGGAGCAGCTTTCGCTCGAGCTATCATTACATGTTCAGTTTTTTTGTTTTTTTTACTTTTCAGGCTTCTTTTTGCTCATTCTAAATGTTATTTCCTGCAGCTACAGCATAAGCAATTGAGTTTGCATTTGTTCATTTCCCTACTTTTTCCTTTCTCTCCGCATCCTGTGCTGTTAACAAGTGATGTAATAAATGTTTTTCTCATTTAGCAAAATCAGCGCCTGGACATCTTAATGTTTAGAATGACTATAAAAGGCTTTCTATTCTATTCTATTCTATTCTATTCTATTCTATATCAGGACCAGATTCATGCCGTTCTACATCTGTGTCCCATTGTTACCGAACGCTTTTTATTTTATTTTATTTTTTACTTTTCCCCCCCATGAAGCCCCAACACTCTTATTGAGACCGGACAGACGGATCAAGGAAACTTAATTTATGTGTGTGTGTTGCTCTACTGACTCCTGAGGCATAAGGAGAACGAATACTAATCTAGAAAGAGGCCAAAGAAAAAAGAAAGACACAACTACTACTGTATTCATCTCTTCATCTCACCCTTGCTTTCTTTCAACAGAAGTTACACGTCCATTAAAAGAAATAACAGATGCCAAGGACCGACCCCGGTTGGGTCCGTCCGATTTTATTGAAAATCACATTCCAAGGAGACAGCTCTACCATTGCGTCTCCTGGCAATTAGCAAAAATGCTCATCAGCAAAGTGGAGGAGTACGCCAACTCTCTGTTTTAAAATTCTTTAATAAAAGCATCCCATGCTTTTATTCCATCATATCTTCGCATGCATCTCATCGCATAACAACAATTTAAAAAAATTAGTTTCCAAAGAGAGACACTTTTAATTTTATCCCTTCAATTTTGTTCAACTTGCACAATCAAAAATTTTAATGACGTATTCTTGATCTACTTCATCAATTCATTCATCTTTTTTCATCATACTCAATATGCAGAATTTAATTAAATAGGTTTCTGCTCACCTTATTCAGTTGGGGCCCCGGATGAATGAACAAATGGTTCGATCTTAAAGTCCGATGTGACAACCGATCTGCATCATGTCAGATTCACCAAATTGTCGGACTTAAACCTACTTTCTGCTCCGTGCGCTTTCTTCCAACACCACTTTCTTTTGTTCTTATCCATCTCTCATCATGTGGCGGGTGCTCTGCCTTTTTTTCTTTCTCACTTGCCTCGTCCTCGATCCCAGCAAAATCTGCCCAGCGAGGTCTGTTCCTCCATAATCTTCCCCTGCTCTTTGATCTCTGTTTCTATCTTCCTTCTCATCTTTGCTATAACTTTCTGCCGCAGCTTTAATTACACCCTCCATGTGATCCAATTGCGCTGCGATCGTCCGCCACAAACCCCAGCCATCATCATCTTTTTTTCTGTCAACTTCACCTTCCATTTTATAGTTTGCCTTTAACTATGTGTCATGTATTTTATTCTGTAGGTCTGTACCGCGTCAGCTCATATAAATATTATCAAAGGTGATTAAACGTCTGACGAGGAACAGTTCATGTGAGTCTGATTGTCTGCGGAATCAAATTTAATATTAATAATTGTTTTTCTAAGTAACCGATCTTTTTCCCGAGATCAAGTTATTATATTAACTTACAGGTCTGTATAATACGGAGTCAGACCATTTATGTGCGATATTGGTTTCTAGAGCCTGATTTTATCTCGAGATCAGGTTATGTTTTAACTAAATTCTGGCCAAGCTCATACTTCAGTCAGCAGCATGTCAGTGTGAGTTCCAAGCGCACACTGCAGTGTACACAGACATCAGAATTTTATACATTTGGTGATGTTTTGGTCATCATCTGCCGCTTCTGACACCGAAGCTGAGCTGTCATATTGCAGTTGTTCAGAGCTAGGTGGAGATAATTATCATTCATACAAACATGCATTCATTCGTCCATATCGAGTGTACAACTGACGGTCTTTGGTGACTCTAATTCACGAACTTGTTTCTATTCACACAGTATACCAGCCGTTCCGCCGTTCCACATGTAGAGGGATCACCATTCACGTCTTCTCAGACTCTTGCTTTCGCACTAGTCACCATTTGGCCTATATTAATTCGGGGTTCCCCAGTTCCACGGGACTCTAACCCAGCTTTACCGATATTTCGTCAAATAACGGGGGAAGTCGCCAATCTCAGAGAATCTTTATTCCTCTAATTCCCGGTAGAACATCCTTAAATCAATTTTATCTAATTAAGGGACGGCGCCCTTCAATCTATTTTATTCCAAGGCTATACGTCTCCCTGATTTTAAATCCAATTCCAACAACGACAAACATTGCCAGAGCCTTAATTTTACAGGCTTACACTACTAAGACTTCAGACACGGTTTATTTTGGTTTCAAGCCAATAGCAGATTTTGGTTTAAACAGGCTCTGCGCTTACCTTTAAAAATGTGCGCGCGCAGCCGTGTCTGTTGTCTGTTCGCGATCAGCCCAGGTGCCGAATCTTTGCTTTCCTCCTGAGATCCCGGATGAGCCCCCAAATTGTTGAAGTCCACCTCGACTTCCCCAGGTTGGTTGATCTCAGGACAGCGTATTCAGGTTCTCACAATGTTCAAATAAAAGATATAAACTCAGATCCTACTCAGCCAAAAAACATCTCGCGGATCGTCCAAGTTCCTCCTGCAGGAGCGAGAGCCAGATCGGGTCTGAGCTCTAACCCTCCATCAGGCTGTTTTTATTGAAATTAGGGAGTGTACAGAGTCACATGAATACCTTTTATTATATGCAAACACTTCTAGTATTAAAAGAAACATGAATATAATTATTATATGCATATATGAAAGAAACATGAATATAAATGTTTACCATTCCACATCCCCAACATCTGTACGGCTCAAGGATTTTGAGTTCCCTCTATAACAACTTATGCAAAAAGCAGTGCTGCACTTTTTTTAAGCTAAAACGAGTCTAAAATGAAAAAAATTGCCTTTATTTCTTGTTTGTTAGCTGGTATCTTTTCTGTAACCCAGCTCATTCCAATAGATTGCAGCCTTTTTAAATCCCTTCATCTGCAATTAAAATACAAAAAGTCCATCATGTTGCTCCATTAGCAGAGTTTTTGTAACTTAGACTTCAGTAACTTAATAAACAAAAGCTTTATTGGCTTTTACCAACTGCTCTTGTTTCCAAATAGAGCGTGTTAGCTCCAATTAGAGCTCTTTAACAACATTAGTGTCACCATAGTGGCCTGGTTTCATTGTTTGTAATCCGGTTACACAGGACTGAACGACCTGCAGTCACTCTGAAGCCTTTATGTTTCACACAGACACCAACACAGATGCAGGAATATACAGTGGCTAGCAAGAGTTTCAACCTCCTGTTGCTGTTTTCGTGTTTTGTAATAAACTTAATCGTGTTGGTAATTTCAAAGTGAGTGGAGAGTAATATGTGGTCAAAACAAAACTAAACATCTTTTGTTGCAATTAAATCTTTATATGCCTTGATCTAAATTATCCTAACCCTTGTTACATTTTTAGAGATATTGTCCTAGAAAATGAACCTTCGCCCGAGGCTCAAATCATTTGTAGTTCTCTCTTGAAGGATTGCACTGGATTGAGTAGTAGTCATATTCCAATCTGCCCTGATAAAAATCCAGATGCAAGTAAGAATCCCCAGCATGATACTGAAGTGGGAAGTTGAGTTTAAGAAAAAAAAAAGTTAATTTGGGTTTTATTTATGAATGAAAAACTTTTAAGCAGGTCAGATTCCCTCAACACACAGGGGTTTTTCTCACAGTGGGTTCTGTTAGAATGTTCACATTTCCTTCCCAGACTGCATTTCAGGTGACCTTTATCAGACAGCGTGTGTGACAGTATGTTTGCATATACGTGACAAAAATGGAAGCCAGTACAGTCCCTTTGCAGCCCAAAGATGAAGTGCCTCACAGAGCGGGATGTCAATTCCTGTCACAACACTGGATTAAGTGCCGTGATCTACATCTCTATTCTCAATGTGACGTTTTCCTTTCCTTTCCTTTGTTCTTAATAACATATTTGGTTGCTGTTTCCGTTCAGTTATGTTATTTGGATTGATGTCAACGCATTCAAAAGCTAAATATAAATCTGTCTTATTTTATGATTGCTTTATTATAGCTTAACGACAGAAAAAAAGAAAGAATTGTGAATTATGAAAGAATTATTGAATAAGAATTATTCAAAGACAGATGGAGATGCTCCCACGTAGATTTAGCTAGTTGTCTGTCACACTGGGTAGAACATTTGGGGAATTTGACTATTCTGAAACTGAAGAGGCATCAAAACTTAAAACTTGTTATTTTGACTTTGCTAAGAACATCTGATCAAATATTTGTGGTTTACTTGCTTTTTGAATTTTAAATTAAAGGTAGGATACCTGTAAAAAAGTTCTGTTCTACTTTTGCATGTTTTTTCTTTTTTTTTGCCTCCCTTTATGCCCAGACATTTTACAACTAGGTTAACCTAAAAGTGAATCTTCAAGTATGTTCTTAAACCACAACAACAACAACTCAGTAAAGGTAGAATAGTTTATGTCGGCTTTGAAGTCAGACCCTACAAAAGAGACAAAATTATAAATAATGCAACCGGAAAGTAATGTTCATAAGGGATTTACCATACTTCCCTCTTCAGAAGGCGATCATACTTAGCTAGGAAACTTGAAGGTTGAACAAGAATGGAAAGTGTCTATTTAAAAGGAGGTGTTTCACCCACTGGACCATACAGAGAATGAAATCTAGAAACTCCAAACCAATTGTTCGGTACCGGTGTGCTTACAATACACTTTCGAATCATCAGCTCATTACCTCCCATATGAGGAGCTGGTTGCCTGTCATAAACTCTTGGTGTTCATCCTCACCTTGCCCAAGAAACGGCTCCTTTTCTTTGTTTCTATATAGATTTGGTTTACAATACTTGGCCATACCTGGCGTTTCAAAAGTATCTCCGAGCTGTTGACTGCACACTTCCTGTTTCACCCACATGTCAAGTACCACTTCTTCTTCTTCGAAACAACAGATTATCCTCTGTACGAGCCATCCACCCCTGTAAGTAGTGCCTACCTCATCGGACCTCATCTACACCATTGGATCCATTCATCTCTCCTTGGTGGTTCACTTATTAACTTCCATCTTCTTAGAGTACTTCTGTATGTGTGCTAACCACTTTACAAAAACCATGACAAAAACATTACAAGAACTGAAAATAATCGGGGTGCAGTAACATCTGAACTGCTAGTGGAATCTGGTGTTAATCCATTCCTAAACTCAGATGACAATGAATGTTTGTGTTTTAGTTCAGCAAAGATGGAAGTTCAGCTTCTTCTGTGTTTTTTAAGGAAAGTTAAGGCCAGACCCATCTCTGAGCAAGTCTGAATATAGCCTAATGCGTGTAAAAGCAAGTCATTGTACATTTAAACGATGCATTCTTATTATTTAATCCGAATACATTTCAATTGGATCAAAAAATGTTGTGCATGTAAACATCACTACTGAGTCTGTGCAGAGCAAATGTTTATTTAAGCAGCACCAGGGATGAAAAAAAATCAGCAGCCAGCAGGAGAAGCATGGCCAAAGGCAAAGATCCCCTCAGCGGGTAAGGGAGGGTCTGTGGGCAGAAGAGTTACATGAATGATGGTGAGAACCAGAGGAAACAGGCAGATCATGATGGAGATCATGATAGTGCATGAAGTATTTGTAGTAATTTTGTTATTTTTGCATTAAACATTTCAAAGTAAAGACCATTATATTAAAATAATAGTTTTTAAGACCCCTGATCAAAGGTCAGCTTACCAAAGCAAGGCCGATGAACTATACATTATAAGAACAGATTGGTAGCACAGTGTTGTGGATAAAAAAGAATTGCTGGAATAGGGAAATGAAATGCTCTAAAAAGCAATGGAGACTTGGTAAGATTTATGGGCTGAATAGCCTATTTGAAGCTGAGAATGTTGAGATTTTCATTGGGAGAGACCCAAATGGACATGATTTGGTATACATTAATCTCAGTGGCAGTTCAGGCAGAGCAGTTTTAGAGACAAAGGAAGGTCGAAAAGGCTGTGAGGGTTTGTTTATGAGCACACTGACTTTCTTCAGGTCAGTGTTTAGATGTACCATTGGCTGCAATAACAGCACTGAGCCCATGTTGACTTCTCTCAGTCAGACTGACACATCTGCATACTGTACTTTTTCTTTATTCTTTCTGACAAAACATCTCTTGCTCATACAGATCCAAGTGTGAAAAACAATTTTCAAGTCCAGCCACAAATTCTCTATAGGGCTAAGCTCTAGGTTGGATTGGCCAGAACAAGTGGCTTTCTGTCATTAAATCATTTCTGTTTTCAGCTTGGGGTTTGAAATAACTCCCCTCTCAACTTACAGTTACCAACAAATGTTGTTTTCCTCCATGATTTGGAATCCCCCCTCTACCTTTGCAAGCCTCCATGACTAGCTTTAAGATATGGCCAACAAGACTCTTCATGGTGGATAGTGTGTTTATGGTGATCTCCTGCAGGGCTGGCCCTAGCTACTATTTGGCCCTAGTCGAAATATTATGTGGTTTATTTTCACAATGAAACGGCAAACTTTAATACTGTGGGACAATGGAATAATGACAATAATATGTGTGGTTATGTAATACACCTGCACAGTTGTTCTTGTTTGTTTTGACTTGTTTTCTTTGACCTCCTTGTTGGGACCCTTTCACACAATGTCCCCTGCCTTTTGCACAAAAGTTAGCACCAATGCGATTGAAGTAGTCTGAACTCTATTGGTCTAACTATGGTTAGTGCAATCCTGCTTTGACAGTCAGTTAATGTGTCTTAGTTACAGTAAACGTTGACATTTTTGTGCGTATTACTGCGGGACGGTGAGGAACGTCATTTTGATTCCTTTGTATGCACTGTCATGTAAAGAAATGAAAATAAAGCTGACTTTAACTTTTGACTTTTAATGGCAGTCAAACAGAAATCAACTGTTCGTAAATATTACAAGCTACCTAGATCTGTATAGAAACACAGAAGAATCTGTTTCACTTTCGTGCACACAAACCTGTCAATGTCTGTGTTGTTCTATCCCAGCATGGATGGAAGATGTCAAAGTTAGACAAGACTGACAGTCAGTATTGGGTTTATTTCATAATTCGATTCAATTTCGTTTAATTATTTATCACCAATTCCCACTTGTACATTTTCCCAAAATTTTTTTGGTTCATAGTTACATTATTTTCTGTTACTGCGGTATTTCATTTTTTAGGCACAGTTTAAAAGCTGCCACAATTGTAACTGCGTGAATGTTTTTGCTGTAATTCAATTTACCTTACTTTAACTTAATTCCCATTTGTGGTTATTCATATTTTTTGTCAGAATAATGTCAGAATTCTTCTAATAAAAGGCTAATTATATTGACAATGGTTTTGTTTAGAAATGTATCGATACTTCTGTACTTTTTGTGCACCCTGAACACGACATGAGATACTGAATATGGGTTTCTAAATTAAGAAAACAGGAAGACTACAGATAAGCTTAATGAGGACAAGTGCTTTAACTGAGTTGGTACCAAGTCTGCATGTTTGATAAGTCTTAGAGAATGATTAACAAGGAAAATCAATGTGAAATATTACAATTGGATCTGAAAACAACACAAACACTACATATGTTTCCTTGTAGAATGCTGGTTTTCATCCTTTTCGGTTAACATAGCTTCTGACAGCATCTAAACCTCCAGTAGCTCTTTCCATGTCTGGATAATCGGAACAGGCAAACCATGAAAGCATAAAAGATTAAAGACTAAACAGAAGATCAGACCTGTCTCAGCTGTGAGAATTTATTGCGTCATTGACCCTGACTTGCCCTATTGCAAGGTTCATTTCTTTAGAGCTCAATGGTGAGTGAAGGTGGTTTATGAGGTTCAACAAAAGCTCCTGCAGTGTTTGTATGTCTTTATGTGTCTGCAGACTTTGGTGTGTGTCAAACTCAGTCTTTAAGCTACTCCATCATCTTAAATACACAGCTGTCTCAATGTAAAGGAAATGCAAGTAAGTTTGGGCTTGTGTGTGAGCATTTACTGACCTCCAATATACAGCTGGAGGTACACAATCAGGAAGAAGCTCCACCCCAATCTGTAGGATTGGGATGGAGCATTCTCTGGTGTCTCTTAATAAAGTATGTAGTACTGTGTAATGATGAAAACGAGTGTTCTAAATTATTTGTTAAACCAGACAAAAATAATTAGCATCATTATGACACTCCTTCAGACATCACCATGGAACAAGGAAATTAAGAATAAGTCTCTCCTGCCACCTGCTGGGATGTTGAGGTTTAAATTATTGGGCTTGGTCAGCCATCGCAGGGCTAAGACAAAGGTAACATTTTGATAATATCTAAGTTTTTTTCCACACAAACTTTGTAATTTGAATATCTCTTACATTTTGTATTTAAATTTTTGTATGAATGGGTAAATTACTAAATGTAGCATGAAGCACTTTAAGTCCTTTGCACTTTTACAACCACAGACCATTATAATACATACATACAAATACATATATACATATATATATATATATATATATATATATATATATATATATATATATATATATATATATATATATATATATATATATATATATATATAT
>JAVLVB010000596.1:341925-361331 GCA_032876305.1 Orestias chungarensis
GCAGAGTTCAGTGGAAACAGCTGATGGTGATGGAGTTGTTGCATGGGAATCTGACTCAGAAGATGACATGGAAGGATCACTGTCACTGCTTTTGTAAAAGCTATAATCTTCTGTGTCCTTCTCCTTAGTTTTTTGAGTCTTTGTACGAGGCTTACGTTGTTTTAAGCCTTTAAACATCGATTTCACCTTTTTAAAGATGGTTTTGGAGTCTTTAACTTGAGTTTTCTGTTCTTCCCTTGGTCCCTCTGTGTGGAGGTTATTACTGTCTGTTGTAGATGTAGATCCTCCTTGTGATAGCTTTCGTAACCCAAATTTAGATATATTTTCGAAAGGTTTTTCGACGGCCTCATTGGAATCCAAATAAGGAGATTCTTTTTGTGACATTGTTTCACCTGCTGCCTCTGTGTTTGTAGTACAATCTGTGGAAAAGAACTTGTCTTGAGCATCACAGGGTACATCAGCAGGAAGTATATCAGGCTCCTCTAACCTACATCTGTCTTCTCCAGTCTTGGGAATTGGTTCTACACGGACAGAGTGGAGTTCAGCAGAAACAACTGATGCCGACGGAGATGCAAGCAGGGAACTTAATTCAAACCTAGATATCTTTTTGAAAGGTTCTTCCAAAGGTTCACTGGAATCCAAACAAGATGATTCTTTTCCTGACATTGTTTCACTTGCTTGCTCTGTGTTTATAAGGACATCTGTGGAAGGAGACTCCTCTTGAGCAATACAGGGTACATCAGTAGGAAGTGTTTTAGGTTCTTCTAACTTACATTGTTCCTCTCCAGTCTTGGGAATCGGTTCTACACAGACAGAGCAGAGTTCAGTGGAAACAACTGATGGTAATGGAGGTGTGTCATGGAAATCTGACTCACAAGGTGATTTAATATAATCACTTTTACTGCTTTTGTAAAACGTATCATCTTCCTTAGTCTCCTGGATCTTTTTACCTAACTTGCGTTTTCTTAAACCCTTCAAAGCCGATTTCACCTTTTCAAAGACGGTTTTGGAGGCTTTAACTTCAGACTTCTTATCTTCGCTTTGTTCCTCTACATGTGGGGTGTTACTATCCGTGGTCTTTTCAAAAGATTCTTCCCCAGGTTCACTGGAATCCAAATAAGATTCTTTTTCTGACATTATTTCACTTGCTGCCTCTGTGTTTGTAATAACATCTGTGGAAAAGGACTCCTCTTGAGCATCACTCAGTACATCAGATGGAAGTGTTTCAGACTCCAACGACTTACCTTCTTCCTTTCCAGTCTTGGGGATTGGCTCGGCATGGATAGAGCAGAGGTCAGTGTAAACATATGATGGTGTTAGAAATTTTGTCTGGGAAGTTGACTCAGGTGACAGAATAGAAATATTACCTTTACTGCGTTTATGTACAGCATCATCATAAAAGTCCTTCTCCTCAGTCTGTCGGGTGTTTTCATGTGACGTGCGTTTTCCTAAATCCTTAAAAGCAGCTTTTTGGTTTTCAATGAAGGTTTTGGATTCTAGGAGTTCAGACTTTTGATCTTTACTGTGTCCCTCTGTGTCAATTATGTTGTTGTCTGTGGATGATGAAGACCCTTCTTGTGCCACATCAGCTCCAGTGAGTGTATCAAAGCCTGTTGATGTTGCAATGGGCAGATCCCCAGGTTTTTTTAATTCTGAAGGCGCCTGTAATTTTTCTATCTCTACTGCATTTTTTCTCATTGACTCAGTTTTTGTAACGATATCCGTGGAAAAGGACTTCTCTTCAGTAATATAGGGTACATCAGTAGAAAGTGTTTTAGGTTCCTCTAACTTACATTGTTCCTCTCCAGTCTTGAGAATCGGTTCAACACAGACAGTGGAAACAACTGATTGTGATGAAGTTTTTGCATGGGAATCTGACTTATAAGATGATGTAGAAGGATCACTGTCACTGCTTTGGTAAAAGTTATCATCTTCTAAATCCTTCTTCTTAGTCTTTTGAGTCTTTTTATTAGGCTTGCGTTGTCTTAAGCCTTTAAATGTCAATTTCACCTTTTTAAAGATAGTTTTGGAGCCTTTAACTTGAGTTTTCTGTTCTTCACTTGGTCCCTCTGTATGAAGGTTATTACTGTCTGTGGTAGGTGTAGATCCTCCATGTGATAGCTTTCTACAGTTACGTAACCCAAATTCTGATCTATTTTCTAAAGTTTTTTCCCCGAGCTCACTGGAATCCAAATAAGGAGATTCTTTTTGTGACATTGTTTCACCTGCTGCCTCTGTGTTTTTAGTAACATTTGTTGAAAATAACTTCTCTTGAGAGTCACAGAGTACATCAGCAGGAAGTGTTTCAGACTCCAACGACTTACATTCTTCCTTTGCAGTCTTGGAGATCGGCTCGGCATGGATAGAGCAGAGTTCAATTGAAAAAGATGATGGTGTTGGAGATATTGTCTTGGAAATTGTCTCAGGTGACAGAATAGAAATATTAATTTTACTGGGTTTGTGAACAGGATCATCATATAAGTCCTTCTCCTCAGTCTGTTGGGTGTTTTCATGTGACGTGCGTTTTCCTAAATTCCTAAAAGCAGCTTTTACTTTTTCAATGAAGGTTTTGGATCCTTGGTGGTCAGACTTTTGATCTTCACTGTGTCCCTCTGTGTCAATGATGTTTGTGTCTGTAGATTTTGAAGACTCTTCTTGTGATACATCTGCTACAGTGAGTGTGTCAAAGCTTGCTGATGTTACAGTGGGCAGATACCCAGGTTCTTTGAAATCGGAAGTCTTCTCTAATGCTTGTATCTCAGCTGTGATTTTTCTTACTGAATCAGTTTTTGTAAACAAGTCTTTGACAATAGATTCTTCTTTGTCAGTACATTTTTGAAAAGCTTGAGGGGATATATCTGTGGGAAGTGTTTCACTCTTCTTCAACTTACTGTCTTCCTTTTTAGCCTCAGGAACTAACTCTATATTCACAGAACAAATTTCAGTGGAAACAGCTGATGGTGTCGGAGGAGTTGCCTGCGAGCTTAACTTAGAACATAGCTTAGAATCCTCACTTTGACTCTGTCTCAAAACAGTAACATCATGTAAGTCCTTCTCATCACTCTGTTGGGTGTTTTCATGTGACGTGCGTTTTCCTAAATTCCTAAAAGCAGCTTTTACTTTTTCGATGAAGGTTTTGGATCCTTGCTGTTCAGACTTTTGATCTTCACTGTGTCCCTCTGTGTCAATGATGTTTGTGTCTGTAGATTTTGAAGACTCTTCTTCTGATACATCATGCACAGTAAGTATGTCAAAGCTTGCTGATGTTACAGTGGGCAGATACCCAGGTTCTTTGAATTCGGAAGTCTTCTCTAATGCTTGTATCTCAGCTGTGATTTTTCTTACTGAATCAGTTTTTGTAAACAAGTCTTTGACAATAGATTCTTCTTTGTCAGTACATTTTTGAAAAGCTTGAGGGGATATATCTGTGGGAAGTGTTTCACTCTTCTTCAACTTACTGTCTTCCTTTTTAGCCTCAGGAACTAACTCTATATTCACAGAACAAATTTCAGTGGAAACAGCTGATGGTGTCGGAGGAGTTGCCTGCGAGCTTAACTTAGAACATAGCTTAGAATCCTCAGTTTGACTCTGTCTCAAAACAGTAACATCATGTAAGTCCTTCTCATCACTCTGTTGGGTGTTTTCATGTGACGTGCGTTTTCCTAAATTCCTAAAAGCAGCTTTTACTTTTTCGATGAAGGTTTTGGATCCTTGCTGTTCAGACTTTTGATCTTCACTGTGTCCCTCTGTGTCAATGATGTTTGTGTCTGTAGATTTTGAAGACTCTTCTTCTGATACATCATGCACAGTAAGTATGTCAAAGCTTGCTGATGTTACAGTGGGCAGATACCCAGGTTCTTTGAATTCGGAAGTCTTCTCTAATGCTTGTATCTCTGCTGTGATTTTTCTTACTGAATCAGTTTTTGTGAACAAGTCTTTGACAATAGATTCTTCTTTGTCAGTACATTTTTGAAAAGCTTGAGGGGAAATATCTATGGGAAGTGTTTCACTCTTCTTCAACTTACTGTCTTCCTTTTTAGCCTCAGGAACTAACTCTACATTCACAGAACAAATTTCAGTGGAAACAGCTGATGGTGTCGGAGGAGTTGCCTGCGAGCTTAACTTAGAACATAGCTTAGAATCCTCAGTTTGACTCTGTTTCAAAACAGTAACATCATGTAAGTCCTTCTCATCACTCTTTTGGGTGTTTTCATGTGACGTGCGTTTTCCTAAATTCTTAAAAGCAGCTTTTACTTTTTCAAAGATGGTTTTGGACTTCTTATCTTCATTGGGTCCCTCTGTGTCAATGATGTTGGTGTCTGTAGACGATGAAGATCCTTCCTGTGACACATCAGCTTTCTCTACTGCTTCTACCTGGACTGTGGTTTCACATGGTAGCTCAGTTTGTGTTTGTTTCAGGGTTTCAGTCTCCTTCAACTTAGATTTTTCTTGTCCTGCCTTAGAGACTGGCTCTGGAAAGACAGCTTGGAGTTTTGTGGAAACAGCGGATGGTTTTGGACATGTTGTACGGGCACCTGACACCTGTCGGCTGATATTAGTGTTATTATGCTTAACTAAGCCTTTGAAAACAAATTTTTGGATTTTTTTGGGTTGTTTGAGTTTAAACTTTTGGTCTTTACTTGCTTTGCCAATGTTGTTTATGTCTCCCAATGAAGAAGATCCTCTTTTTAACAAGTTTGTCTTTACCTTTGTCGTTGTTTCACGCACAGTGTTTGGAAACAAATTGTTGGTAGTGGACATCATTTTATCTGGTGCAGAAGACAGTTTTCTTTTGGGTCGCTCACATGGTCTTACCAATTCCCGCCGACTTTCAAAAAAATATTTCAAATGAAATTTCAGTTCTCTTTCATTATGACCATGGGCTGTCTTTCTACATGTTTTATTTCCTTTTGTATATCCAATCCTTTCCTCTTCTTTCCACGTGGAACACAGATTCAACAGTTCATGAACATCCCTCTCAACTTGAAGAAATGTATCTGAGATTAGTTCCTCAACGGTAAGTAAGTTTGGTAAATCCTCTTTCTTTGCGATGATTGGAAATGTTTTCTTCATTGTAGATAGTTCCATGATTTGTCGTAACTAAAATCCTTCAAATGAAATGATGACAGCCCACTGGTAAGTTGGCAACTGATTTTGGCTTCACAAGAAAGTGCAGACATTTAAAGACTTGTGATGTCATGGGTTGTGATGTCATCTCTGCCCTTTGATCTAGAGGATGTTCTGTGCTTTGATGGTTTGTGATGTCATAGAGTTCCATTCACCCATGCAAACAACCCCCCCCCCCCCATACACAGTTATTCCATAAGAATATTTGTGTATTTTCAAATAAAAAGCTGTTTATGTTTAAAATACCAAATGTTATTACACTGAACTGGGAGTAAACAACATAACGTCTTACATAAAAGTCATAGTGCAACTCCAATGAATTATGACTACATTTGATCTATTTTTAAAGTAATTACAGTGTTTTAATTACACGTATTTAGTCATTAAAAGACAATGTAAGATAACATTTTGGGTTACTTTACAAAGGCTACACATCAATGGCTTAGAAATGAATCTGCTTTTCAGTCAGGCCTGATAAAATAGTTTGGGTAAATGAATATGTTTGAAAGTAAATGTATCTGTAAGTTCCACAGTTGCTTCAAATTATAAGTGTCTATAGATAGAGAAAATATACCAGTAACACAGATATTGCCTACTGACATACAAAATAATTAAAAATAATATTAACTCCAACACAGACATCCCTCTCATTTTGTTCAAATATTGTGCAGGATTGTTATTTATTCATTTATTTTAAAAAACCTCAGTGAAATGATTTACAAGCAATACTTGAAATAAATTCTTGTCAAATTAGAAAAAGATGTTATTAGAATTGGCCATTGACAGTAAGTCTTGCAAAGATGGACGTTTTTACCTCCAATCGGTATCATCCATATAAGCTGTGATTGCAATTTTATTCTGTTTAATTCCTTTATGAGAACTTTAAGTGACATTTCCTTTAAGTGAACTTTCTTCTTCTTTCCCAGAAACCTATTTTACTTGGTGGGCAACATGTCTAAGATAACTGACTGAAACCATTATTATTTTTGTGTTTTGTTAGTAGTTTAGGCTTGAATGTCAAAGGTTCCTGAAATCAGACACTGTAGGTAGTTTTATCATTTCAATCAAACTCCTATTAATCAAGAATACAGCTTAATAGGTTTTCTAATGAGGAGCACGTTAGGAATCTTAAAGTGCCAGATACAGTTTCCCAACTGGGACTGTTTTTTGTCTTAAAAAAAATAAACAAACTGTGTTCTAGTGCATTGGTGCCTAAACTATTTTTGCTCAAGGCACAGCAAAGGACAAATAAAAATTTTAAGGCACACCTGTAAGTTCATAATTATATACTAATGTCAAATAAAATGCAAACTAAAATTGAAAAGGTCAACTAAATTACCCATGAGTGGATACAAAGTAGTATAGTAAATGAAAACAATTATCTTGCCAGTTGTATACTATATTGCAACAATGTAGGGTTATCACAAAATCCCACGGCACGGTTGGACTTGCCTAACTGCACACCGTTTGGAACGAATGTTCTAGTGTATGCAGTGGCTTGCAAATGTAATTACATGTCTTATACCTTACCATTACAACTATAAAAAATAAATAAATCTTACAAATGTTTCTTTACTGTATTTTTCGTGCACTGCAACCATCTGTGTAACCAAAAACAAATTCCTTGTATGTGTGAGCATACTTGGCCAATAAAGCCTGATTCTGATTCTGATTCTGATTAAAACTATAAAAATGAATATATTTGATTGTAAATGTATGTGAGAGACAAACAGAAAGTAAACTTCCGCCTCAGACATAAGTCTTTTGCAGACACAAACAGGTTTCCTTTCTGGGTTTCCTCTATTTTGCTTCATCCATCTGCCAAACAAAAGCACCCCCTGTGGATGATGCTACACCCACAATATTGTATAGTGAGGATGGGGTGCCTTTACCAATTTTTTGCCACTCTTCCATAAAAACCATATTGTGCAGTTAACAACTAATAGTTTTCCTGTGAACAGATTCCCACACCTGAGCTGTGAATCTCTGAGTTTCATCCAGAGTCACAATGGGCCACTTTGCGGAATGTAAAACAATAAAGAGCAAAAGCTAGCATTTCTTGCTTAAGTCATTGTTTACATCTAAATTTATCATGTCTGGCTTTTGGTGCAGAATTATGATACCTGTCTCGCATCGATAAAGTAAAAGTTGGATAAAATGCCAGATCACCATTCTGACGGCAGACACTTGTAAAACTATTGGATATGTACCTAAATTAGTATCGCTCATGAAAGTGGCAAAATGTAGAATTTTGACTTGGGTTGCACTTGTGCAAAATAAATAAATAAATAAACAGAAAAATCACATTTTTGTCACATTTCACTGCTGTGGAAATGTAGCCTTTACGTTATTTTTACTTTTTTGTGGCTTTTACAGGCCACACAGCAAAGAATGAATGTGCATAACTTACTTTAAATGCACATGGCTGTGAGTCTGCCTAATTTAGTCAGCATTTAAGTTTTTATACTCTTTTGATTTTGTACAATTACATTAAGATTAGATAAAACACTAAAGGTCAGGCTTTTGGTCGTCTGTACGTCTGTTATATTTATTATTACTTTTTTATTTATTTAGTAAAATAATACTTTCACATAAAAATTTAAAGCTTACCACGTTTCATAAAGACATCTAATTCAAATTTCAACTTACATTATTTGTATAGCGCCTATTCACAACACTCGTCATCTCAAGAGATCTTACACAATAATTTTACGATTTCTAGAATTGCGCCGCTTAAGGTGGCCCCACGTTGGAGTAGCTTCTCAACTTTCATTGCGATTGTTCCTCTTTTTTTCAAAATTTTATTTCTATTCTTTTTTGGGACAAATATTTTTTGTTGTTTTGGATGCTGCACAGCTGGATTGATTTTTTCCAGTACTTTTATACATTTTGCTCTAATTTAATTTCATCATAGAAATTGGCATCACACCCCATCTTTCTAAGAATACAATACAATTAGGGGATCATACTTAATAGATACAATTTGTTTTATATGAGGATTTATTTGAATTCCCAGGTAAGTGAAACTTTCATAGGTACATGTATTTTGTGTTTGTATTGGAGTTTAAATTTTTTTTTGTCCTGCATTAACAGGGAGCTTTTCTTTTGGTTAATTTAATACCCGGAAAATTCCCCGAACATCTTCAGAATTTGGCCAATGGCCTCGAAAGACGTCCCTAAATCAATTAAAAACAAAACAATTTCATCTGCAAAAAGAGACAAACAATGTTCTGTTCCTCTAATTAGGAACATGTTTTATAAGTAGCAGATAAACATGAATACTGAGTCTTATTCAGATAACATTGTGTCCAAATATCCACTAAATTAAGTTAATTCATAACTTTTCCAATTGTTTTCTAGGCTTGTGGTGCAAAGTTTTAGAGCTATTTTAATGCTCTACTGACCTGTGTATCACACAACTGAAATCCTGCGCCGATAATGAACTGTAAGCTTGCAGTAATAAAGAAACATTTGTAAAAGGCAGAATCATCCCCATTGGGGGGGGTATAAACACACCAAATTGACTAATGTATAACTTATAGTTTTGCTAAGTATAATACATTCCCCAAATGGATCCAGGTATTTATCTCTAAGATCAAAGACAACTGATTTAAGAGTCAATATTATGACCCCTCTTGAATGAGTTGTAAATCTAAAAACTAGAGCTTGAGCAAAAAGGTCCTGGTCTCAAATTCTTGCCAGGATTCTTTCTGTATTTAGTTTGCATGTTCTCCCTTTTCCTATATGGGTGTTTCCTGGGTACTCCAGTTTCCTGTCAAAAACAATGATTCTACATTGACCTTAGAAATGAGTGTGTGCGTGCATGGCTGTTAGGATTTCCAGTTAGGATCTGTGTTGCCCTGAACAGTTTGATGACTGCTGGAGATATCCTCATTTTGACCTTGCATACATCTTTCCAATTTTTGATATTTTTTCTATCCAAGACTCATTTTTTACTCCTAGTTTTTATCGCACATAAACCTCTCAAAAGTACTCTTCTTCTGATGTTTGTAATTGTTAACCATTTATTACATATTGAAGTCAGCTAACTAGTCAAGATATGACATGTTAATCTTGGAAATGACTGAGATCTGCTCAGCAGGCTCTTTGATGCCAGATACATTAGACCACACCAGCTGCAAAAATTCCAGCAGGAAGCCCAGAAATCTCTGGTTGGTGCTGTACAGTACGGCAAGGAAAATGTACCCTTGAGAAACTGACTCATAAAAATAAAAAAAAACAAGATTTGATGTCCATAAAGTCCTGAGTGTGGAGGGAAAACTGTGTTAGAGTTTGTGGAAAGGTGTGGATTTCTCCTTTCAATAACAAATGATAGCAAGGCTAGACTTCTTGGATAAGGTTTCTACGGTGATCACAGAGACTAGTTTCTGTAAGAGAGGGGCTTTACCACTTCCTACTAGAATACCTCATAACATTTTGTCATGCTTGCGTTGAGCCTTTTGGAGGCAAATAATCAGATTATTTCATATTTACCTATATTATGCCTTCATAAGTATTGTTTCCTGTTCCTTCCCTGTAACTGTACCTTCATTTCTCAAACAAACAAACAAACAAACAAACAAACAAACAACAACTAGATAAATAAATTAATAAATAAGGCAGAGTTTCTCTGGTCCACCTCTCCCCTTAAGCCACTCCGGTCATCAGCTGATGTGGAGCAACTGTGCGGAAGGCACAGTTGCGTTGAGGCGCTCCAGCTAGGCGGGAACTTGGGTGACCCCCTGTGTACAACCTGGGAAAAAAACGAAAAAACCCTCAACCCTGACACTTGAGTCTCTTTGTCTGTTGGTTATGTAAATACACACACAAAATTAGCAATAAAAAAAACCGAACATTTTTAGCATCTTTTTCAAAGAGTGTAAGACGCAAAAGGTCTTCAGATGTCGGTGTCCAAGCATAGTCATAGAAAGTTTAGTGAGAGGAAAAAAGTGTGGTACAAACGCCTCACCATCAAAAGGGAGAACTACACTCTTGAGAAGATCGTGAAACAACATCTATTGAAAATAATGAGGACCTTCAGAGAGGAACGGACTGAGGGTGGAGCCAGCAACACCAATGCACAGAGGAGTCTCATGCATGGGCTGCTAGTGTTTTACCTGGGCTAAGGAGATAAAAAACTAAGCTGCTGTGGTCAGAAGTGGGGTTTTTTTACTTGAAAATAAATAATTTTATTTGGAAATCATTGTCCCATAGTCTGGAGGAAGAACAAAGGTGCTAACAAGCTTTATGGTGACGCTTATTTCATTTTCCTTCTGGACTTGGTAGCTAAAATTTAGATTTCCATGATCTATACATCATAATCTTTAAATCAAAAGAGGGCTTGATATTTTTTGGTGGATGCATAATACATCTATAGAATACAGTTAATCTACATAAAACAATTTATATTATTTCACTCTCTGAAATTACTTATTTCAAGTATCATGAATAGTTTGGAGCGTGTATCTTCTGAAAGAAGAGTTACTCCAATGTTGTGGGTTTGATTCCTTGTCTTCTACAACATGTTGTCTATTCATCAGGTTCTTCAAATAACAATAAGATATTATTAATAATACTCACTAATAAAATAACACATTATTCAAAGTAGATATAGGCAAGTTTTTACCATCATTACTTTAATATCACATTGTTGCCTCACTCTTAAAATAAAAGTAAACAATTATCTCTCTCTTATTTAGATCAAAGGTGTAAATCAATTTAAAATTATTGCTACGGTAACTAAAATCCTTTACCAGAGCTGCTTCACACAGGGTGAGTGTAATAGAAAAGATACAATACTCATTTGGTTCTTTCTATATTTTTTGCAAACAGTACAGACAAATAAGGAAATGTTGCACTTCTTCAAATTTTCTTTCAGATTTTGCACATTTAAATGTTTTTTAATTATAAGTTGGAGTGGAACAAAATGGCCGAAGAAAGAATTCATGAATTCTTTAGGAAGCCAAGTTAATTCATTTACAGAATCCTAATCAACATAATCGTTACTCCCTACTGTCTGGAAAATTCATTGAACAGCTTAAATGTTTTGATGTCTTAAGTAAAAACGTCTCCCTCGTTTCCTTCCAGCTTTAATTCAAGACTGGACCAGATGGATTACGCTGCTGACATTTATACATTATGAAACCCTGACGGGACGTAACTTCGTGGTAACCAGTGGCATGCTTTATTTCCAGAATAAAAGTGTCTGAAGTTTTTCTCACAGAGATTCATTTGTAAAAGAAAAAACTAAACAAAAAACCGTTGGTTGGCTGAGAGAGCCATCGGTGGACAGAGACTCACTGCAGCTGCTGTAAATCACATTATTGTGGGGTCATGTTTTTAATGGATTTATGTCACGTTTGAAGCTGTGCTGCATTCATGATCACAACACACAGAAGACAGGATTTATTCAGGCTGGTTCTGTCTCACAAGCCTAGAGGGAGATGTTCAGGTTCTGAGGTAAAAGCAGCCAGAGATGTTCTGGATGTGGGAGCAGTTTGGGAAGAAGGGAGGATGTGACCATCTGGTATTTCCCACCATATCCTAGAGAGGAAGACTTATTTATTATACCGAGGCACGCTGAACATGTAGCTATGGAGAAAAGGTTCTTGTAACACAGAAAGCTCGGCCTTCAAAAAGGTTTTAGGTCCACAATAGAAACTTCCTTTGTACACAATGTTCATTTCTAAGGTGCACCATATTTTTCTAGGTTTGGACATATGCCATTCACTAATGTGTGAAAATGTTTTAACCATCTAACATTTATTAAAGGTGGATTCAATATAATTTTTTCTCACAAAGAACCAATTTGGCTGTTTTCTTGAAAGTCCCTGATAATAAAAGCTGCTTTTAATATTAGCTCAGGTTACCTTCCCTGGGCTGGTATCAGTGTCATTCTGTTTCTGTGTTTAATGTTCAATTTTTCCCAACGATTATCAGAAAGAAACATTTTCCTTACCAGTTCCAGCATACTGCACGTAAACTCAAGCACCAGATGGCAGTCTTGCTCTTTCTCAAACAGGCGTCCAGCCTCCTGTCACCTGCTGCCTAGCTCTGCCCAGGGTGTTCAAGATTTAAGAGGCCAGAGAAAGGAGTATTTGTGCTGGCCCCAACAGCTTTGCTGTATGCACCACTCTCACTACCATCAACTGGTTTTGTTTTTCATCTGTGTTGGTTTTCCTTTGCTGTTTTCTGCTCTGGTGCAACATGAATCACTTCCTGTGAAACAGATCTCATTCAATTGCAAAGACTACGAGAAAGCAAGAGGTAAACTTTAGTACACTTATTCCTTTTAATGCTATTTTAAACACTTTAATTGCTTAACGTTAAATTAGACCGGTGGTTTACATATACATAATACTTATGGGTGGCTCGTATATGCCGACCGGCACTGTGGGATCTTTAGTGAGTGAAGTTGATCTGAGCTATAAATGTCTGTGAGCTGTAGTTGAAATAGATGCTGGTGGCAGTGAGCGGCCTCCTTTTGAAGCGGCTCTGCACCGGGTTCAACGGTTTGAGAAGCAACTCTTAAACGGCCAGACTTTGAAATATCCGAGATTTATTTACTGCAAGCACTCCCTATGAGATCTGAGAATAAATCCACATTTGTTTAGTAAAATCAAAATGAAAAAAATCAAAAACTATAAGTCAGAATGTGCGTTTGAAAATGAAAACAGATTTAAAAATTACAAAAATGTAAACTGTAAACAGTTTTTGGATTAATTGGTAGCGGGTGAGCATATTGTTTAACTCATACTTACTTTTTCCACAGAAGACTAGATTACTGGAGAATCTCAGAGAATCCGTGATTTTTCTCAAAAAAATCCCTGTTACTAGTTACCAGTGCGACGTTTACGTTGCAATAGTACTTGGTTTTTACACTGCCCCACCGCACAAGTTCCAACTCTGAGGCAGAGAACTCTACTGAGACCAACAGACTAATCATTCAGTCTTACCTGATCACTGATCAGTCGTGGTGCTAGCATAAATGGCACCCTGGACAAGTTGCTTCTTCAACTATATTAGTCAATAGAATCTTTACCCTAAATAAACTTTTTTTTCCCCTTTATACATTGGATCTTAAGGGTCCAAAAGATCTCTGATTTTCACTGATTTGCTGTCTCATACTATACTGTCATTTCAAATTGACATTTTTAACCTATCTTAACCCTATCTTTAGGTAAAGAGTAAATTTTTCTGCAATATTTGGCCTATAAAGCTTCTTAGTTCCTATATGTCTGGGTTGAACTGGGCCAGTGTAGTTGAATTTCCCTATATGTAGAAACAGCTTATACAGCTTGGTATTTGCCTATGTCAAAGCCGAAACTTATGGGTATAGAAACTATTTCTGTTATAAATATGACCCTATAGAGCAGGGGTGACCGATACGTTGAGAGGAGTGTGCAGTGATCGCACAGCATTAAAGGCAGTAGACGACCGCATCCATCTTTCGGTTTGTCTTTTGAATAACATTCTGGGCAGCAAACTGATGATAAATCTATGCACGCATGCACATTCTATGTTAACTTTGAGCTAGTAAACTACCTAAGTAAACTACCGTTGTTAGGAGATGCGGAGCTAGAAGGGTTGTCAGGGGTAGCACCAGACCACCATGTACGTAATTATCAAGCTCGAAAAGTGTGTGCACTCCTGCTATGGCGAGTCATGAGTTGGAGTTTAGTCATATGGTTTATAACTACTTGCTTTGTGCTTAAACTTTATGCTATAGAAATATTAAACCAGAAAAAGATATTCATATTTTACTATTGCTACTATTCATTTATTCACAAATTATGTTTTTTACATTAACTTTACAGAGTCTACATTCTGTTGTGTTCATAATTGCAGCTTCATTACCTTCATAAAATACAAAAAATATTTATTTACATATTTAATTAAAATGTCAATTTGAAATGACTGCAAAGCATAAGAGAACACATCTGTGAAAAACAGGGATCTTTTCTCTCGTTTCTGTGTTCACAAACCACCAATTAAAATTACCTCATCCAAGAATTATTATTTTCTCTGTGTGTGTTAATATTTTGTATCATTATTTACTATTTGAACATGAGTATCAAATACAAACAAACCCTCGTATTTTATTTATTTCTACTCAACCTAAACGGAGGATTGCTTTGATTAAGAAGAAATGTGTCCCAGGTATGTATTTGAGTCTGTCTGTAAGGGATGACCTCAGCACCATCAGGTCAGCGTCCAGTCAGACAGCAGAATGGCTTCACCCAACGATCAGGTCACTCATTGTTCCGCCAGGCACCCCAGTGACAGGCCTTGAGCTAAATCTGTGTCCAGCACTCATGAATGAGGCCATACCTGGTCTGAGATATGCGGTGACGGTGGCCTCTGATGGGACGAAATTGTAATCTGGCTGCATGAACAGCAGCAGGAGTGGAACGAGGGGGAACGGGCGGCGGCTGCTGGAGGTCCAGGCCGACCTTTGACTGATGAGGTGACGGTGCGTCGCAGCAATGGTCAACCGAGCCACATAGCTGCACACACAGTGAGTTATGGATGTTCTTTTTTATTGCATCCTCCGTGTTTTTACTTCCTTCTGCTGTCTTTAGATGTCTTGAGCTTTCTGTTGTTAGTATGATTGCTGCATTACAGCAGCAAGGCCACTGTTTTATTTTTGTTTGCTTTGCCATGTTGTGTTTATCCCTTTTCTGTTTTTTCTTTCTTTTTAGACAGTTTTTTAGTTTGATAAGCAATATTTTATCTTTGCTTTTAAAAGATTACATGGTTTTGTAGTCAGTTGTAGCCTAGGACTACGGTACTACGCTACAACTGATTAAATCATGACGGTTTCTGTTGACTTTTTAATGGGAGTCAAGATTTAGGAAGTCCTACCAGCACATGTTGGGGAGGTCATATAAACAGAAGAGTGATACATGTTTCAATAACCAGAGTCGACATACATCAGAGAAAAGAATCTATTTTCCCCCCTTCTTCAGCGTTGGCCCTTTTTAGAGTCGGTCCCCTGAGGTTCGACACAAACACACCTCTTGCACATGTGCAGAACACACATAGAACAGTCGTAATCCTGAAATACTCAAAGGAAAAAAATTAAAGTCAAGCAAATGGATCTGTGTTTTTAAAAAGGACCAAAATACTCACTGAGGCGCGAGAGATTCAAGGGGACACAAAATATATAAGGCTTCATGTGCTAGCTTCTAAAATATTGGGTCCACTACTTGTGTTGTGCCTCTATAAGGCCCACTGATTTCTAAAACAATAAGTAATTATGCCATAACATGTCCTAATGAGAATGGTTAAACAAGTTTAATTTAATGTATTTCCAAAGCCTAACTCTGAATCTAATGTAAACTCAATTCACACCATAGTGTTTAACCCAACCCTCTAACCCAAAACAGCAGTTCTCGTGTGTGGACCCGGCTTTGGTCCCCAGACATTAGTGTTTGTTGGAAAATGGTTCCCACAAGGTAGCGAAAACACACACACACGTGCACTAATGCTCCCTACAAGAGTTCACCCAACAAACCGACTTAGCTGATGTAATTAGTGATTTTAGGGCTCTGCACTTCATATTACAAGTCATAAACAGACATTCTATACCGTGGTTTGAGAGAGCTGTTTGTTCAGGAGTTTTATAGTCCACCAAGGAGCCCTCTCTGTTTATTCTCTGAAAACAATAATGCCACTATGCTCCTGGGCTGGAATGCTTTTTATTTGTCCAATTAAACACAGAAAATAAATACAAAAGTTAAGCTGACTTTGATGGCATACATTTTCCTTTAACAAGGACTCTAAGCAGCAGGATTTTGAGGTTGCTGGTTGCTTGATGGAGTAATATTTTGATAAACTATTGAATTGCACATGTAAGGCATTTTTTTACTATATAGGAAAGAATAAACAACTTTTTTTTGTTGTTGTTGTAAAAGTCCAATTTAGCTGACGTGAGATGCATGGGCTTTTTTTATTTAACACCAAGTTTCTGCTCCCTCAGAGTTACAGCTGTGATCTATGTAGAGGATGCTGACCCTCAACCTTCCTGACAGTCTTGCAATTTCCTGCATAAGAAAACAACTTAATCCTTATTGTGACAAAAGTCCTTGGACAAAAAAAAATCCTTGTACTGCATACATCACATTTACTACCGATACTATGCAAAATGAAAAGGAAATACAAAAGGTACCAAATACCAAGTAGAATCTATCTATCGAACTGACGATACAGTCAGGTTCTTAGAGTGAGGTGTCCTACAGAAAGGTACAGCTGGTAAACATGCTCATTGGGTTTGAATAGTGATTTAGTTTTAACTTAAAAACTGTCAGAATAAAGTAGGTAGTGTTGAAGAAAGTGTCTACGCTGCTTTATGAGTTCAGCTTTGATTGCATCTTTAACCAGTCTTGGTGACAGTTCTACTGCTAATGTGAAACTTCACGGGAAGCCGATTATACAATTCCTCATATAAGAGTAACCCAGAATTTAGTACAAAATCTAAAAGTTGACTGTTTTTGCATCCTTTTTCCAAAGGTCTAGCCAAGTCAATGGTCTGCACATAACATCTCCCATGTTGCTTATGTATTAAATCGCACGTCAGGACATTAACCTCTTAAGCTGTTGTTGCATTTTTTTCAATAAAATACAAAAATAAATGTAAAAAATATAGAGCCATTATATCGTATTATTTTAGTTTTTTAGCTACGTCTGAAGTTTTTTGCATGTGACTAGCTGGTCAACGTTTAGAAACACTACATCTTAAAGTTTAGTTGCAAGATATATTCAACATACTTTTTAAGACGTTTGGGGTGGTCAAAAAGGGGTTAGAAAAATTTTAACTGTGTGCGAAACACAAAAACACTAAATTACCACACCTGTTTTGAATACTCGCCTGTCTTCAGACATCAGACACACAAGGTACGTCATTCTTTGTTTTGCTGCAGACACCAAGTGTTGTGGTTATGAGAAGATTCTGAATCCCAAATATGCAGCCAATTATCCAGCTCTATCCAGTGTTTTACATAAACATCCTCTGGGCTTTAGGACCGACAAGATCAGTAGTCCATCCTCGCAGTCACGTCTGTGTTTGGTCTACCATTGGATCAAGGTGTCAAAACTGCAGTGGGCCTAATCAGAGGAAACAAGGCATAAGCCAAAATGAGAGACAATTTAAAGAATGTCTGTGAAGAGCTGTCAGTGGTTAGGGAACTACATCTGAGTGAGGTATGACACTGAAAGGTCAAAGGTCAATGACTGTTTTAAGCCTTTACCCACTATATGGTTAATATCCCATGGGAATATGGGAAGCAAGCATGTAGTGGATGCATGTTAAAGCAATGATTTTGTTATAAACAATTTAGCATGAGTCCAAAACTGCACCGACCCTGAGCTACATTGTTTAACTGTGCATAACTGTACTTTCACATAGAAGAATAGCTTTTTATAAACACAACCCCCACCCCCACTTTTTTTTAGTTTACCCCAGGACAGCTGTAACTACAATGCAGCTCACTGCCACTAATGTGTGAATGTGTAAATGAACGAGGGACTGAATGTATTGCAGCACTTTGGACTCCTCACTCTGATTTCAAAAAGTGCTATAAGACAGCAGGTTGTTTTATTATTTATTTATTCAAAGTGAAGACTGGCGGTATGAAACTGATAGGTAACCTCTTCTTCTTAATTTTTCCAACAAATATAAATCTGAAATAAACAAGACAATTCAAACATACAATTTAAACAAATCGTACTAATTTGTTTTTACCAAAACTGTATTTGCATTAACGTTAGAAACACATAATTTAAAATGCATTGTGATACTTATCCTCCCTTTATAATAGAGCTGTTTGGTCTTGTTGACCTCTTCATCATACTTTGCAAGTGATAAACAGCAATAACCTTTGAGAAATGATGTTTTGTTTATTTAGGAGCAATCTCCCTAAATATGTGTAATATCTTTAAACAAATGCATTAGAATTCAAACATGGAACATCTACGCTGGTTTTGATTCTGATTCTTCTGATTCTGGTGCAAAGATATAGGCTTGCACTGTGGTTTGCTATTTAGCAAGCACAAACACGAACAATGCCCCTTGAGATCCAGACCTTCAACCCCTGTACTATTTACAGAAGCAGACAAACATACAATGCACACTTTGAGAAAATGAGCACTAATCGTAACATTTTCTTTTAAGACTAACAAGACAGTGATGAAGAATCTGACACAAGTAACAAACAAAAATCAGTTATCAGTTAAAATCCAGTTATAACTGGGTTTTATGTAATTAAATAGCCACACCCAAGGAAGTATCCAAATAAAAAAGGTATACTGGGATCTGCTGAAATGTCCTTATAATGTTTTAAATATTCATACTTTATGTTAAATGTATAGGAGAGGATCTTCAGCTCATTCTCCTTTTCGCAACACTGAGCATGCGCCACCTCATCTCCAGTAACGTCCCCCTGATATCACACGTCCATTTGTCTCAGCGACTTCGAACACGGTTTTTCTCTTGCGAGCTTCCATTTTCGCTGCCGTACGGGGAGAACCTCTCTTCAATGGTGAATGATGCGTCTTGTCCGTCCCGTTTTACATCCTAAACAACAATCTGCGCATGCGTGAATTCAAACATGAGCGCGCGTCGTACTGGTCGGGTGGGTGGGGACATTTGTGATATACGTCATCGCGTAAATTTTATTTCCGCATTGACAGCCAGTTATTTTTCACCAGCGGTCGTTTTTGATTGGCTGTCATTTTCAATGGGATTTTCCATTGAAATGTTTCTATTGAAAAGATCCTCTCCTATACCTTTAATCAAAAAACAAAAACAAAAACAAAAAAATTGTATGTAAATTGTTTGTTACAGGACCCTAAGCAAAGTTTTATATGTCCATAAAGTATATAAATGAGTATATATATATGTCTGGACATATGTTCCTCTCCTAGTTGAACTAGAAAAACATTAATATTTTAGGCACAGTAGTTCACGGTATAGATATATTTGAATGAGAAATTGTTCATCAGTGCAGAGAAGAGTCTGCAAAGCAGAAGCATAAAATTAGAAAAATACCCTAACTGCATAGCCCTGGTAATAATGGTCAGATGTTTAAGAATCAAGAATCAAGAATCAGTTTATTTATATAGCGCCAATTTACAACAGGTGTCGTCTCAAGGCACTTTACAAAAAATCAATTAAAATCAAGGATACATTCTAACAAATCAATTTGAAAAAGTTTCCAATCTAAGGAACCCCAGCAGATTGCATCGAGTCATTGACTTGCAGCATTCACTCCTCTGGAATC
>JAVLVB010000596.1:364513-376236 GCA_032876305.1 Orestias chungarensis
TATATATATATATATATATATATATATATATATATATATATATATATATATATATATATATATATATATATATATATATATATATATATATATATATATATATATATATATATATATATATATATATATATATATATATATATATATATATATATATATATATATATATATATATATATATATATATAGCATTATGTGGAAAATGTTTAAATGGAAATATCCCAAAATGTTTTATTTCTTTTTATATGTGTCAAACTTCAATTCTTATGAGAAATCCTCTCCATCCATTTAACACGCTGCTTTCTTGAATAGTTTTAAGTACCAGTAAATGATTAACATTTTACTGAATTACTCTAGGCAATAAGGCCACAGATGTCAGCTTTTCATTAAGTTAATACAATTCTGTTAGATCTTTTAACTTGGTGCAGGGATTTGCTTCTGGTCAGCTACAAAACAGGCTCTGTTACGTCCAAACGCTTCAGGAAGTGCAGCCTGGCTTTTAGCTGGCATTCCTGCTCATCCCAAAGGTCTTTGGTTGGGGATGAGGTTTGGGCTCCGAACAATCCAAGCTGCTTCTTTTGCGATGAACTGGGAAATCCATTCTCCTTGCTGAGCAGCAGTTTAAGTGAGGAAAATTGTTTTTTTTCCGAACAGCTCTGTATCAATAAAAACACAAACTATAATTTTGTTCAGATGTATGCTGTTTTAACTTTAGAGACAAGTAAGAATACGGGCTTGAAAATGCAAACTCATCTAACTCCCAGCCCCCCAACTGGTTCTGACTAATCCTATAAGAGTATGGCTATCCAAACACACTCTCCCACATACAAGCAGTCACACACTAGTGCACACTCTAATCTGTCTACCCTAACCCAATAAGACCACTGACTTGACCAATAGCATAAACTCCAGGGGGGTCTGAGCTCACAAACATCTCGGTCAAAGTCTTCACCCTCAGCTCCATGCACACAATCCATACATGAAAGGCTCCTTTAAAAAGGAGCGAGGCACCGACTGCTTCATATTAGCATTTAATTAAGTTAAAAGAACTCTTTCCACCTCCACCTCACTCTGCAGCCCAATAACTCAATTGAAGGGCCTCTTTCCTTTCATGGCTCTGAGTTGGTGTTGCTGCAGCCAGGTATCACAGGCTGTAAAAAGCAGGTTTCTGGCATCACTTCTACGCCTCTGGCCATCGCTGATGTCTTACCCAAATGATTAAGTTACTGAAACCATTGGCTACAGCTCCTATCCACAAAAGGTTTCCCTGACTTTATCTTCCATGCCTCCCACATTTTGTTTTCCTTTCGTGCCACCTGCTGCGTCTGATTGGAGGCCTCTCCCCTGGCCGCATCGTACCCTCGCCTGCTGTGTTTCAGGCTTTACCCTTCGGCCAAAACTTCCACCACACCGCAGCCAAGACAAGCCGCTCCAACTACGTGTTTTGTTGCGGCCTTTCAGAGCTTTAGATGTGTTGTGTGCTATTCCTCTTCATTTTGAGTTACCTGCTCATATTTTAACAGGATTGTAAAACATTACAAAATAATACGATTTTATATGACTGAATGTAAGATGTTGAGTGTTTTACTGGATGTATGGTAAAGGTCTTCTCAGGACTGCGGCTGTTCTTATTATAAAGTAAAACATAAATATTATGTAAACATTATAACTGTACTCAACCCTCATAGCCATCATAGTCATGAGAATCCTTGTTAAAGATTGGTTAAAATCTTTTTACTGCATCAGCTTAATCAACACTACAAAATGTAAAACAATCCAGTATTCACCTTTTAGTGCATTTCCTAACTCTTACTATGTTTAGAAAAACAGGGACTTGGAAAAAATATCTCTTGAATGTTTTATATTGTGTCACATTGCCACCACATTTATTTAAAAAAAAGTTTCTAATTGTAACTTTTTGTGAAAGACCAACAATAGGAGGCAAACAATGGTGAAGTGAAAATACAAGTATACATTTTTTTTAAACATGTTACCAAATAGTAATTTGCAAAAGTATTCAGCCCCCTTTTCTCAAAATACAACCTAAAAGTTGTTGCCTGATGATTGCGAATGAGTAAATAGAGTCCGGCTATGTAATCCCTGTACAAATCCAGCTACTTTTTGATGTCTCAGAGGTTCGTTAAGAGAAGAGAGTTCAACTAACACACCAGATAGGGCAGAGATAAAGTTGTTGAGAAGTTTAAAGCTGGTTTAGGATAGAAAAAGTCTTGAAAAGCTTTAAACATCTCACATAGCATACAGCAAAACTTTAAACCTACCAATACAAGGCTGTCCACAACAAATTTACAGGCTGAACAAGCAGAGTGCTGATCAGAGATCCAGCTAGGTGGGCCTTGGTGACTTCGGATGAAATGTATAGATCCACAGCTCTCTGATAGAATCTGGGGGAATCTGTCCGCAGCGCAACTAATCCTGCACAAGCAAGAAAAAACTGTTTTCTTTCCTACCAATAAAAATGTGAAAATGCATAGTTTGCTAAACACAATCAAGTAGTTAGACAGGATTAAAACTGGATGATTTCAGGCTTAGGCTGAAGCCAATTTCAGACACTCTGCTACTTTTTTCTTTAATTATTTTACAAGTTGTATAAAATTTGCTGCTATTATAACTCTTATATTTATGTTTTTTCTCTGTGTTTTTAACCTCCATGGTAGCTATAGCTTGTCTGTATGTTTGTATGTGACACCTTTCCAAAGAACGGCTCTGGCTGAGATAAGGCTTCAAACGTCTCAATGTTCTGTCTCTCCTGCTACTGTATTTATTTGTTTCTTTGGTTTAACATCAGAAGTGCACCTACATATTTCCTGTTATTCGTTTGTTTTGTTCTTTAACATTCAACTTTTTTTAACATGATCTTCCTTCATTAGTTCTCTTGCTTTTCCGTACGTTTCAGTTCCTTCTATGCATCATTGCTTTTGCTCATATAAACACTCTGTGCAACCCCTGTGTTAGTTTCTTTTCTCTAACTTCCTCTAAAATGACTAATGTCCGCTCACGACTTTCATTTGATTGCGGAAAAATAATAATCATTGTCAAAATTCCGGAGACTGAAGTGGTGAAACTTATCAGATGAAACGTAATGATAGAAAAACAGATGAAAATACTTCCTCTTTCAACAATTGCTTTATCCGCCACAGTGGAAGAAAGGAGACGGCTTTTGGGCTGCTGTGGAGATAAGTTATCCAGCATGTACAGGAGATCTCTGGTTCTTCAAGACTGTTTTCTCTTCTACCTCATTGTTATTTTTATACTTTATACGTCCTTATCCATCAACATCTCTCTGTCTCCCTGTCTGACTCCTTCCTGGTAAATTTTCATCCACCTACCACAGAGATTTTAAGTAACATTTTATCTGGCTAACATACTAACAGGATCTCCCGTGGCTCAATTACATCGCTTTGGCAGCGCTTTTTATTTTGTATCCCCAAATTACTGTGTTACTGAAATCTAAATCCTTCTTGCTTCAGTAGAAGGCCAGTGAACGTCTATGTTGATTAAAGCTCTCTGTATTTCAACATTTGACTATGCTACGCAAGCTAAATGACTTGATGATAGGGCCATCGTGTTGAGGCTGGTGTTCGGGCGTCAGATCAGTGAAAGCCTGAGAGATGAAATGGTTTTAAATCCTGAATTCTGGCAGTGTTTTGTGTCGAGAGGGTTAGAGGGGTGAGGTGGGAAGAAACTGTGGTGGGGATCTCCCACCGTTGAGCGTCAATGACTGGCAGAAGGCCTCATACCATAGATGTCACTTTCCCTACTGTAGCAGGAAATGGATTTACACATGTGGGGGTTAACCACCCATATCATATAGTAGCATAGTGACTCTGATTTGTGAAAATAAATTATGTGTGACACCACTGTGGCTTTCACTTCTTTTCACCTCATAGTTGTCGGGTGTTTTTGGGCTGGTTAGCAGGCGATCATTGCTCGACAGCAATGGATACGTGTGCTGGTGGAACAAATGGGATGGAGAAAAAGAAGAAAGGTGATCCGGAAGCTAAGACACAGGGATGTCCCGTCCTAACGAGGAGCCTTGACTCGTGTCACAGAGGAGATGTCTGATTTATGACCTTTTGAGCAACGCCCGGGTTAAGTGTTTTCATTCCCAAACCAGCTGACACTCGACCCGAAGGACTGCGTAGACAGGTTGATGTGTCCGCAGTGTAATTTATGGCCCTGGTCATTGTATTTGTTATTTTTGCTCTGCACTGCATGTCTGCCTCTCAATTCCTCTGCAGTTTACGCGTCACTACTGTAGCTTGATAGCGTCAGACTTTCCTCTCCGTTTCCTCATGTCAGACCAGAGGTCCAGATTGAGATGAGATAAGACAGGACAGAATGCTGACCAGTCCCGTTGGCTGACATTTGGGACTTTAGTTAGAGCCAGTCACCCTTTGCACTTTAAATTTACAGGTACGAGTTGATTTCGCTTTGATGTAATGGATCAAGGAGATTAGACTTAGATGAGGTTCAGGTTTGGCTTATGAAATTGTTTTTTATCCTCATCCATTAAATGCAGGTGGCCACACGTCTTGGCCAACTTCAGCCTTTCGGTCAATGACACTTTTTCCATGAGCTGTCTTTGTGGCTCAAAAGTCAGCCCGGACTTCCAAATTTCCACCAGACACTCATTCAGCATATTTATCCCAAGTACATTATAATAATGATTGATGGTAGAGGGGCTCTTCTGCAGCCTGCATGGAGACTTTTCAATATGATTTCTTTTCCTTGAAAGCTTTAGTGGAATCTTTTTAAAAGGACTGTAGATTCAAACATTTGAAATATGAACTAAAATGTTGGGGTTTAAGTAATATATGCTGATTGTCACCACAGACTAGCTGGGCCACTAAAGCGGCTCAACCTTAAAGGAATTTAATACCGTAGAATTAAAACTGGTACAGAATTTTTTTTCGATTTTATGTAATATTAACCGACCTAAAAATGTAAACGATAGTTCAAAATTTCATGTACTTCAGAAAATAGATTTAAGTTGATTTATATAATAGCTATGCAAGTTTTATTGATTAAATATCTTCATATTTTGTTTCATTGCAGACACACATTTGGATTAATTGTTATGTGGTTTAATCCAGCTATCATTGTGAAAGGTAGGGGAACTGACTTAAAATTTGGAAGCAATAAACAGGAAGAAGATGGCACAAATTTCCGCCTTACCAAGATGTTAATAAAACATTAATTAACCACAAAAACACCTAAAACCATAAAACGCCAATCGCAGAGATCCACTGCTAAGGTTCGAAAACCTGTTAAAAGAAGATTTAAAAGATTTGTCAAAGTTATTTTTCTAGTTTGCTGTATGTCTTTTTCGCCATATACAGGAGAATAAGGTAGAACACTTTACCCTCATGCTGAAACTCGAAGGTAGCAGTATCATGCTGGGGAGCTTTTTTCATCCCCCCTCTGAGCTCCTGGAAATGCATGGGACTAAACAAAAGGTCAACTCGTAAAAACCCATTAAAGGCTGCAAACAATATAATGCTGGGATGGAGGTTTGTAGTCCAATTAGTCCACAGCCCTACAGATACAGCCAAAGTTACAATGTCATGGTTTAAAAGCATATTCATATCAAAGTCCAGATCCAAAAGTAGTTGGCATTCACTCAGACATTTTTTTACACATTGACTGGCCACCCAGCGGGTGGTAAACACATACAGGCCATTGGATGATGGATTGGTGATGAAGAGGCTGCATCAGTTGTAGTGCTAAAGTCAAAGTCCAATCAAAAGCTAAAGCAGGCCTCGCTGTGCAGGTTATTTTCCACCGTTCTCACATGTTTATTTTATTCCTCTTATCACCCACTCTATTGCCCTCTCCACTAATTGCTGCATCTCCTCATTTCAATCGTCTTCATTCTTATCTCTCGTTGTACATGTCTTTCTCGAAATCTCTCCTGTCATTTCAGCAGGAGAGCAGAGATGCTGAGTGCGGAAATCATAAATCTGGCCTGCTGTGAAACAGAAGATGGCTTCCTTGGACGGTTGGGAGGTTTTTCATCACTGGAGCCTTTTTAGTGCCCTTCACTGCCTCCACCACATGTCACCAAACCCAAGCAGTGCTATGTGTTTATGAGTGTGCATGTGGGACTTGGAAGTGAAAGCGTGGGAAGTTGAGGTAGAAATGACCAGAATGAGACAATTGGAACATTTTTATTTTTGGAAGAAATTTAAAATGGTTGTGGAGATGTTCTGGGAGAGTGTTAGCATGAGGTTCACTGGAAAGCTTTAAGGACAGGGTGCCAACAAATAAGCACAATACTGACTTGGCACTCTGTTGGAGGGTTTGCCTGGGAGAGGAATAGGCTCATTCCCTAAATTCCACACATCTGATGTGGCGTTGAATGGTCCCGGCCATTCAGTCGTGGCCCCCAGAGGATAGATAGGTTATCGGGTTTCAGGAGAAACCCGAACATGGAAGTATGATAAAGATCTCATGGACAGCTGCGGTATAATCTCAAATCCACAGCAGCCACCACATAGTATGGGCAGATCAGAGTAAGTCATTTGATAACACTGTGAAAATGATACAGAATCCTTTAAAAAGACATGTAGATTATTTAATGAAGCAGGTGGAAACTGATTACAGCTAACATTTTACTTTTCCTTATCATTATTATTTTATTATTAGGTCTTACAGATTTAACATTTATTAAAAAAAACTTCATCATTCTACTGAAAACGTCTTTTAGAGTGCTTATAATTCTGACTTCAGTAATTTTATCCACAAGAGGATTTCCCTATCCCTATTTTTGTCCACACTAATGATTTCCAGAGGAAAATGAAATCTGATGGTTTCTGACTCCAAAGCTGGAGATAAGCACTCTGTAATACTGCATAAATTGTATGTAACCAGGATCCAACATATAATTTTAAATATAGATATAACAAATGCAGGTAAAATGTTCTTTCATTTTTTCAAGGGTTCATCTAATTTCTTGTTTATCCAGTTCAGACGATCAAATGCAATCAGTTAAATTGTCCTTTGTATACCCAGTGATGGTTGTTATAGGTGCATATAAATTCACCTGATGCAATCTTTAAAGGCCACATTTACAGAGTTGTCTACATTAAATAGATGTGATGCATGATTCCCAAAACAAGTCAACAAATACGTCCTCCTTTTCAATCATTTGAAAGACGAGTCTGCTGTATCCTTAACAGCCAACCTTAACTTTAATAGCATAAATAGGAGATTTATATTTGTATGTCAGTGGCGGGCAACAGCAGACATTGAGCAGGAGAGGAGTAAAGTTTTAGTTTAAAAAAAAACTCAGCACTATATCAAGCTCTATTAAATGAATCTGAAGGATACAACATCGAGTTTCACAGCCTCTTACAATTAGTCTTTGCAGTCAGTGAAGAACCTTTCCTATGTCAACAAGGTAGTCCATGTTCTTCGAGGGATGCAGGTCCAGAATTTGGACACATTCTTTTTAACTTATACAGACGAGGTTTAGATATACTGAAAGTATTTTATGCTTGCATTATTATGCATACATACATCAACTATGAGACAGGGGTCCCCAACCCTGGTCCTCAAGAGCCACTGTCCTGCAGGTTTTAGATGCAACCGTGCTTCAACACAGGTCCATCAAATAATTCACCACTTTCAAGTTTGGAAAAATCCTGGTAAAGAGCCAATTATTTGCTTCAGGTGTGTTGAAGCAGGGTTGCGTAAGTATAACTTCATTCATTGTAACAAATTATCACATCAATCAATAATTAAATCAGTTTAATGTCCAACACCTATAACAAGTATATGTGGCGCTGCATTTTTCTTTGAAGTTAATAATTCTAGCATGTTTTTCTTCTTTCTTATTGGATATGAACTGGGAATTTTTCTAAATCTCAGTTTGGATATGACTGCAAAAACATTTGGCCTTCAGAGGAGTTTAATTCCCAGGCTCTGCTGTAACCTTAGGGACAAACTGTAGAAGCATACTGGCTCCTCCTTAAAAGTTGTAGAGGCAAACTAGTTTTCTTCACATGCATCAGTTCATGGACTTGAATTAGTTTGGTAGAGACAAAAATGTATCTCAGAAACAGGTCTGTGAAAGCAACCCTTGGATTTATATTGGTCCCTGCAGTTCAAGGAGAGGACGAGCTGAAAGTGTCTGAGTTGTCAACGACCCGCTGCCCTTTACCTCCATCTCCTCTTCTTTCCCGTCCATATGTCCAGTTGTTCAACACCATCTCAGTGGATCCTTCATCTCCAAACATAGAATCTCTTCTATCGTCACATGCCAAATTTAATAGACACCTTCAAACCATCTTCCTCTTATTATCATGGCCTTTACATTCTAGCTTATCTTTTTACTGCATACAAACCTTTAAAGCTTGTATCATCTGTCCAATGGTCACTACTTATTTATAAGTGTTAAAACATATAAATCTTTACAAGAACAAACTTCTGAATATTGCTTGTTCAAAAGTTTGAGTATTAGTAATCAAGAAACTAATAATGTTATAAATACATTAAGAGTAATGAGTGGCAGGATTTGTATATGAAAAACAAGTAAATCCGACAAAACTCTACAGAAACAGTTTTTCTGTGGCAGCAACACATTGTGCACAGAAAAATTATTAGTGCTCCAACATGCCTCTACAGTCATTAGAGGGAAGTATTAAATCAACTTCTTCTTTTTCTAGCTTTGTATCAAGTTTTGATGTTTTTTCCACATGAAATGCATAAGTTCTGCTTGTACTTAATTATACTGCTAATGTTTGAGCTCCGCCACACAATAATCAAACACCTGGTGGAATTGTGCCACAATATCCTGTGTCACCATTTTCCAGAAACAATCATATCTAATGTTCCTACTTTATACGACACACATATAATGCTCCTAAAAACGTTTGGAAGCAACATCAATGGATGGCAGAACCAGGGTTGTGACGATGTGCTGAATGGAAACGGTTGAAACCGGTTGAAGCTTCCAAAAGAGACAGAAGTCAATCTCAAGCCGTGAGACTCGGCTATGATACAAAAATCTAATTTCTTTTAAATTGTTTTGAATATATGGAGCATTTTTATGACAACTATACTATAAAACAGAACAATAGAAATGGAAAAATCGTGGGTTCTTAGAATTCTAATTATATCAACTAGACAGTAGGGACAGGATTTAGAGCTCCAGGTGTTGCCTTTAAAGAGCGCTCAAACCACTATCTTATTTATGTTTTTTATTTTTTTACATTTTTTATTTTTTTGAAAGACAGAATGGGGTAACTAATTTTATCCAGGAAACAATCACTTCAAGAAATGTTAATTTAATCTTAGGCTCATAATCATTATAAAGGACACTTCCTAAATATTACTGTTTGTCGTTGTAAAATTGCTACACTGCTACTGTGTTTTCATTGACATTACTTGGTTTTTTTCCTTTTTGCCCGGTTGTCTGCTCTGCAGTGCAATCAAACTCATCTGCCACACCTGTGCGTTCTCAACCAGCAGGTCATCAGCATATGCCACGCACCTCTGGGCCTACAGTTACATGCAGCTCTCTGACAGTCAGAAGGCGGCAGATTTTTTAAAGCTGTCACTAAGTAGATTTCTGGCATTTTCCTTTCTGACTTCACATTCATGACAAAGTTCCTCTTTCACAGATTTCCCTATATTGCCTTTGTTGGATACCCGACTTGCTTCTGGTCACCTGGATACTGACCTTTAGTCCTGACTCTAGTTCTTTTCAGCTTCTTTGGATATGCTCAGCCTGAATCTGGCCTAATGAGCCTGGGTTCAGGAAGCATTTCACAAAGTGACCCTAGCCTAACTTACTTTTACCCGCATTTATCTGTCATCTGTCAATCAAAATTGTTTTCAAACAACTTACTTAAATCATCTGCCGTGTGGGCTTCAATTGTGGGTCCTTCTGTCTTAGTCGCAGGACACTACTCATCTTTAACCCCTCTATAATAAAGCGTCTGTTGTACTGACCCAACAAAGGTCACCTACTAAAGGCAACCACCAGAGGTTATTTATTAAGAAGAAATATTATACAACCTAATGTTGTAATCCTTACCCAACGTTTATTTATTATGGTAAATCTAATTGAGACAAAAGACTTAGGACTGCTGCATACTAGACCTGTTTTTGAAGGCAGTTCATATATCGTGCCATATTTTCAAATAAAACAAGCACGCCATGTGTTCTCTGCTGTGCTGTTTCCTTTCAGCCCAGTCTCTGGATCATTGTATGGTTTACCAGGAATCTTTGTGAAACACAGCAAAATCAAAAAAAAGGTGTTTTAACTGAAACCTAGCCACAATCATATCACTCGAATAAACCTTGAATCTATTTAAAGTAAGTAAAAAACACAATTCTGTCCAGTAACTCCTTATGGCATATGAACACATATTCTCTCATGCTGGCTTGGAACATAATAAAAGTTTTAGCTAAAAGCTGTTGGCACTATTTTCTCACACATAAAAATATTCTGGGTTTGAGTCTTTACATGTTTTCTCTGGTTACTCTGAGACTTTCCAAGGCCCTTAAACATGATTTGTTCACTATACATGCTAAACTCCCACTGCATGTTAAGTAAATCATGCCTTTAACTTAATTTTTAGTTGCACTAAGATGAGACATTAGTGACAAAATTTAAGTGGGCGTCTCTGTCAAACACACACACCTGCTATTGTGATCAACCACTCACTGCTGTGGATCACAGGCCTTTTGTCAAACCAAGAAATTAGCACCTAATCGCCCTTGTTTGACACCCATTGTGGTATTAGCGCATTAACATGGCCACTGAGCTATAACGTTAACACTTCAGCTCTAACATTCAGCCATCAGAAACATATGCTTACACACTAATTTATTTTGGATTTCTGAAATGTGACACTTGTTTGCATTTTACTTAAATTTACTTTAATGTTCTTAGCGGATCGTAAACATGCTCATGTTGATGTAAGCAAAGTCTAAGCAGAGCGGAATTGCCTTCTTCACACAGGAAATTATCCTTAAAGCCCTAAAAAATACCAACAATTTAATCAATAGTATCTCCAAAGATTGTGTACGCGATTAAATATGTCCATACAGCTTCCCTTATGGGTAAATCTCTATTCTACTCGATCTATTATGAAATTGGGGACAACAAATTGAGCCTTTTAGGTTGGTAAAGCAATTTTGCTTTTCTTAGAAACAATCAGTGTCATTTTTAACGTCAACATTTTAAAGTGTCAGCACTTTTAAAATAGTTCTTTGTTGGATGCTAATTTTGACAGTCGGTGTGAAATAAAGAGAGTTATTTATTTTTTTACAACCTTGCAGCACTTCAGAGGAAACAAGCTTTAGATGGGAGTAACATGCCTGTTATGCTATGAACGCAAAGATTTGAACATGTGCTGGTAATGTAATATCAGGAAAGGGGTCAACAGCCTGGAGCTGAGAATATGAGTTAGCTAACATGTACATGAGTATATATGTGCATGTGGGAAGGTGTTGAGTATAATGTTCAGTTAGTTTCAAGGTCAGAGGCTCGGGTAAACCCCAACACACACACAGACGTAAAAACACACAAACACACACATGCAGATGATAGTAATAGCAGCGCTGACAGACATGTGCGGCCAGCTGAGCTGGAAGCCTCAGCTACAGCTGAAAGCCAGAAAAGGCCAACCGGACCCTTTTAAACATTACCAAACTAAAGATTACATTACAAAAGATGGCATCGGAGAGACAGA
>JAVLVB010000596.1:393221-413290 GCA_032876305.1 Orestias chungarensis
AAAAAGTAACACTTAGCCATCTGCTTTCCCGTTATCTAACTGACAATTTTATTGCTTGGGATAGATGAAGAGTCCCCCTCCATCCTCCTCTGTCCCAGCTCCGGAAGATGAGTAAAACAGGTCTTATCAGGAAATTTATAACCCTTAAGACTCTGCTTCTACTTAAAGAAACAGTACAGGAATGTTTATCCTGCAACACGGCAAACATGGAAAACGAAGTCACTCTCACAAATACGCTATTTCATAACTCATAGCTGTGAATACACACATGCATGTGCTGTGCAACATTAATTAATTTAGGGTATTAAAACCAGACTTTAGGCACTAACTTCCACCGCATCCAAAAGTGACACCTTAGCTTGGCATTTAATTTTTGTGTGGCAGCAGGCGTTAGGAAAACACATGATGTAGCCAGTTGTTTTGGAGGGCAAATGGGGCAGGCATCATAAAGGCTGGTTTTATTAGCTGTTGCTTGATTTGTTCCTGCAGGCTGCAGAGTGAGCTGCTAAATCAATGCGTCCAGCTGTTCTCCCAGCTCGCCGGGTCTCTCTATGCGCGCAGCAGGTGTATGGCGTGCTCGGCTAGGTCACACACACCCGCTCATATAACAAATAATAATGACCCCCACACAAGGCCCATCCATCACTGTTACGACCCTGCATGGCAAACGGACACTCACAGAGTCCACGAGAGATTGTGACTGTTAAACGCAGTGCAAAGTTTGAAAAATCACAGAACTTTCTATAAGTCTTCCAGCCATTTTATGATGTGACACACTTCATCTCACGTTCTCCTACTTAATATTCCAAACAGAATATTGCTCTGTCCAAAATTTGTTTACATCCAAGTACCTGATCATAAGGCTAAACAAATAACTTTATAGCTACAACAATTCCTTAGTTAATTTCCTGTTGGGATAAATACAGTGTTTTTGATTTGATGAGATTTGATTGATTGATTTTTCAAGTTTTAACGGCCTATGTTTTGCTTTGAACCATACTTCTAGGTCTTGTTAGGCAAAGGATGTTTTGTAATTATGTCCACAAAATTCCAAACAGAGTTGTCCCAAACAACCAGAACTCAGAGGTGAATAGCCTTTAGGATAATGTTCCTAAATTTGTAGTATTTACTTATTTTTTTTAAAGTCAAAGTCAACTTTAATGTCAAATGTGCTATATGTTAGCATACAACACAGATGAAATTACAGTCCTCTTGGACCCACGGTGCCTGACAAACTATAAAAACTATAAAAACCTATCAACTAAAACATTTACTATTTTAAATACTAAGATTTATCTCAGGAAGGATCCTACCCACCCAGCACACTCACTTTTTGTTCTGCTCCCCTCAGGCAGGAGGCTGCGGAGCATCAAGTGTAGAACAACCCGTCTCAGAAACAGCTTCATTCCTGAAGCTGTTAGACTCTTGAACTCATCCTGAACAAACCACTGCACGGACTACAATACCAGCACTTTAATACAGTTATACCGTATATTCCTATTTTATTTATTTTACTTACTTTACTTCGATTTTATTTATTTTAATTTAATTTAATTTTTTAACTTATTTTATCTATTTTAATATTAGCTCTTGTGTGGAATAGTACCGTGAGTACATAATTTCGTTCCACTTCATGTACCATCATGTATGTTGAATGACAATAAAGAATCCTTGAATCCTTGAATCCTTGAACAGGACAAATCAGTGCAATAAGTAAACTATCTTCCATTCATTATATTAACATAATGTGACATAACTCTTATCTTTACCCTAACCCCAAAACAACATTTCTTCTTGAGGTCCAAACTTTGTCCCCCTCAATGATGAGCAGTAGGCCCTCACAACATAGTATGTAGTAAGATGGGCCTTACAGGATGGGAAATGCTAAAACACACACACACACACATTCCTGTGGGAACAATTGATCTTGGTTATAGCTCAGCTCTGCTCTCAACTTGTTTTTTTAAGCAACTCAATGACAGACTGAAGTGGATGATGAAGAATATACCCCGAATTTCTGTCACCATACCGTCCTCTGCCTTGTCCTCGTGTTGCATCGTATGTTTACAACAGTTGGTCTTAAAGCTCACTGCTTACTGAATACTAACTGCTAAAGGCTTTGCAAAAATAATGTTTCCAAACTTCTTCAACAGTAACTTTTCTAGATTATATCAGAACACCTCACAGTCATCTGATGTGGTTTTTGTCCTTGCCCTTAATTTGTTGATATACATTGTAGATCTACTGTGATGGGACTGGGACATCATTTAGATTGCCTCTTTGCATAAAAGAACAACAAATATTACTTAGAAGCTTAAAACACATCAGCAATAGATTAGATGAACTAAAAGAGCTGCAGTAAAAAAGCAGCACCTTGGGGAAGCCTAAAATCAATCATATTTTTCAGACTCTATGCATCAGTTGTAAATAAAAACTAAGACTAAAGAGGGTTTAGCAGGTGAGAATAACTAACTTTACCAAACAATTAAGGAACAAAGGGAATAAGATAGAGTGAAATAACAGAAATAGATGGCAAATATGTAAAAAAATGTTGAAATCCAGTTTTCCAGGTAAACATTAATTTATATGTATGTTACTGAACTTAAGATACCTGCTAAAAGATAAGTTGTTAGCAGCTGGTCCCTGCAGTTGCCCTTTTCCTCACATGAAAGGCCAACAGTCCCAGTATATCTATATGCGTTTGTGTGTTAGACATGAAAGAGAAAAGCAGCAACAGGCATCTTCAGGAAATATTCCGAGCCTCATTAATCACCGCTACATGATGCATGCCTTTACACAGCACAACAATGCTGCTGTGTGGAGTGGAGGGTGTGTGTGTAAGATTATGTGTGTGTTGGGGGGGGTATATATGTTTTTATGTGGAATCCCCACTTTGATCACAGGTTAAATTCACAAATCCAGAAAAAAAAATAGATTTATTTGTGAACCGTAAAATGTCCAATTTAAAGTGCGTTATTTAGAGCTCATATGGGCTTATATTCAAACATTTTACCCTGTGGGATTATGTAGGAACTCTGAAGGTCAGTAGACTGGTGTTTTCAAACCCTTTCATGCAAGTAATGAAAACAGAAAATTTAAAGTTTGAACATTACATCACAAAGGTAAAAAAAAAAACTATATTTAAATGTGGTCCTGAACAACAGTAATATTAATATCTGCTTAAATAAATGATTGTTTCAAAAGGTAGTACCCTTATTGCAGCCAATATTTAAATGTATTATGACTATATACCTCAAAAGCAGGCACTAAAATTAGATTTTCCCACTGTATGTCCAAATTATGTAAGACTGTAGATTTTCTGTCAAATCACTTTGAGGATACACATCCTGCGAAAAACATAGCTATCACATTAAAATGTGTCACTTTTTGTTCTATGTTTTTATTATATTACAGATTCTTTCCTCCATTTCTCCATCTTTTCATAGAGAGTTTGTTTAAGGCTTAAATCGTCACTCTACTAATGTAAAAAGTAGAGTATGAAATAATTACCACAGAAAATAACAACTCATTTAAAGTTTTTAGTATGTCAAAAACTAAACGTTGTGTTTAAGTGGACTGTTCAATTGAACATACCTGAAAGGAAATAAGGTATTTACGTATTTATTTATAAATAGCTATTGTTAAGCGGTAATTGGCCTTGCAATGCCCAAACATAATTGTAAGATGACCAAACTTTAGACTAGTCAGTTTTTATTGTGTATTAGAGCTCTTGCATTACAAAAAAGTAAATATATCATGATGTCTACCAAGTTGGTCTCTCAGAGGCTGAATTATGTTTTTTTTTAACATTACTGATGGCCCTCTTCCTAACATCTTTGATTCCTTGATTATCTCTGTATGAATCAAACTAATTTGCCGTCTTTTGTCAGATCAGATAAGAACCCTAAATAAGCCGAAACCACAACCTATAATTTCCTGTTGTCCGAAACACACCTAAAAGTATTTATTTTTGTTAATACAACAGATTGTATCAGTATAGCGTGATTAAAGTATCTTTGGTTTTGTTATGTAAAGACCTTCCATTGTTGCGAAAAATCCACTGAAAAGCTTTTTTGGCCTAACAGTTGAAGGCACTGGTAGGGAGACAGGTGCGCAGCTGTCCTTACTGGACATGTTATCTCTGTATTTATTTTATTATTATTTGATTTGATTTAGACTCTATTGTGAATAGCAAATTTCAAAGTCTGAAGAGAATATCTATAATAATGTTTTGCTTCTGCTGATATTTAAAAAAAAACCCACAGAAATGCAGAAATGAAACAGGTCACATTTTACATTTATTGATAACATTTTAGAGTTTTTTGTAGTTTTGATCTCGTAACAAGTAATTGATTAGGATATTAGGATAGGGGAGTTTCTTAACTTAGTTGGAAACATTGTGTAGATAAAGACAAAATTAATATCTGGTTCAGTCTAAAGAATAATGCTCTATTTTAATCTTTCTTTACTCAATGAAATAGTCCTCAAAATGCTGGCCAGATTCCTTGACTGCTTTTTTTATACTGACTATCAAAGTGGTGTTTAGAGGGACGGATAAGTTTCAGTCCGGGTTCTCTGCACGGTCTTGCTGATGGAACACCACATCACTTCACTTCCTTTCCCTCAGAAAGCTATCATCACCCTGCTTCTCTTAGCTGCTAGACAAAATAACCCATAAGGTCAAATCACAACAGTGGGTCTTTCAGTCACGACCCATGTAGTAAAAAAATGACAAAGGGGTGTATTTTTCCTTGCCAGGAGAATTCCCACGTCGTTTTCTTCCTTTCCGCATGTTTCCGCCTCTGCGACCGCTCAACGATGAGGACCCTCTGGTGCATTCAGCTGCTCAGACCATTAATTACAATTGCTCAATTAATTACAGAGGTGTGCAAGCAGCAGACCAGGTGACCCTATGTATCTTCTTTGACCCCATTACCTCCACACGTTCATCTCTGTAACCCAGCAAATTCACAGCAAAAATTTTGTCAGGACTTCTTTCCCTTCTTGGTCATCACAAATAAAACTGTTTTGATCCTAAAACCAACATATACCATTAATTTTCCTTCTTGTGATACATTTTAAACAAAAGCTTATTTTATATTTTCAAAACAATTGTTTTTACGTTTGTATTATGCTTTACATGAGAGCAAAAGATATCTTCTTTTATTGCAAACAAACTGGGACATAGATAGAAACCCCTATGGAAAAATTTGACACAATATTAGTCAAAATTCTGAGTTATCTGTGGGTTTTCCTGAAGTTAAGGGTCATTTTGTTTTAGTATGGCTGTAACTGATTTTAATCTTCCTATCTCAAATTTGTTTGATAACCTGCATCTCCAGCTTGGTTAATTGTTCCCTTTAAATTGTCTTTGCTCCGACGGTGGTGGTTATCTAAGACATTTTTTTAAAAACTTTGGATATGTATAGATAAAACACAATATGAAATGCTAACCAAATAGATTAACAAATGCTTTTTGTGCATACAAGGTAGGAAAAATTTCTGAAATGTTTAATATATTGTAGGGTCCTGCCAGACGTGCAAGAATGACGAGCGAGGAGTTGAATAAACTGTCGTTTATTACAAGCAGAATTTGGTAACTGTCGGTTGTAACCACACCAACGCAACAACGACAAAACAGAACAGCACTCACTCCAGATGCGTTCACAGACCGTCGGAAATCAGAAAAACTAACTTAACCCTTTAAGCACAATAAGGTTTATTAACACATAACTGCACTCCATCTTGCACCTGTAGAGCCCCGAACTTTGCAACCAGCCCCTTTGTGGCAGGAGAGCAACCAGCAACCTCAGTCCACTGGGGCTGTTGTCCTGACTCCAACTACTGCACCACTGGGTGCAAATCAACGTCCCGTTCCTGTTGCGCTCTTCATTCCTGTGTGTCATACACCTGCATCTCTCTGCAGACAGGCCCTTTGTTATCATCGGCCAGTACTCCTCCCTGCGGAGTTAATTTTCCCGGACCTCCCTCTTTTCACAGTAATGGCAGCTGTTGAGAGCACAGGGACGCCGGGACATGGCGTCAGCATTGGCATGGCGAGTTCCGGCTCTGAACTCCACCAGGAACACGTACGGTGCCAGTTCTTCCAGCCAGCGTGCAATCTGCCCTTCTGGCTCCTTGAAGGACATTAACCACTGGAGGGCAGAGTGGTCGGTCCGGACAGTGAAGGGCAGGCCACACAGATAGTACCTGAAGTGGCTTATTGCCTTCACAATAGAGAGCAGCTCTCTGCGTGTCACACAATAGCGCCGTTCAGCTTTGTTGAAAGTTTTACTGAAGTACGCCACCACTTTCTCCCCCTCCCTCCCAACCTGGCTCAGCACCGCCCCCATTCCAACATCGCTGGCATCCGTGTCCAGGATGAACGGCAGGTTGGGATCCGGGGGAGTGAGGACAGGAGACTCTGTCAAAGCTTTCTTCAAAGAGCTGAAGGCCTGCTCGCACTCAGGGGACCAAACGAACTCGCTGTCTTTCTGCTGTAGGCGGAACAGGGGTGCAGCTATGCAAGAAAAGCCCCGTACGAACCGCCTGTAGTAAGATGCCAGCCCGATGAAGCTCTTCAGCTCTCGCAGGTTCGTGGGGACCGGCCAGTCACTCACTGCTTAGACCTTTTCTTCCAATGTGCTAATGCCCTCCCTCCCGACTCTGTGTCCCAAAAACTCCAGTTTCCTTCTCATGAAGTAGCACTTGTCAGGGTGAAGTTTTAGCCCTGCCGCTGATATCCTCTGTAGAACCCTCTGCAGGGCCCCTATAGCCGCTTGGAAAGATTCCCCATGCACCAGTATGTCGTCCAGGTAGAACAGGCACTCCTGTCGGGGGATGTCACACAGCACCTTTTCCATCAGCCGTTCGAAGGTGGCTGGGGCATTGCACAGACCAAAACAGAGGACTCAAAATTGCCACAATCCTCTGCCAGTACAGAAAGCAGTCTTTGGTCTGGCTGATTGGCTGAGTGGCACCTGCCAATACCCGCTGCGCAGATCTAAAGAGGAGAACCAGGATGAGCCACATACCTAGTCCAGGGATTTGTCTATGCGGTGCAGCGGGTACAAATCTTTCTTTGTCACACTGTTCAGCGGCCTGTAGTCGACACATAACCTAATCTTTGAACTCCTCTTCTTGTTAACCATCACAACCCCCGAGGCTCATGAGCTGTCAGATGGCTCGATGATACCAGCCCGCTGCATCTCATCAATAGCGTTGTGCCAGAGGAAGGCGGCGCGGCCGTGTCTTGATGGGCCATGCATCTCCTATGTCGATTTCGTGCCGCACCAAGTGTGTTAGACCTACTTCCTTCTTCTGTGAGAGCAAAATGTCCTTAAGTTCCACAACAAGTTCGAAAGCTCCTCCTGCTGTCTGGGTCTCAAGCCCTCACAGCTACGTTTCCACACCTCACTTACAGCTGTCAGCCTGGCCTCCGCCCCGTCCGTGAGCTGCTTGGCAGGGGCGGGAGGCTGTACATCCACTGGAATATAAGATGTGGGTGGCAGGGGTGCGGGGGGGCCAGCTTGGGGCTTGGAGTCTGGCCAGTGAGGTGTCTCTGCCACTCGTGATGCTGGCGGGCATGGACCTGGGGACTGGGTGGGGGACACCAATTCAACTGTGGTTCCCCCTGGGAAAGACAGTGTGTTGTGCCCCAGGTCTAACAAACACCGGGCAGCGCTCAGGAAGCCCAGTCCTAATATACAGGGGTTCTGTACTGCTGCAACCCACACTTTAAAGTTCACAGAAAGCCCCCACACTTGTATAGCCACCACCCCTCTTCCGAGCATAGGGGCTAGCTCACAAGTCACTGTCCTTAGCTGCACCCTTGTACGTTCTAGCTGTACCCCGGCTGGGAAAATGTCTGTTCTCATCAGTGATGCTGTGGAGCCGGTGTCAATGAGTGCCTAACACGGGGCCCCTGCCAAGTTGATGGGAACATGGCAGAAATCCCCTGCATTGGTCCAACCCACCACTCTCGCATTTTCCGCGATGCCATCTGTTTCTGGGGGGAGTGGAGCGATGCTCCCCCGTCTGCACTGCTGGGCTCCATCTCGTGGCCACATAGCATAGTGGGGTACAGAGGCGGGGGTCTGTGTTGTCCCCATTACACAGACCCTGTGGCGTTTCCCTGGCCACCAGCCTTCTTGGGGCACCTCACGCTGATATGGCCAGACTGACCAGACACCCAACACACTCGAGGACCTCGGCGAGGAGAGTCTCTGCTGCGCGGCGATTGCAGCGATGCCGCCCGGACCAATTCGGTCAGCTCCTCTGCCCATGCCGACTTGGTCTGAGCCTTCGTGCACTACAGCTCTCACAACAGGGTTGCTCCTGACGTTGCTCTTGACAGTCTCCCCGATGATCTCCCTCTCTAAGGCCAGCTCCATCGCCTCCTGCAAGTTTCGGGGATGTGCAAGTTGAGTCTGAACTCGCAGCTCTGGGTCAGATTAATTGGTCTCTGGCCAGTTCATTCTGCACGTCAGTGGGCATATGTACATACGCTCTCCTAGCCAGGGCTTCAATGTCATTAGCCAGCACACGGAGCGGGTCCCCGGCCTGCCGCTGCCTGTTAGCCAACTCTGAGCGTAAAACACCAGGCTGATTGAATAGTCCAAAACGGCGTTGGAGAGCACCCACTAAGGCTCCGTAGTCCACTCGCTCAGCCGGGCAAAGCAGCAGCAAGCATGTCAAAGCTTCATCTGTCAGGCACATGGCCAGCTGGGGTGCATTAATATCCTCTGACCAGCCTGCAGCCAGAGACAGGAGTTCAAACTGGGCGTGGAAAGCCGCCCAGTCAGCGGAGTATTTTGGCGTCTTCACCTGGATCAGGTCAAAGCGGGCGCCGCCATCTTTGTTCACATTCAGCTCCATGGCGACGGACGCTCTCCAGCTGGCGCTGTCCTCCGCTTCCCGCGAGTCGAAACCGGCGTCTCTGACTAGGTTCCTCGCTGAATGTATTATGCGGGAAACGTGCTCTGTAGCACGGTCAAACTCATAGTCCAACACACCGGCATACTTGCCGTCCGTCCGCTCTTCTTTAACCCTCGGCCGAGACGGCATGTTGCTGAGTTATTCGGAGATCAGCAAAACTTTCACTTCTGACACCAATGTAGCGTCCTGCCAGACGTGCAAGAATGACGAGCGAGGAGTTGAATAAACTGTTGTTTATTACAAGCAGAATTTGGTAACTGTCGGCCGTAACCACGGCAACGCAACAACGACAAAACAGAACAGCACTCACTCCAGATGCGTTCACAGACCGGCAAGACTGTGACTTGCCACCCGAACCAGAAACCCTGGCTGAATGCAGAGGTACGTTCTCTGCTGAAAGCCAGGGATGCTGCGTTTAGGTCTGGTGACTCACAAGAGCTCAGGAGGGCAAGAAGAAAGTTGACTGCAGGAGTTAAGAGGGCAAAAGCTGCATATGCTCAGAAAATCCAGGCGCACTTTTCCTCCCAGGATCCACAGAGCATGTGGAAGGGCATCACATGCATTATAGACTATAAATCTAAAGCTGCACAATGTCCCAAAGACCCCTCCCTGCCTGAGGCTCTCAACCAATTCTACGCCCGGTTTGATAACCCTGACACCCTCCCCAGCACCAGAATCACGACTTCACAATGAGAAGAGCCCCTCAGTGTGACTCCAGCAGAAGTAAGGAGGACCCCCGAAAAGCTGCTGGCCCAGTCAACATCCCTGGACGGGTGCTGAGAGTGCGTGGACCAGCTCTCAGACGTGCTGGCAGACATCTTCAACGCCTCCCTCATCCAGGCAGCTGTCCGCACCTGCATGAAGACCGCCACCATCATCCCGATCCCCAAGAGCTCCGCAGTGACAGGTCTGAATGACTATCGGCCAGTAGCCCTCACACCGATAGTCACCAAGTGCCTTGAAAGACTGGTTCAGACCCACATCAAAGCCAACATCAGCGTCACTGTTGATCCACACCAGTACGCATACAGGAAAAATCGATCCACAGAGGATGCCATTTCCTCCGTGGTCCACACTGCTCTCACCCACCTGGAGCAGTAGGATTCATATGTTCGGATGCTGTTTGTGGACTTCACATCCGCGTTCAACACCATGATTCCTCAGACTCTGATAAATAAACTGTCCTCACTTGGTCTGAGCTCTTCCCTCTGCAACTGGGTCCTGGACTTCCTGACCAACAGGCCGCACTATGTGAGGATTCACAACATCTCCTCCCCCACTATTACCCTCAGCACTGGCTCCCCTCAGGGCTGTGTGTTGAGCCCCCTCCTGTTCACATTGTTCACATATGACTACTCGCCTATCAATCCCGGCTGTCATATTGTGAAGTTTGAGGACGACATAGCAGTGGTTGGATGCATCCCAAACCGTGATGAGTTCAGCTACAGGCAGGAGGTGGAACACCTGGAGGCTAGTGCAGAGATAACAACCTCGGCATTAATGTAAAGAAGACCAAGGAGATGATTGTGGACTTCAGAAGGGGCAAGCATGCCCACCTCCCCGTGCACATGGGAGGAACTGCGGTGGAAGTGGTCAACAGCTACAGGTACTTGGGTGTACACCTGAGTAACAACCTCACCTGGAGCAACAACACTTCCATTCTGGTCATGAAGGCGCACCAGCGGCTCTACTTCCTCAGGAGGTTGAGAAGAGCTGGACTCGGGAGCTCAGTTCTCACCTCCTTCTACAGATGTGTGGTGGAGAGCGTACTGTGCTACAGCATCAACGTGTGGCATGGAAGCTGCTCTGCTGCAGACAGGAAAGCTCTGCAGAGAGTGGTGAAAGCTGCACAGAGGACTGTTGGAGTCAGCCTCCCCAGCACCACAGACATTTACACCTCCAGATGCAGGAGGAGGGCTTCCGGCATCATGAAGGATCCCACACACCCAGCACACTCACTTTTTGTCCCGCTCACCTCAGGCAGGAGACTGCAGAGCATAATGTGCAAAATCACCAGACTGAGAAACACTCAAACACACGCAAGGAAAATTAGAAAAGGAAAAAAAAAAAACTTTCTCATTTAACCGGCACTGTTTACTTTAATATCACACTTTAAAATGTCACTTTAATATGTCACTTTATTAACCATCCATGCTGCTACAGCAAATTTTGCACTCCGAATTCTCATTGCTGCTATGTCCGAAGTCCCATATTGTAGATTCTGTGTAGTCAATCCCATTCTCTTATATTTCTTTATATTTTATTATATTATTCTTATTTTGTAGCTATTTAAAATTCCTATCAGGATGTAAACTGGACCGTGGGATTAGAATTACGTCCCACCTCATGTACCACATGTGATGTGATGACAAATAAAATTCCTTGATTCCTTGATTTAGTGATACCACCTACACCTGACTTTTCATCACACTGCTAGGTATTAATTTTACAGCGACATTTATGTCCAGGTCAAGGCTACGAAGCATCATGTTCTATTAGACCACTGCTATGCCTCCATCTGTCTTTACAGCAGTCATTAAGAATGGAGAGGGCCATAATACCCACTTTAACTTCCCAGCCACCCGCCTATGATGCATACCTGTAAAATCTTTTAGCAGTGCTGCAAGAAGAAGAGCAGCTTGTTTGTCACATCTACATTAGTCAAGACTTTATCACCTCTTTAGAGACTTTAAGAAATTTGGCATCCCTGAGTCCAGTGAGAAGCCTCTTACTGCAGAGGAAGATAAATCAGTTGCTGGACTTCAGGCAGCTGTAACTGACGATGGTTAAAATGGCTCTATCGCAACCATCAAGTATAAATTATCATTTAATTATTAAGCTTTTTGCATCTAATTCACTGTGAAGATAAATGACTTCTTAGTCAAAACACTTATTAAGTCTGCTTGTGCTTGGGGAGAACAACACACATTCCAGAGTGGGTTAATGCAGTTATGCAAGACAAACTCATATGTGTTATAGATTAACCCTCTGGAGTCCAGTAACGCGCTGGTGCATAACAATTTGGTCGCCGACTAAATGTGGCCTAGCAGAAAAATGCAGCATCGATAAGTCGCTGTTTCAACTTGTAGAGAAAGAGTGGACTCTAAACAAAATATCAGTTTTTAAATTGTGTTAATATGCCATGTTAAACCAGAGTTCTGATAAAGTATTTACACCATACTTTTTTCTGCCTATTTTCGTCACTTTCGCTGTGTGTTCGGTTTGTGTGCCTCATAGACACCGGAATAATTACCTTTTCACACAGACGGAAAAAAAAATCCACAACAACCCCTGTCCTATTGGTGGAAAGATGCACTACGTTAATCAATCAGAAATCATAATCGCATTTGGTTTGCTATGGGAAAAGGTACATTTGTGGGTTTGAAGGCGGCTACAGAGAAAGACAGGTATAGCGATAGTGAGTTTTGAGATTTTAGTGATTTGTGATATTTAGTGTATTTTCAGTGTTTAGTTAGTGTGTAGTGGTCTAGTGTAGTGTCTTGGTTTAGAGTTTGGTTGATTTTGTGAGATAGAACAATGAGGTGATTGATGAATGTGGAGCAAGCATGAAGAAGACAGCTGAAGAAGACGAGACAGAGCGTGAATTGGAGCCAGAAAGCTGTGACTTTGACAACGAGGACAATCCATAGTTTATATTAGATAAGGAGATATAAGAGCCAATCCAAAGTGGGAGATCTGCCCAGAGAACGGGACGCCAAATCACCGGCGGGGCACGCCCAATAGGTCGCGCACCAAGCACAAACTCCGAGCCAATGCCTGCATTTTATTTAGATAGTGTTAAATTACTTTGTTGTGTGTAAGAGTGTACATAGGTTTTGAAATTTGCAATTTCTATTTGCATCCGAAGTTTTATAAACAAGATGGCAGCGCGCACAGACGCAGCAGCTCATGGCTCTCTCTATCAGTGCTCTTTTTGTATCTTTAATTTGTCATTTTTTAATAGCTCTGAAGTCTTCAAAAAGTAAGCCATGACAGTGAAAAATCTTCTACTACTAAGTGAAGGTTTTCTAAATGTTCCTCCCCCTCATGCCCCATAAGCCTAGTGTACCTGTCAGATAAAGGAAACCCTCTGGCTGTTTGAAGACACAGGGCAGTATATCTCTGACCCCAGTGGGCCACTACTACCATCACCCTCTGTGATGTGCTCCGGAGACACTGGTTGATGAATGGACAGAATACACAGAGTGCAAAACCCAAAGGAGAGCTATTTGACCCTTGATGAAACAGTTCACAAATGGTTCCTTTTGCTGTTTCGATGTTTAGTTTTCTATCTCTGATAACAGATGGAATAAAACATATATGTAACGCAGAAATTAAAGACAGTGTTTTATACTGTAACACAAAGCAGTAGGATTTTGGTTAACATCTTTGTGTGCAGGAAATGCACTGTTATTTTCACAGTTACCAAAATGTCATCTATGCACTGCAAACCATGACTCCCGACTTGTACTCTATCCCGGAGCTTTGCAGGGTTTAATCTACAACAACGTAGCACCAACAAGGTTTGGTAGTTGATTCTGACAGCTAAACAGGAGAGCAAAAGGAAATGAGATAGAGAGCTACAGAAAGAGAGAAGATTTTTTTTGATTGCTCCCCTGTGCATGGGTATTATGTATTCTATGAGCTATAATCTCTGAGGGTTTGTTCAGGAGAGTTTAGTTTACTGGGAAGTTAATTTATCTGCCAGACGGTCCCTGTATCCAGCTGGAATGTTCATGTATGTATGTAACAGATTGGATTTCATTTATTCACAGAATGGAACTTGAACTCAGATGCAATGCTCATAAAGCAGGCAGAAAAAATTCCTGGCAGAGTTCACTCCGAATGAAATATGAGGGAAAAGGAAAGAAATGTAACCATCCATTTTCTATGCACCCTTTTCCCTATTGGGGTCGGGTGGGTCTGCGGGCGCCTATCTCCGGCTTAATAAGGGCGAGAGGCAGGGGTACACCCTAGACAGGTCGCCAGTCCATCGCAGGGCAACACAGAAACATACAGGACGAACAACCACTCATACACACACTTACACCTAAGGACAATTTAGAGTGCCCAATCAGCCTAACAGTCATGTTTTTGGACCGTGGGAGGAAGCCGGAGTACCCGGAAAGAACCCAGGCATAAACAGGGAGAACAAATTTAACCAAACATGTTTAATTCTAAGGGTAGCAAAGGTTTACTACTGCTTAGCTGTTTTTTTAAAGCTCTGCTGTTGTTGCAGTTGCAGTATATGTACTCAAACCCAGTTTATTTGAAAATGTGTCATGTTTAATCCATTTCATTTAAATATGAAGTCAGAATACTTATTGTAGGTGCTTAGACAGTTTATGTCATTAGGCCATAGTGGGAGCTGGCTTCACGTCTTACAGACTTGGAGATTTAGTGCAATTAAATTTGGCTTTTGTAGCCTCCAGGTTAAAGGCAAAAAGAGTTCAATGGATGCATGGTGAAAGATCATACCTGCAGCAAAGCAACTTAGGAAGATGTGATGTTACTCCTTAAATCCTGGTATATTGCAATGTTCAAAATAGAGTAGCTCTAAATCCATTTCATTTGTATGTTTTTGGGGGGTGCTTCAAGCCAAGTAGTTCCGTCAAATTTATTACAGTTTTTTTAAATGTTGGTATAATGGTGAGCTGTTGACGCTGAATGGATGTCATGCCGTTGTGTCTTGCTTTCAAAAATGAGGAGCACAATTTGCCTTGACTCTTTAAAGATTTATTGCAATTTGTCATGATCTATGTTTTGGTTTGGTTCTGTTTCTTCCTGTGTGTGTGTGTTGTGTGTATGTGTGTCTTCACTCATCTTTCATTCTCAGCTGTCATCGATCATCTAATCATCTTCTCCACCAATCACACCCCGGTTCCTCAGTATTTAAGCCACATGCAATCATTCACTCACCGCTGGATCGTCTGTTGTTATTCCCTGTAGTTTTGCCTTCTGGTCTCTCTGCGTCATCTCCTGTGTTCTTTCACTGTGGTCCTTCCCTGAGGTCTTTCTCTGATGTACTTCTCGGATGTCCTTCCCGTCTCGCTCCAGAGTTTCTCGCCCTATGTCTCCTGTAAGTCTCTTGCTCGGTAAGTTCTCTGTCCTGGCTCTTCATGTTGGTTAGCTCCCCTGGTCTCATCCTGTGTTTGTCTGTGAGTTACTTTCTGCGTCTCACTTCCTGTAGTCCCCGGTTTCCCGTGCCTCTTCCCCGTTGTGATTGTTTATTGTTCTGATTGTGTTAGTTTATTCCCTCCCTTCCGGTAGTCATTCGTTGTGTTTGTTTATTAGTGTCGTTGTTTATGTTAGTTTCCGACGTCTCGTTTGCTTGTCTGCTTGTGTACATTTTTGTAGTCCCGCCTCCGCTTCCTGGTTGTTTACGTCTCGCGTTGTTCCGTTTCCGGTTTGCCTGTAGTTCCCTGTATTGTTCCGTTTCATGTTTATGTTAATAATTCATCCCCTACAATAAATTATTATTCACTCTATTCAACCTCTGCTCGAGTCCTTTAAACATTCCCTGACACAATTAAAATGTAGGCCATGTGTTGTGAAAAAGAAAACTGTAGGAGATGTACAACTCGAAACAGGCTTATTCAAAAACATTTCATGTTAAATAAACTTGCTTTAAATTAGTTGTAACGAAAATTTTTGAGCTCTGAAAATATGTTTTTTGACGATGGTGGTATAGTGGTAAGCATAGCTGCCTTCCAAGCAGTTGACCCGGGTTTGATTCCTGGCCATCGCATCCTTCTCTGTTGCAAAGCGGGAGCTACATTGGTATTTGTAGCCTCCAGGTTCAATGTATTAACAGTTCAATGGTTGCATGGTGAAAGATCATACCTTAGCATAGCAATGCCACTTAGGAAGATGTCGTCTCACTGTTTTGCTCAAAATTATTTTCTTATGGCCGGATTTTCTGATCAAATGTACACCTTTTGTGTGGAAGGTGGACTAGATGTGACTCTAGTTGCTTCGCACGAGCTTTTGCCTGGTATGTTTCCCAACCCTTATGGTACATGCTTTGTTATTGGCCCTTGCTTGTTAGCTCCCTGTCTACTTTTTTGTGAAAATATACATTGCATCTGCCAATAATGAGAAAGTTCAGAAGATAGCACAATAGTAGTAGAGCAAGTTGTAGATCAAGGTGTTTTATGAAGGGACGGTTTATGGCTGGGACAATAACAGTGTTTATGTCATTAAGCCATAGTGGTAGCTGGCTTACAGCTTTGACAAGCTTTCATGTTTGCCTGGTAAAGTTAGAGCTGGAATATAAGTTAAGAAAAACATTTTGACTACTTTTTTTGCTCAATCTGAGTCAATTGAGATTTCCAATTTTCAGTGTAACTCCTGAAATCCTGGTATATTGCAATGTTCAAAATAGAGTAGCTCTAGATCCATTTCATTTGTATGTTTTTGGTGGGTGCTTCAAGCCAAGAAGTTCCATCAAAATTCTTACAGTTTTTTGCAATGTTGGTATAATGGTGAGCTGTTGACACTGAATAGATTTCATGCCGTTGTGTCTTGTTTTCAGAAATGAGGAGCACAATTGGCCTTTACTCTTTATAGATTTACTGCAATTAAAATTTAGGCCATGTGTGGTGAAAAAGAAAATGTACAACTCAAAACAGGCTTATTCAAAAATGTTTCATGTTAAATCAACTTGCTTTAAATTAGTTGTAACGAAAATTTTTGAACTCTGAAAAAATGTTCTTTTGCAATGGTGGTATAGTGGTAAGCACAGCTGCCTTCCAAGCAGTTGACCCAGGTTCCATTCCTGGCCATCTTATCCTTCTCTGTTGCAAAGCGGGAGCTATATTGGCACTGATCTGGCTGACGATGGTACGTATCGACGTCACATCCTTTTGTTGCTCCGTGTGTCTGTTAGCATCTGCTCCGCGTGCTCTCTTATTACTCCGAATTCTCTGTACTGAGACGTTTCTAAACACACCTTCACGTTAATCACACATTTCTGTTGCTTCACTGAAGTTTTTAGAAACTGTAATTCTTCTAAACTGACCTTTTTTCGTGTCGTGAGCACTCTTTAGCTTAGTTAGCTTAGCTTCTAGCGGTACTATGGCTTCTCCCTCTGCTTCTCTTCTTTCCTGCTCTGTGTCAGATGTTTAGTTATTCCTCTGCCTCCTTTAGAGATAGTGGTACGTGCATTAAATGTAGCATTTTTTTAGCTTTGGAGGCGAGGGTGTGTGAATTGGAAGCTCGGCTCTGTGCTATTGAAACACCAACAGATAGCCGAGGCCCATTAGCTAGCGTGGAGCCAACAAGAACAGGTTGCCCTAGTGATCCTCCAGCAGCTCCCATGCAGCTGGGAAATCAGCCTGGCTGGGTGACCGTACGCAGAAAGCATAGTCCCAGAACCCAGCCTTTGGCTCACCCCCAATCTGTTAACGTTTCAAACCAATTTTCGCCACTCAGCGATACACCCGCTGAGAAACAGATTCTGGTAATTGGCAGCTCCATAGTCAGAAACGTTGCTTTAGAGAAACCAGCAACCATAGTCAAATGTTTGCCAGGGGCCAGAACAGGCGACATAAAATCATATCTCAAACTGCTGGCTAAGGATAATCGTAAATACAGTAAGATTGTTATTCACGCTGGCGGTAATGACACCCGGTTACGCCAATCGGAGGTCACTAAAATTAGTGTTGCTTCGGTGTGTGAGTTTGTAAAAACAATGTCGGACACAGTAGTTTTCTCTGGTCCCCTGCCTGATCGGACCAGTGAAGACATGTTTAGTCGCATGTTGTCATTCAACCGTTGGTTATCTAGGTGGTGTCCAGAAAAGAGTGTGGGTTACATCGATAATTGGAAAACCTTTTGCCCTCGGCAAAAAACCAAATAGATTAAAGCTCAATCTAAAAAGAGCTAATCCTGAAAATCTCATAAAGATAAAAACAACTCAGATGAAACAAAAATGTACAAGTATTAAGTCCGGCTTATTGAACATCAGATCTCTATCCTATCAATCCTTATTAGTTAATGATTTAATTCTTGATAATCAAATTGATTTGCTTTGTCTCACAGAAACCTGGCTGCAGCATGAGGATTATGTTAGTATCAACGAATCAACTCCCTCTAATTATTCAAACTTTCACATTCCTCGAAGTACAGGGAGAGGTGGAGGAGTAGGAAGCATTTTCCAATAAGGTTTATTAATTAATCCCTGGCCAACTAATAGTTATACTTCTTTTGAACATTTAACCCTTAGCCTTCCGCATCCAACCTCTAAAAGAATTAAACCACTTCTGTTTGTGTTTTTGTATCGTCCGCCAGGTCCTTACTCTGAATTTATAGATCAGATCTCAGATTTTTAATCTGAACTAGTGTTAAACACTTACAAAATCATTATAGTGGGAGATTTTAACATTCATGTTGACACCAAAAATGACAGTCTAAATGTAGCCTTTACTGCCATTTTAGAATTGGTTTCACTCAAAAAATCCAAACACCTACTCACTCTCTTGGTCACACTTTAGACCTTGTGCTGACTTATGGCATTGAGTGTGAAAAAGTTATAGTGCTGCCTCATAACCCTCTCCTTTCTGACCATTTTTTGATAACTTTTGAGTTCTTTTTCACTTAGTACATAAAATCTGAAAGAAAATGTCTTTGTAGTAGGTGTCTATCGGACAATGCTGTTGCAGCCTTCAAAGAATCCATTCCACCTCAAATTTCTTCGGTATTTCAGAGAAACGCAGTGGAGGGCAACAAATTAATTTCATGCCCTACACAGATTGATGCTGTTGTTCATAGTATTACGTCCTCATTGCGTACAACATTAGACAACGTAGCCCCCATAAAAAGGAAAGTGATTACTCATAGGAGGTTGGCCCCGTGGTTTAATTCAGAACGTACCTTGAAGGGAAAAACCAGGAAATTGGAGAAGAAATGGCGGTTTTAGCTTTTAGAGGAGTCCTATTTATCCTGGAAAAACAGCGTGCTGCTGTATAAAAGGAACCTGCGCCAAGCTAGATCTGCATATTTTACTTTACTAATAGAGGAGAATAAGAAAAATCCTAGGTTTCCTTTTAATACAGTTGCTTAACTTACGAGAAATGAAAACTCTGTTATATCACCAATTCCTCCAACTCTTAGCTGTAATGACTTTATGCAATTCTTTATTGATAAAATTGAATCTATTAAAACTGAAACTGATGGCATCCTAGCAAACATAACTACTATCTCAGTAAGCAATGAGCTACTGAATGTGGCTCTGGAGCCTGATCTCTGTTTGAAGTGTTTAGTTCCAGTTGAGCCTTCTGAGCTTTCAAAAATATTTTCTTCATCTAATCCTTCAACTTGTATGTTGGATCGAATCCCGACAAAATTGTTTAAAGAAGTATTTCCTATTATTATTAACCCCAGTTTGTAAATGATTAATTTGTCATTATTGAATGGTTATGTACCAGAGGCTCTTAAGGTAGCTGTAATAAAACCCCTACTTAAGAAACCTTCTCTTGATCAAGAAGATTTAATAAATTACAGACCCATATCTAGTCTTCCTTTTTTATCTAAAATCCTTGAAAAATTTGTTGCTAATCAACTGAGAGAGCATTTGAGGAATAATGACCTATTTGAAGAATTTCAGTCAGGTTTCAGAGCTCATCATAGCACTGAGACAGCTCTCCTTAAAGTTACAAATGATATTCTCATGGCCTCAGACAATGGGCACGTGTCTATTCTAGTTCTGTTAGATCTCAGTGCTGCTTTTGACACAGTCAATCACAATATCCTCATTGAAAGGCTCGAACACACTGTGGGGATCAAGGGAACAGCAGTAGGCTGGTTTAAATCATATTTGTCTGAGAGATCCCAGTTTGTTCATCTAAATGACAAATCTTCTCCGCATTGTAAGGTTACTTGTGGAGTACCACGGGGTTGTGTACTTGGCCCAATTCTATTTACTATATACATTCTCCCTATTGGTAAAATCATCAGACAGCATGGTGTTAATTTCCACTGTTATGCTGATGATACACAACTGTATTTATCTATAAATCCTGATGAATCCAGTCAGTTTGGTAGATTACAGGCATGTCTAGATGACATAAAAATGTGGATGACTTTAAACTTTCTGCTCTTGAACTCTGAAAAGACAGAAGTTGTTATCTTTG
>JAVLVB010000597.1:0-17776 GCA_032876305.1 Orestias chungarensis
ATTTTCAATAAAACAAGCCTGATGCGGAAATAGAGCTGAGACCCTTCTCGGCTCTCCATCCTGCAGGTTCAATTCTTATATCACAACACGTTTGTTGACTGAATGATTGTGAGTTTATATTTTTATAGGAACATTGTGAGAATCTGAATATGCTGCCCTGAGATCAACCAACCTGGGGAAGTCGAGGTGGACTTCAACATATGTTAAAAGTGAAACACTCCCTTATTGACTGATGAAGACAGATGGTGTAAAACTTTACTCTGTTTGAATTTGGCACAATCAACCTGCAAACACAACACAATAAGCTCTAGCATGTTGTGCTTTTACAGGTATGACATGCTTCAGAAGTGATTTAGACACGGTGTCACGAAAGATTTTCATAGTTCTTTTGAATTTACGTGTTTTTTATTAGTCACTACTCTAATTTTCTAATTAATCATGGGTGTGTAATAACAAGTTAGACTTGCTTAGTGACATTCACTTGAGTACAGTACCCTTTACTGAATACTAAACCCACAGCAAATATGCTCGAGTCAAAATTGCATAAGAAACACAACCTTCATTATGTTTTCTGGTAATTACTTACCTTTGCAATAAATACATAAAAAAGTCGAATTACTTTCTTCTTTTTTATTATCCTCAGTGCTTTTATTTTTTCCACGTGACCAAACAGGAAGTGAAAAGCTCGTGCTTCGTTTTGGGACCGGAAGTGATTCATGGTGAACCTTCTTCCTATTATTTGATAACACCCCCCCCCCTCAGTTTGTCTTTCACAGAAGAAGGCTGTAATGGCGTCCACCATGCCCGTAAAGGTACAAATATTGTTCTATGCTGCGTTGCTAGCAGTGTTAGCTGACAGGAGAGAAAAAGCAAAGATAATTTAGATATATGACAAACCTATAAGTGAAGAAAAAAAAAGAAGCTTCTAGATGTTAGCATCGTAACTAAGCTACTTTACGGACTACCGGGCATTTAACAGTAAAGCTTACATGTCTGGGTGAACTTGAAGTCTCTGCTTTGGTTGGAAAACTCGTATTTAAAAACAAATCATTAGAAGTTGAATCATAGTCAAAACATGTGGCTGCTCGAGCGCCCCCTGCTGTCTGCTCATATGGCTGCAGCCCAGGGAAAAAGTCAGTCCAAGTCAAACTGCAATAAAAATGACCAAGTATTTGCATTTCTAAAGCTGCAGGTAAATGTTTGAAGTTCTAACTATAAAACTTATAAAGCAAATGTCTTATCAGGGTTTGAGTTTGTCTATGCTTTCTTTGTTTACTCTTTAGTTTCCTTAAAATGAATCTCAAATTAATTAAACAATTCTTTTGCATGAACTTCAGGAAAATTCAGGACTAATAAAACATCTGGACCAGGTTTGAACCACAACAGACCTGAATGGCCATTTTTTGTAATTTATGATAAATTCAACAAAGGTTGCTATTTCTGCTCAGTTAGTAAGAATGAAATAAAATCACAGTCACTCAGCAGGAATGTGGTGCTTAGTTAAGATAAAGTCTAACTATTTGTCACTCATGTTTACCAGCAAACCATTTGTTTAACTTTAACCCAGAAATCGTAACAGGAATATCAACGTATTTTGTACCAGTAAACACTCCAAATAGTTCTGCATTTACTGTCATTGTCATTCTGCGCTTCCACTTTGCCAAACATAGCAGCATCTGTCCTTCCAGCCAAATTATTTCTCAACTGCACAAGCTTTAATCTATTTGTTCAAACCTTTGCATTCCCGATCCAACTGAAATACTACGGTTATGTTGCAAACGCAATTCGATCACCTAGATCCTGTAAATCCTAATTTTGCCTTGCCGAGCAGTGTTTGAGCACAAAAAAAGATTTAACATTACTGCCAGATGTCAGCACAAAAATCGGTTCAAATCTTAGCTCATATGGTTGCAACCATCTTTTTGATATTTTTTTTTCTATTAGATAGGAATTATATGCGGCTCAGGGCTTGATGATCCAGATATCCTGGAAGGAAGAACAGAGCGTTATGTGGACACACCGTATGGAAAGGCGAGTTGTTTACTCGAGCTGTTCTCCTGTAAGCCTGTACATTTTTATATTCATGATTTATTCTGAAAGATTTCCCTGTTCTGCTTGAACAGCCCTCAGATGCTTTGATACTAGGGAAGATCAAAAACGTGGAATGCGTGCTTCTTGCAAGGTGAGCTCATCTGTGCTGGTACAATCCTTTGGGGTGAAAGGGTTGGATGGGTTGAGTACCATGTGCGTGCGTGTTAAAACATAAATGTTGACTTTTGTCGAACGCAGACATGGGAGACAACACACCATAATGCCATCGAATGTGAACAATCGGGCCAACATCTGGGCTCTCAAAGAAGAAGGCTGTACTCACCTGGTGGTCACCACGGCTTGCGGCTCCCTGAGGGAGGAGATTCAGCCCGGCGACATCGTCATTATAGATCAGTTCATCGACAGGTCAGTGATGTGAGCCATGGGAGGTGCTTCGGTAAATATTTAATATTATATTTAATATAATAAATAAATTTGTCATTGTAATTGTTTTTATGTTTATAATACCTTAAGCCTTTTCCAACATGTAACAGAAAAAGTTAAATTCTAGCAGTAAAAGTGGGAAACCAAAAAAATAATCCAAATTTTGTGGGTTGCCATTCAGAGCTCTGCTTAATGTGAGCCAATAGGGACAGCTGTCATAGTAACGCTGTTATGTAGGGAACATTTGGAGAAGCAAATATTCAAACAAACAGCATTGACTGGCTTCCTCAGCAGATGCGCCAACTAACCCACTGGGTGATATATATCACATTTATAATGTAAAATGGTACAAAGAGTTTGATTAGATGTTATTAAAATGGAGAACAGTAGTTTATTAGCAAACGCTTTTGTAGTTATCACTATGCTCTGATTACTGGATGTGAGCTGCTAGAACAGACTGCTTGTGTAGAAGGGATTTCAGATGCAGGTGTAAGCAGGTAGTACGTTTAAAATTATCTTTCACTTTGTTTTTACATTTTATAAAATCGTGTTAATTTAAATGTTACTGATGTGAGGAATAAACAGAGTGCACTAGTTTCTCTAGTTTATGAATAAAAGCCTTTGACTTGACATCAGCTGATATTTTGCTTAGAGACCAGGATCATGTCGCGGCAGAATCAGTGTTGTCGTGCTTGTTTGTTTTTTTTCATCATGCGTGATGTGAAGTGTGAACATATTTGTTTCCTGCCCAGTTCTGTGAAAAGCAAAAAAAAGAACTCCATTTATTGTAAATTTTAGTAAAACCAATAACTATTAACCTTTGGGATGGAGTTACTTCTATAAATCCCTCCTTCAACTTTCCTTCAGTGACGTTATATTGTTTCTTGAGGATTTCTCCTGTCAGTTAACATTTGGTGTTTAGACACAAAACGTTCGGATATTTGCCAAACCTGTTTAACCTAAACATAGGTTCAGTGTTTGTTTGAACGCCAAGCTTTGCATAGACATGTTTTGGGTTCTTAGTGGGGACCTAAATAACTGCAGCTGAAAGAAGAGCCGTGACTACGTAGTCAAAACACTTTCTGTGTTTGCGATTTAGCGTCTCTATTTCTGTAAAAGGCTGATAAGTACCGACAAGGATAACTTTGTATGGATGATCTACAAATCTCACAGCCAGAGCTTCATCAAAGGAACAGAAGCCAGCTGGCCTGAGAGGATTATTTTGCCAGAGAGCAGGATGAAGCCCAGGAAGAATCAAGCGACAAACTGAATTAGCATATAGTCGGTGTGTAAATATACGTCAATACGGGTAGAACGTGAAGGTCATTTAGGATGATAAACAAGCAAACAGTCCATTTCTAATCTCCAACCATCTTACAGTTTTTATCTGCTGTCTGAGTTTTCTGCTAGCTGACAAAAGATTATCAGTGATTAAAAATTTGGCTCTTCAGAAATGATATTTGCATCTTATGAGCTTTTTAACATGCTGTCAGGTCATAACCACAATTTTCTTCTGTGTTTTATTTATGCATTTATTTGAACACAGACCTTTTGAAGTAATAGTTTGTTTATTAGATTTTTTCTTTAAATCTTGACGCTTCTAAATAGAGTCTAACCAACCATGTCCCTTATTGTGAATTACAGTAGCAAACCAAAGTATGGATTCTGGGTTAATCGAAATCTGTTTTGTCTTTGCAATATTCAACAATTGCTACGAAATCATTTGTTTTATTGATTTCCTGCAGTCTCCGTAAAAACTGTGCCTGAGTGTCTTAAGGGGGAGCAAACAGCATCTGAAAGACCAAAGAACACAGCACACTTGTCAGAGAGAAAAAAAAAGGGTTTTAAAGCAAAGTTAGGTTAAAAACGAACCAAATTATAAGAAAATTTAATTTTACCATTGTGTGTAAGAAAGACTGATTGTTTTGTAAATCACTTTGGAGTCCTTGGATTTCATAAAATGCTACACAAATACTGACCGTTTGCATTTCGATTATTGCACAGTCTCTTAAACATTTCTTTTCTTGATTATTATAGAGTATACTTACCATACAGAAAGCTTCAGCATCTCAGTCACTTACATGCACGTTATTTGTAAGAGTTAAGGGCTGTTACTGTCCATTCAAATAGAATATGTGTAGCTGTTTCCTACTGAAACTACACAAATTTGTTTTGGGCAAAAATTGGTATTCCACAAATTTGAAAATAGAAGGTGGCTTGACTGACATATTAAAGCAATAACAGTAACGATTAATCAAAGTTGCCAGGAAACTTAGCGTAATTGCATTGATCTTATAACATACATAGTACTGAGTCATTATGGCTGGTTTTATGAACTCACCACACTTTTCAGAATTTACATTTTATTTTTATTATTTTTTTATATGTAGCATTATCCTCCCATGTCACATTTATCCACTAATTTATGTTGACCTATCACGCACACATGGGAGAACACAATGGGAGAAACAAACTAGAAAAGGATGATGTAGCTTTAGTTCAGAATATCCAGCCATTGATTTATTTTCTTGTACAGGTGCTTATTTTCTCCTAAATCTAGATTCCCTGGATGGATTCCTTGTAAGCATGGTTGGTTGGAAACACACTGATATCTTTGTCTTGTTGGTGGGAATTTCTTCCTCAGCTGTTTCTCGCCTCGAAGCAAAAGTACCACAAATCTGGTTTTCCCTACAAGGCAAGGCTGGCAGTTTAAACGGGAGCACGCCGTTGCCAAGGACATGGCTGTAAATATTCCTTTTTTTGAATTTAAAGCCTCATCACGCATTAGTTGGCACACAGCAAGACAAGCTAGCCGAATTAACCTGCTCTTCAACATTTCGCAGCCAGCGGTTTTGTTGCATGTGTTGAGGAACCTGACAAACTATCAGCATCACGACTTATTCATCCGAAATGAGGAAGTTGAATGTTGGGACTTGCTTAGACTTGTCCCGCTGCATGTGACGGCGTCCGTTTAGCTCAGCACGAATCTTATAAACTCATCATACAGAGACGGAAACATCTGATAAATGGACACCTTTGTCTTTTTGTACCTTGCGTCCTAAATCTAAACTTAATGATTCGTTTCCATTTTCACTTTGCAGCTGACTGTAACTGATGTTTCCGGTCTATTGAACACACAACTTTTCTGTTCCAACCGGCCAGACGGCATATTTAGCACATTAAATGTTCCTGTTGAACATGTTTAACGGCTGCTCTGTCTTTTACAAATCGTTTTTAAATCACAATGTGGCCAGAGATTCCACGTTAGAACATTTTGTACAGCAGTTACTCTGTGTCTGGTTTCTCTTTATATACCTTTTTATTTTTTGCATCTTATGGATGTCAGAAACTACAAAAATCTTATTCAAGTAAACAAAAATGCTATCATAGCTTTTAATGGTGCTTTTATTTACTCTTTTGAAGTATTTCTTTTGAAATGTGGAATAATCTAATCCACCTTGAGCCAAAGTTGATATATGCATAAAGCCCCTCAGCATTATAACCCATCTGCCATGCTTACCAGATACTGTAGTGTTGTTGCGTTTAAAAGCTTTACCTGAAAAATGCTTCTGGCAATAAATGTCAAACTTGAGTGTGATTAATTATTGTATTTTGAATCCAAAATAAATGGATACTTGTAGGAAGTTTTTTCTCACTTTAATTTTATTCCTTCATTTGTATCTCGTGTTTTGATTATACTCTTGAAAACGAATGGTTGAAAAAAAGCATTACATAATAATTTTGAAATACAAATGTAAGTTTATGTGAACTTATGAACACCTTTCATTAAGCTTTGTGTTTTACAGATACATCCTGATGATTGCTTTAGAAATATTAGAAATATTTTGGCAACGTTCAGGCTGGGAAAATATTCTCCGTACTGTCTTTACAGCAGACGTGCAAGGCCGAAGAAAACTCTGCTTCCACAGTACGATCAAGCATTCCTCACGCCACGTAAATTATCCCACACAAATTGGTGTTATTGTGTTTGCGCTCGCACAAAATATTTGAAGGTTGACTTTAATCAGCCGGGGTTGTCGGTGAGAGACGAGGGCAGGACGTTGGGAGCTGTTCATGCCTGGGATGTCTTGGATAATTAAGCTATGAATTTGTGATCTCTAAAGTTTTGGATGCTGTCACTCATTCAATATTTCTCTATTACTTATTGCTTGTAATAATAGTGGAATAATTACATAAAACGCTTGTTTTTTTGCTTTATCATACAGTATAAAAATACAAAATGTATTCTTCCTTCACTTTCACTGATCCCAAAGCTCACGAGATCCGTGATAAACATACTGGATGGCTTCAGGGAATCACAGAAGGAATGGTTTTCTGAGCCCGCTGGAGGATGTCAATAGGGTTCTTGTGTTCCTCTTTCTCTTTGTCTGCATTTTGAGCTCATTGTAAGTGTGATGAAGATTTTGGCTTTTTCACTGCTGCTGACTCAGCCAACGGCCACAGAGGACCATTATTAAAAAGAAACAACTGCTGGTATGTTGCTGTCCATGTATTGTCCTGGGTTGATGTGAAAAAGCAGCGTATTGGTGGTTGACGGTATAGAAACTGCTTAATGCATGTTTTTGTCAGTGTGTGGTTAACGCATTTTGCAAACAACTTGCTAAAAAGGGATTGTATTACAAAAGAATATTAGCTGCAATCTGCGGTAATCCCATAGCATTAACATTGTAGAATCAAGCATTTGGTTATTTACTGCAAGCCATAACGTCATTGTAATGCTCCCCAATATCACAAACCTAATCTTTAGCTTAGCATTCATGTTGACGAATATTCCCTTTTCAAATTTAAAAATACTTTACTGATCCAAAAGGGAAACAAACTCTGTTGTAAAAAATCTGTTTTATTTTGTGTTTTTTTTTGTCTTGCATCATTTAAAAGCTCTTGAATTTTTATTATAATATAAGATTTATCAGCTGCATCTGTAAATCAGCTCTGGTATAAACCTTCAGCCTCTCGTCTCCAGGACCACTAAGAGGCTTCAGACACTGTATGACGGGCAGCCCACCAGTCCGCCAGGCGTCTGTCACATTCCCATGGCTGAGCCTTTTTGCAACAAAACCAGAGAGGTCAGTTTGCCAAAAAATATATATATATATATATATATAATGTATGATGTGATTAACCAAAATCCATTCGCACGTGGTAAACTGTGGATAGAAAACTTGCTCTCCATTTTCCATTATGGTTGAAGAATCCACTATAACACTATAGCTGATTTCTGGAGCCAGGCTAAAATAAAACGTTGTGAGTGAAGCAGAAAAGGACATCTTCTGTCCTTGGTGTGAAGGTCCAATTTGCAGGGTAGGAGCTCAGTTATACTCAAAATATTGCAATGCACACAACGTTATAGGTGACATAGAAGAGTTCAATAGAGGACAAATTGTTGGTACACGTTTTGCTGGTGTATCTGTGACCAAGACAGCAAGTCTTTGTGATGTATCAAGAACCACAGTATGCAGGATAATGTCAGCATACCACCAAGAAGGACGAACCACATCCAACAGGATTAATTGTGAACTCAAGAGGAAGCTGTCTGAAAGGAATGTCTGGATGCTAACCTGGATTGTATCCAAAAAACATAAATCCATGGCTGCCCAATTCATGGCAGAAATAAATGTGCACCTCAACTCTCCTGTTTCCAGCAAAATTATCAGTCAGGAGCTCCACCGGGGCAGTATACACGGCCGGTCTGCTATAGCCAAACTTTTGGTCACTCGTGCCAATGCCAAACATTCAATGGTGCATGGGGCGCAAATCTTGGGCTGTGGACAATGTGAAACATGTAACGTTCTCTGATGAGTCCATCCTGTTTTCCCCACATCCGGGAGTGGGGAAAACGATGGGAGCGTCACTGCTAAGGACTACCGAACCATTCTGGAGGACCATGTGCATCCAATGGTTCTAACATTGTATCCTGAAGGCGGTGCAGTGTATTAGGATGACAATGCACTAATACACACAGCAATACTAGTGAAAGATTGGTTTGATGAACATGAAAGTGAAGGTGAACATCTTCTAGCACAGTCTGGAAACGTTTTCCTCCACCAGCATCATGACGTGACCTGGCATCTATCCTGCAAGAAGAATGGCTTAAAATAACTGACCACTGTGTAGGACTTGTATTTGTCGTTCCCAAGACAAATTGAATCTTTATTTGCTGCAAAAGGAGGCGCTGCACCATACTCACCAAAGCAATTTTCCTGTTTTTCTATCGTTTGCAAAAGAACTACAGCTCAGTCATCCTTCTTTTTGTATCACTTTAGAAAACTTGCCAAAGATTATTATGTGGATATGAGGTTTGGACTTTGGTTTATTGTAACAGATGATGCCCTGATGTCGACCATTTCATTGTAAATCTGATTGTACCCATTTAGTCTCATATATGTTGGAGGGATAAGCATTGTCGAAATACACACTGTGATATATTTTTAATTGTAACACTTTTAATTGTTAAAGCAGTTGCATTCTTCTCTTTTCACTTTTGTATTTATGCTCTACTTTGTGATGGCTTTTTCTCCCAAAACATAAATTTTTAGTGAAAATGTTGAATAGCTATGCAAACTTTTGCAATAAAAATCTCCTTTTTTGCAGTTATAAACCAAACAAGTGCGTAATAACCACCCGCAGCTTTCTCCGGGACTCTGTTATCTGTAAAAGGTTCTGGTGGAGGTGGCGCGGAGTCTGGGCGTCAAGTGCCACGTGCGGGGGACAATGCTAACCATCGAAGGACCCCGCTTCTCCTCGCGGGCAGAGAGCCTGATGTTCAGGCAGTGGGGCGCCGATGTCATCAACATGACCACCGTGCCGGAAGTGGTCCTCGCCAAGGAGGCCGGCCTGTGCTACGCCAGCATCGCCATGGCGACGGACTACGACTGTTGGAAGGAACACGAAGAGGCGGTGAGTGACAGAACGCGTCGTTTTTTTGTTTTGGCTGTCTAGATTTTTGGAAGAAATTTTCCTAGTGTTGGTAATAGAGGGAAATCTTTTCATCTCCTTGTACAAATTTTGACTCGCACATCTTTTTAAAAAAATACAGAGAAAAAATACAGTCTTCTTTCAGCCAGCTGAACAGCAGAGTGCATGTCAAGCCACAGTAATGTCATTACCAAACGTTATTGTGCTATTTAGACTTCATTTTTTGCCTTGATCCTGTTAGCCTGACCCTGCCTTATTATAAAACACACGTGGGTCACAACCTTGAAGATCTTGGTAACAACGACAGCTGCTGATGCGTCACAGAACAGTAAAATAAGCCGTATAAGCTTTATTGCAACTAGTGAACCATGTCATGCAGTCCAAAACCCTTACTCCCATCATGCTCTTGTGAAGCTGTTGTGTCTAAAAAAACAAATCAACCAAACAAAAACAGTTAATTACCAAATAATAACCACGGTAACCACTTAAAGCCTTGTTGTGGTTAGTCACCTGACACCTAACGAAACTCTCTCGAAAAACATAACAAACAGCTGATCTGTTGTTCAGCAGATGTTTTTTTCTGATAACACAGTTCAGTGTCAGTGGAGCTAACAACTCGGAACCTGTTGGGCAATAAAATCATTATTGTGCGATTATATCCCCATGTCCCTTGATAGCCGTCACCATTTAAGGCTCAGAGAAGGCTTTACAGCCAGTTACGGTGTTACTCATTGACTGGACGCTCACGTCAGCAGCTCTTTGCAAGTTTGCTGTAAACAGAAAGTCTGCGTCTGTTAACTGGTCTCCTCGTGTTATGTGTTGGTAAAGCATAGCAGTGTTAGAGTTTGGATCATATTTTGAGTTTTTATTCAGGTGTCGAGCAATCATAACCCCCACCCACCGCCCCCAGTGATTCACATTTGCTGTCTGTGGCTTCCGAGTGGCGTCTCCTGTGGCAGCCACTCTACATGAAGCAGTCGATACTTTGTCTCGTTTGTGTGTGGGCGAATTTTTTGGCTCATTTGTGTTCCGGGTTCCTGCAGCTGACCTCTTTCCCCTCCGGTTTCAAAACACTCGCTACATCCTTCCGCTTCCTCCGGCCCAACCTCCTACTACCTCCTGGCCTCTCCCGGCTCCCTCACTTCGCACCCCGCCAGTCTGCTCGGCCTGCCAACCTCCGGTGGAAGCCCTGCCGGAGGAGAGAGGAGGTTGAGTCACAATGAGTCATGAGCTTCAGTGTCTTCATCCTATCAAAAAAAAAAAAAAAATGGGTTCATGAAGCATGACATGAAAACACAGGAAAGTTACAGCAGGTGATTTGTGAAATTTTTTCTGTGCACAAAATAAAATGTTGTGTATCTGCATTATGAGAAAGTAGTTTTAACTTTTATAGTTTTCAAGTTTTTTTCTTTGTTTTGTTTTGTTTTTGCAATTCTGGAAGAATGTTCTTTTTGATTTTATATTTACCTACATATTCAGTGTTTCAAAGCTTTGGGCGTCTGGTTACAGCTTTTATAAGTCATTGTTGTTCTATTGGAAATTACAAAGAAAGAAATTTTGTGCTATTTTCTCAACAGTAAAATCTTTTAGGCAACACAAAAAAGTGATTTCTTCTAAACAACCCGCTGTTTAACAGCACTGTCTGCTCCAGGATATGAGTTACAGGTATCTGTACAGATAAAACCCAAGTCAAAGATTTACAGCGCAGCCTATTTACAAGCCATGATGTACTTCACTAACGTTTTTGCTTTTATTCTACACGTTGGAATTTAAAAGGGTTTACATAAAACAGGATTCTTTTCTTTTTTTTTACTTTAAAATAAATAAAAAACAATGTGTTGTCCAATGTAGTATTTTGGAGAAAAAAAAGCTCTTTCGTGTACTTTTATGTATTGAATTATAAATTTTTATTTTATTGTGGTTCTAAATAATCTAATATTTGTCATTCATACTTTGTAATATTCCTCAACTATTCAAAACGGGTTTGTGGCAAAAGGCTGAGTGTATTAGCATAGACACAGATTTATTTTTCTTAGGTGTCTCGAAGTTGTTGGGTTTTTTTTTCTCTTCTTTCAGTCTTTAAGGTTCTTTCCAAATACAGTTAAAGGGACTAAATTCAACAGAAGCTACAAACCTTTAGACATAAATGTATTATTGTAATACCAAACTTTGAGCAACAGCTTGCATTTTTTCATTTCCACATGCCAGAATATTCCGATTCAGATAATAGTCAAAAAGAAATAAATACTGATGTAATGTACCACAGGAATACCAACGTGACTAAAACACACACATTTCTTATAAAATTTGCATATTTACACCTTTTGAGCATATGTGTGAAGTAAAAGGGAAACGGAAAGCTTTTTAAACATCAATATCTTATTATTAACAGGTTGCAAGAAAAAAAAAACGTATTAAGTAATGACACAATGTGGGAAGTAAAACAGAGATGTGAAAGAATACGCTTTGGTCAGTTGAAGCCAAATGAAACAAGAGTTTTGTCCTACAAGCAAAACTCTCATGGATAGTTCAAGTTGCACCGACCGCCACAATTGAGATGGTGAAACATAAGTGGTGGCAGCATCGTCCTAACGGGATGAATTTATTTTGCCGATACATGGAAACCGATCAAAGTAGATGGGTTTGATCTAAAAACAGGTCGATCCTGCACGAAAAGGGCAATGATTCTAAACCTGCAGACTCACAGCCAGTAAACTGACATTATATGAATTCTGTATCTATTGTTGCCTCCAAGTCCCTAATAAGACTGTACTAATGCCAGAAGGCTTTAAAAAAAGCACATCCTCTAACATGACCTAGTTAAGACCAAGTGTATGTGTTTAAATATAAAAAAGTATTTGAATCTTCTTACATATTTAAATAAACTTCTCCATAAATATTTAAAACGCGTGTTTGAAGGGAGGGCTCATAGCACTTTCTTTGTCAGAAGATCAATTTTCATTGCTTTTAATGTTCTTACTGTTTTTCCTGTTTTTGTTTGTTTGTTTAGGTCTGTGTTGATAACGTCCTGAAAACTATGAAGGAGAATGCGAACAAAGCCAGCAGCATTCTGCTGACGGCCATACCGCAGATCAGCCAGATGGACTGGACTCTGATAAGGAAGAACTTGAAGGTAAGCTGGTGAAATATGGACGGTTTATTTTTACTTAAGCAAATCGGAGCCCAATCCGACCATGTAAGATGTTCAATGAAGAAAACACAAACACAGTCATACATGTCAGCCTAAAATAAAGGCAGACTCTGCATGATGTCATGAATAATTTGCACATTTACGTATGTAAATTATATATTTACATATATAATTTACATAATTACATACAGCATATTTTGAAGAACAGAAGCTACACATGACTTTTTTTTTTTTTTTTGCAGTTTTTCTTGGAGCATTCTTTGCATGCTTTTGGAGCTAATTTCGAATAAACCTCAAATTATTTAAAACGTGGGTTAAAACGACAACAGACACTGTTTCTGGATATGAAACAAGTGCAGTTTTGTTAAAAGTATCAACCGTGTTCAGCTGTATAGTTATTCATAGAACTGGCAGAAATCTTTAAATGATTATGTGGTTGATGAAAATAATATTTACATTTTTTTGTGTAAACAGTTTTACACTTTAGTTTTGGTTTGTGTAATATTCTCTACATGAAATAGACTTCTTTATTGTATCATTCAGATGGTAGTTTTAATTTTCATTTCAATTTCAGACTTGTCTTTCCGGTTATGATTTCTGCCTTAACGGCTTTGCGACGGTTTTATTTAGGCAGTCTGTCATTTCCTGCCTGATGCCATCTACATAAAAGGGTTTGCCTGTTTCCACCTTGAGCATTTGTATTTAATCTACTACACCAAATTATTGGTCAATTAACCTGATTCATCTGGTTAATCAAACTGGAATTCCATCATTCTTTTATTCTTCATATTGGAACATCTTTTATTGACTCTTAAAACATGTGTGAAATGAAAGTATGAATACTGTTTACTTCCTTTTGTGGCAGTCTATGGTGCAGTCTTCAGTAATGCTGCCAAAGCACTGAGTGGGCGTAGAAATCACGGGGCGGACAAGAGGGAAGAAAATACCAGAGACATTGTCCACGCATCCCAGCACAGACGACGGACCCTGACTCCGCCCACGAATCCACTCATTATCGTTGAATCACAAAAAAAGTGCCTCACAGGAATAATGCACCGATGTTTGTTTAGCTGGGGTGTTGGGGGGGAGGCTGTTCTTCTCCTTGATGCTGATTCACAGGTCTGGAAGTTCTACCTAATATGTTGCAGACTACCATTTTTTTCTATAGACCTTTACACTTTCTATATGTCCTGCTTGTGTTTTAATTGTCGGCCTTAGTTTCACTTGATACCAAGGGAGAAATTAGCTGCAGTTTTTAAATTACAGTGTTTAAATCACTGTAAATGCCACTAAAAGTCTTTAATATTTTGAACGTTTTTTTGCTTTTGAAATTTATTTTTTATAATAATCTTCATTAATTGTGTTGCATTTTATTGACAGAACTTGTGCACTTTATGTGCTAAAACATTTCTATTGACTGACAAGATACCAGCATTTAGACGTTTCATTTAAGATTTATCATGCATTATAGACAGATGTTATGCATTTCCATATATAGAAATCACATAGTTTGCTTTTCATGTTTGCCTGCTCTGACCTTAAATTTCCATTGCACTGTATGGTACACCATATATTTGTGTCAATTCCATTTTCAAATTTTTTTTTCAGAATGAACTGAAAATGCATGAGCACATTTCAAATAAAGTATAACGCGAAACTTTAACGTCATGTTCAGTTTTTTTGGGTATACAAAGGTAAAATATTTATTATTGTATGTTTTAAGGTTTTTGTTTTGTTTTGTTTTATCCAAATCACAGCCGAAACGATAAATATGGTTAAATGAACAAAGTTGAACTGGTCCAGTCGATGCTGCAGATAAGGTTTTCCATAGGATTTATCCATAATTTACATACAGTAAAAAACTAAACGTTATCGCTTTAAAACGTATTTAAATGAAATCCTAATAACTAAACCAATAAAATTGTACATTTTAAATAAATCAAAGAGAAGCAAACCTAATTCAGACATTTTTTTGTTTAAAAAAAAAAAAATCCAATAAAGTTTTTCTTACAAGCAGACTATGTGTAAAATACCAGTAAAAATATGTTTCTGGTTTTGGGTATTTAATCCAAATGCATACACAACACCTTACTATTATTCCAAATTATCTCATGACGATGTGGAAACAAGTTTTTGAGATTTATTCAAATGTATTTGAAATGGTGAACTACATTTCTGAAAGTATTGACCCCCTTCATCATAAAGTTTAAAGTTGAGTTCTTTTAACTGCTCTTTGAGTTTCTAGAGCTTAAAGCAACCCTAAGTAACTTTTCAACCTTCATAAAATATGTTTATGACTTTTGTGATGTTACGTCGACTTACAGCTTGTTGAATGACACCCCTGTCATGGCCAGAGTCCGTATCGCTGCAACCACCACTAGGCAAGTAGGAGGAGGGTGGCAGTAAGCTTGCCACACAAAACCACAAAAAATGTGCTGACTCCTTTACAGCATACATTACTTACCTTGTTTCTTATTTTCAATATCAACGTATGACAGATTCATTCCCTCATTGCTATTCATCCTTCACACAGCCAATGGAAACAGAAATATACTTCAATCCAACTGTACGGGAGTTGGGAGATCAAGATTTTATGACACTATTCACTGGTCCTCGTGGTAAATGCAGTCTTCCTTTAGGCAAAACACTGACGCTTTTGTCCACACTGGTCGCCAAAATCGACCAAAATTTATTTGGTGTTGCCTTAAATGGAGTCAATCTGTGGTAAATTGTTACATCTGTTTATATATGGTTCCACAGATTAAAATGTATGTCGATGTGTAAACATTAAGCAAAACAAATCTATATGGTCTGCAGAGATTAGACACAAAATTGGAGGTGCAAATCTGGGGAAGGATTCAGATAAATTTCTGAAGCTTTAAAAGGGCATAGGAGCGCTGTGGCCTCCATTATTGGTTAATGGAAGAAATGTACCCTCTGAAAGTTAGCCAGAGCAATCAAGGGAAAAAGGCCTTAGTCAGGCGACCAAGAATCAGATGGCCAGTGATTCAGTCAGAGGTCTGGTGTGTTTTTAGGTGTAGAGAGAGGAAGAAAATCATCCAAGCAGCAATCCATTAATTAGACCTGCATGGTAGTGGCCAGACGAAAGGCCTCTCCTTAATAAAAGGTACGTAAGTGACATTCAGATCACGAAAAACAAAATTCTCTGGTCTGACGAGACCAAGAACGAAACACTGGTGCGAATCCCAGGTGGAAAGCAGGCACGGCTGATAGCACCCATACTGTGAAGCATGGTGGTGGGAGCATCATGCTATGGGGATTTTTTTTGGCAACAGGAAATGGGAGCGTTAGAGGTAAAGATAATTGCAACAATGACCTTAGACTGTTGTTTTTCATTTTTTTACCTTGACAAAAAATCTAAGCAAATGGCAAGAATCTCAAAAGTCATCAAAGCTGACTCACGAATAGAGGGAAAATCTGCTGCATGTTTTGTGATGGAGGCAAAAGTTTTTAATTAAAAATCAAATAATGACAAGATTGTCTCATTCATGCATCCAAAAAGTGCATCATCTGCTCACGCACAAAAAAATTATTAAAAACATTTTGGAGGCATTATCCACCTGTTCTTAAACTCCACTAAAATTAAATGTTGTCTTCCATCAATTCTTCTTGTTTTATTGTTTTTTTTTCTTTAAAAAATAAAATAAAAAGATAATTCAGCATCCAGACAACTTGAAGCATTTTTACTATCTTCTTTAAAGTGTATAAAACCCATAAATCTTAGACACATGATGTTTTTCACTAAAGTGCATCCACCTTTTGCTTTACACATATATTGTCTCTCCTTGTGTTAATTTCAAAATAGTGCATAGTTCAAAGCAAATCTTACAAGTGCAAAAGGTCATGGCTTCTTGTATTGCTTTGAGTACTTGAAGGAAATTCTTCATGAAACAAGCCTTTCAACATAATAATAATAATAATAATAATAATAATAAACAACTTTCAATTTGAAGCAGATTTCTAAAAGTACAACATTAAATACAATAATAATAATAAAAAAAGGCCCGTTGCAGACTACCATATTATAGACGACCTTGTTGAATATTAAAACAAATAAATACAAAAGAAGGCCTTTTGTTTGCAGTCCTGAATTAGAACCAACTAACTTAAATAAGTTATTATGAAGACATGCAAAACCAAACAAAAACCAAAAAAACAATCATTTTTTTGTGCGTTTTAAAGAGTCTCCAGTAAAGCGACAACATCCGTGTGGCCGCTCTCTCTGGCCACATCCACCGGCAGCTTGTCGGCTTTGTCCCGGGCCCGCGGCTCCGCTCCGGCTTCCAGCAGCAGCCGCACTGTCTCCAGGAAGCCGCCGCGGGCCGCGTCGTGCAGCGGCGTCGCCTGGGTGTGTTCGTCCTCCACCTTCGGGTTGGCCCCGTGCGTCAGCAGGAGCTTCGCCACAGACGTGCTCCCCATCATCATCACCTTTAGGGTGCATACAAAGTAGTATTCACTATTAAATAGAGTGCGCATTGTGTCTTTCTTTCTTTTTAATAGATATAGGAGCGTATGCAAAAAAATAGGATCATTTAAATTTGGATTAATATTTATTAATGCATTTGTTTGGCGCTTTTAAACATTCGAAAACAGGTTAATACCTGTTAAACCTTACGTTACTTATTGGTACAAATATATTAGAAATAAATTTGGAGTTATTTTCTCAGAAACAATTTATTCACAAGAACCGCGAATCCTATTAAAACTCCCGGGAACTTTAAGTACAGCTGGTGCAGACGTGATCATGTATTATTACTCTTTATTTTTATTGACTTATTTCTCTAAAAATTTGTCCGTATGAATTCATCATTTCTTCATCCAACCAGTGTCTGCTAAACATATTTTCAACCACATATTTTTCTCTCGAAATCTGTTTACAACAGTTCGTGCAACAAACTCGTGCCTTACTTAGGCCTACTGTACTTCGACTGATAGAACTATAACACAAGAACCACAAAACATGTATTGACAGAGTTTACATGCTAAAAATAAACACCAAAAACAAACAAACAAAAAAAAAAATGTGTAAACTCAAAACTTGCCCTGCAGGACGAGACACCCTAAATGTTAGAGGTGAGGTCTCACATGACTTGGATGGATCAGAAATGATCCTGCATGGGAAGAGTCATATATAATGTGTAAATGAATATGTATGCATATTTATATTTCCTTTACCGATTACAGTTTTTTTTC
>JAVLVB010000597.1:17876-62031 GCA_032876305.1 Orestias chungarensis
TATATATATATATATATATATATATATATATATATATATATATATATATATATATATATATATATATATATATATATACAGTCTGACACGACAGTGCGTCAAATAGTCTACCGGTTTTCTTTGTTGTTTTTTTTTCCTTTCTAAATCGTCTACTGCCTGGATCAAAGCGTAATCTGCCACTGGATGTATTATTCCGCCTGTACTATTTATTTTCTTGTATCTTTTTGTCAGGAGTATTTACTGTTTTTTTCTGTTTGTTTCTGTTGGATTTTTTTTATTGTACTTGTTTATCTATTGCTTTTTATTTTTGCTCGTCTGGAGCCACTGACCTGCAGAGCCGTCCGTCCGAAACTGTTCTTCCCGTTAACCGGGACTCCTGCCAGCAGCAGCGCCTCCGCCTGGGCCGTCTGTCCGTTCGCCGCCGCGGCCGTCAGCTGATCCTCCGCGGTCATTATCGCCTCGGTCTGACAGGTAGCCCGACGGCGGTGTTTTATTTGAGGAACAGCAGCGCACGAAGTCGTCCGAGCGCCCTTTTACTGGTGCAGATATTTATACTCACAGCTTTTTTTACACCCAGTTTTCCTGTCTTTATGTTTATTTTGTGTGTGTTTTATTCCCCCTGTAAATCCAGAAACTTGGGAGTTCCTCTGCTCGTCCACCGGCTGTCGGACTGTGTGTGTCCGGGCTTGTCCTGTTTGTAATGAATGGGTGGCGTCATCATCCACTGCTGCGGTAGTGGAGCTGCGCATGCGCCAACAACTGCACAAACATCAGCCATTTAAAACCTGTTGTAGTAAAAAACTACTGATGGACAAAAAATAAAGGGAATGAAAATAAAGTAAATTAAAATAAAATTAGAGCTGACTAAAAAATAAATTTTTAAATACAAATGTTAATCAATGCATAGAAATCTAATAAAACACCAAAATAGTAGATAATTAAGTGTAGGTAAAGCTGCTAAGATGTTATAATTGGCTTTTCCTGCAGCTGAAAAAAAAATCGTCATATTTAATTACATTTTTTTTTTGAAAATTGCAATTAAACTACAGATTTTACTAACGTTAAAGGGCTAGCTATTGCGTTGTGTACACATTTTGAGCAAAAGCATATGATTTTATGAGCATATTTTTATAGGAAAACGTTACCAAAGCTGACAAATAGTCATCAATGTCTTTTTAGATAAAGCTCGTTTTCCCACATAACGGCTAGGGCAGACCTATGCACATTTTTTAACCTTTTGTTAGAACAATAACAGATTTTATAAATTATTCTCATAAAATGTTGTTACTCTTTTTTAGCAGAAAACTTAGAATGCACTTTCTAGATGTTTACAAGTAGTTTCTTGTAATTTCCAGCCCTGTTTACCAGATAAATATCTTTTTATCCTGGTAAAACCTATACCTGCTATCATTTGAATCTAATCACCCATGCAAATGAATGCTATAGAAACATTTCCACTGAATCTCTGGCATTAAAACATGGCATTGTTAAGTTGTGTTTTTCACGTTTCATACTGCAGCTAGCTTTAAAGAAGAACCGAATCCTTATGATCGGTTGTCTTTAAAGAGCCAACAGGGCTTTTCAAATAATCTTTTTAAAATGTATATATTTCTATTTAAAAAGCCCTTTTAACAAACAAACAAACTTTTAAATCTAAAGAAATGTAAAATGTGTGGGTGAAATTCACAAAAAATTAATCACCTGTATTTAAGTAAATGTAATGTTTTTATCCCAAAAAATTGAAAAATAGAACCACAGTATGTTCTTGCAGGATAAAAAAATAGCAAATATTTTCCTAAAATGAAGTATATAATATCAAAATAAAACACTAAATATAAATGTTGTTCTTTACTACAAGTGTTGTGTACATTAATAGCATTTTAATGTAAAAATCAAAAAAGGAATGTAGATGCAAAAATCATCTTCTGCTGCATCAAATATAATAACTAATACAATACAACAGTGGTAAACAAGACTTATCAATACACACTAACCAATGAGCTACATCAAGAACAGAGAAATAGAGAAACACACATCATCCCCATGAACTTATAAAAGGCATGATGTCATTATATTTACATCATGCCTTTGCTCATTTGCTTATCCGTCCATGTCAGATATTGTGTTTATTGTTAACCTATGTATACATTTCCCCATGTATTCATGGGGAAATGTATACATAGCATTTTATGTGTTTTTGTTTTGTTTGTATTTAATACTGTTTTGTTGTTCTTGTAATCTTTATCTTTAAAGCACTTTGATCCACAGTGGTTGTTTTAAAGTGCTTTATAAATAAAGTTTGACAGAACATCCAGTGAATAGCTTGCAGCATTTACTCCTCTGGAATCAGAACACTGTGTTGTTGTTAACTTTACAGCAATCCCTCATGCTGAGCAGTGAGTGACAATGGAGAGGAAAAACACCCCTTTAACAGGAAAAAACCTCAAGCAGAACCTGAATAAGTATTAGCAGCCGTTTGGCAGAAGCGACTGGAGGTTTGAAGAGACAGGAGAACATTGCTGCAGAAGCACCAGCTGATGTTCTCTTCCAAGAAGCTGTCTCAGGTAACAGAACCAGAATAGGTGTAGCTACTATAGAGAGAAGGTTACTGAGTGAAAACAGAAATTTAACAGTAGAAATAACTGCAAATAAAGCAGATTGAACAAAAGACGAAAGTAGCAGAGAGAGGAGTTGTCAGATTGTCTTCCAACAGTCTATGCCTGTAGCAGAATAACTATAGAAAAACGTAAATAACCTAACCCTGTAGAGTGAGACATGAAGAAGGGAGACTCTAGGATTAGTTCTTCCCCCAAACAAATTATGCTGTCTTCTGTTCCTTCTCCTAGTAAACTATCAGCTTCGTCAAACAGGTAGGTTTCAAGTATAGCCTTAAAAGTAGACTGGTTGTTTGACTCACTGACTAAAGGTGGGAGCTGTTCCAAAGGAGAGGAGCTGAGAACTAAAGTATCTGCCTCCTATTCTACTTTTATAGATTCTAGGAACTACCAGTAAACCTGCAGTCTGAGAGCAATCAGATCTTTCATGTATGATGGAGCTTGATTATTGAGGCCTTATATGTCAAAAGAAGAATCTTAAAATGTATTCTGAATTTGAGAGGGAACCAATGCAGGAAAGTTACAATAGGGGATATATGAACTCTCTTGCTGCACTGTAGTAATAACTGAAGACTTTTAACACCATTTTGGGAATTTTCCATGAACCAAAATCAATTTTATAATCATCACGATGAAGCAACATGATTCATAATAAGATGATATTTTGTATTTTTTGTATTTGAATTATTGCTTTCTCTTCATGTGAATAGGGGGCAAATAAATGTTTCTACTTATTTTTGATCCTTTTCATTCTTTCATTTAGAATTCTATATATTTTTATTCATATTTATTATTGAGGGAAAGAAATAAAAAATAAAATTAAAATGAAAGGAAATAAAATTTCCAGCTCTACAGAGAAAACATTGCTCCGTGTCTGGTCCCTAAGACCTGCCCAGCTTGGGTCTCCTTCCAAAACCAAAGCTTTTACTGGTTTAGTAAGACCTAAATAAGGTGTCAATTCCTCAGGGGGAGAAAGAAAATAATTACACACAATAAGAAGGAAAATCAAAATACTCTTCATCATTGAACAACTAAAGTAACGTTTAACTGATTGAATTAATATGAAATATTATGTGAAATGAACATTTAAAACAAAAAACACCCTAAGTTTTCTCCAACAAGATTAACAACCAGCTAACAAACAAAGTCGTTTTTTTCTCGTTTTTTTCTTGTTGTTTTTTTATGTCATTATTTCTCCCATGACAATTTTTTTTGTTCTGTGTTATTTAAAAAAAAATCATCCATATCATGGTTATTTGTAATGATCTTCTCATGGGTCAAGGTCACCAGTTTCCTTTTTTTCTGGTGTAAGAGGTCAAGATCCGTGGCTAAATTGCATATGTTTTTAAAGTAAACCATTTATAAAGTATCTCACAGCATTAACCGCTAGAATGAATTTCATTGAGCTTTGCTGCTCTCTTTAATGTTTACCGCCTTGGCTTTTCTTTCCCTATGAAGGAAAAATCTTTTTAGGCTCAATTGCATACTTGTAGATGACTTGCCCCCTCTTGCCCCAGCATACTAAAGATTATACTCTTAGCAACTATTATCTACTCCAAAAAGTTTCTTAAACATTCCTCTTGGTCCATCTTTAATCAATAAATATTTGGAAGCGTTACAGACTAAATAGCTTAGCTCACCTCATTTGCTGACGTTGTCAAACTGCGACCACATGCCGACTGCAAATCTAAAACACTGCAGAAAAATAATGTCATAATTCCCACATCCTTATTCTGTATATTGATTGCCCAGGATAAAGTTCATACTGGGAAACCTGACTTAATTGGAGAAATCCCAGACAGAGTACTGATTGAAGATGAGAATGGAGTGGCATTGCATGGAAAGGCAACAGCCAGGCCATCTTTTCATAAGTCTGCTTAAAAGGTCTACCAGGCAGCTGCAGCTGATCCAGAACCTTGCTTCTCAAATCTTCACTAAAACTAGAAAAACAGAGCACATCACCCTACTTCAAAACTTCTTGTACTGGCTCCCTGTAGCTCTGAGATTAGACTTTAAAATACTTTTGCTGGTTTATAAATCTTTGAAAGGTTTAGCAGCACCAACTGTTAAAGGTCTGTTTTCATTGTATTGACCTTCCACTCCATTCAGGTCCTCTGGTTCAAGTCTACCCGCATCAACAAAATCCAAACTACCAGACACACTAACAGATATAATCTCAGCAGGAATTCTGACAATATGATGTGGTGGAAAAAAAAAAAAAGAACAGCACACTGGAAACCAGTGAATTCTGCAGCAACATTATTTTCATTGTTTTGTGTGATAGTTGCTTTTTAAAATACCAGTCTGATTTTTATTTTAGCCTGCAAACATAAACATGTAATTCCCAGAGAGGTGAGAGCAGACGGATCATCCCTGTATCAATAGTGACTCAGACACACGCTCTCTGTTTTGGGTTGAGTTCTGTCTGAGCAGCATGCAGAGACTTGCTTTATATAGGTTGATAACAGGCTTGTGACTGTTTTCTTTTTTTTCTAACCAAAGTGGGACTCAAATCTGGGAGATAAGAAAACACTAAAAAATGTTTTTGCTCGAGAACCTTCCCTACTCAAGGGCAGGAAAGGTTTTCTGTAAGTATACATACTTACTGAAAAACCTTCATCATGAGGCAGAGGGTCAATTTGGCTCGATAATTTGTTAGACAGTTGGTCAGTTATTATATTGCTGACAAAAGGCATGTCTGCTTATAAACCCTAGTTATACACCAAATTTAGATCTAATTGTAGCATAGGAAACAAGCTTTATAAAGTAATCCAGACAAGGTCTGAATATAAGCAATTGTTTTTAGTATGTATAGTTTTCAGTACTTGTTAAAACAAAATCAAAGTGTGGATTTATTGTTTAAGAAATTAATCTTATAACTATAGTTGAGACATAGTTGACATAGGATGTTGTTTCAGTATCGGAACGGAAAACGGGAATATGCAGGACAAGAACTGGAACAGATAACTGAAGCGGAACGCGGAAACTACTAAACGTGAAAAGAACAAAACAATAGAAATTAACAAACCAGCGGAATAGCATAGGATGGGAAAAATAAAGACAATAAACAAACTAAGTGACACGAGGGGAACCGGAAGAAACGAAGAAGCAAAACACAGAAGAAATAAACTATTAAAACAAACAACAAAGATGGACCCGAGGAAAAACCTGAGGCACGAAGTAAAAAAAAAACACTACAGAGATAATCTAAAGGAAAACAAACTTCTACAGGGACCCGAGGGAAACCGGAGGCAACGTGGAAACAAAAACACTAACAAAACAACAGGAGAAGGGGAACGGAGAAAAATGAAGGAGGAGAGAGAGAACTAGCACAGAGAACCAAACAAGCAGCTTACTGGGAGACGGTGAGGACTGGCAGGAGAAGGAGCACACAGACGGCGAGGTGAGGTAAGGTAACGGACGATCCACCGGTGAGTGAATGAATGAGTGAGGCTTATATACTGAGGAGTAGGAGGTGGAGCAGTGGAGAAGATAACTAAATGATTAATGACAGGTGCAAGTGATAAGAAGAGAAGAGGGACATAGAGCATGGGGGAACAGGAGAACACAGAAAAGAATAACAAAACAAACTCAACCAAAAGAAAACAATAACTAATAATGATAAAGTAGGTGTGTATTGGTAGCATTACCCATATATAAAGGCCTTGAGTCCTCGTCGCAGCCGTCGTGCGTTCGATTCCCGGTCCCGACATTTGCCACATTCTTCCCCTGTCTCATTCCCTCTTTCCTGTCAACTTACTGTTATATAAGGGACACTATGGCCCAAAAAAGACCCCTTGGAGGGGGGAAAAGATAATAATAAAGTAATACAAGACAACTACAGGAAACTAAACAGAACAAAAAACACAGATCACGACATTTAGCCCATACTGTAGCTGATTATAGTTAATTCTGCATAGTTGACTATCTCATTATTACTATTAGTATTATATTACACTGTCTTACCTGCTTAAGCAAGAATCAAAAGCTTTCCCTTTTTATAGTGGGATGATATGCACACAGCTGGCTCTTCTTGTGTTGGTAGGAAAATGACTGGATCTTTAGCATTCTGGAAAATGTACTCAGAGATGAGCCAGAATTTTGCAGGTTCACATTTCTTTTCCTGATATTTTTGTTTCAAGAGATTAAACCAGGAAGGAGAGGTGCTGTCTTGTAACTCATACAAACATCAGTTTGTCAATTTTCTTCAAATTCTGAAAATTAATGTATAAAAAACATTTTCAAAGCCGTGATGTCACTTTTAATTTTTTACTTTTACCAGTGTTTTAAAGCCTATTATTATCAATGTGTGCTATAACTGCCAGGCTTAGTGATGGTAAAACAACAAAATATGATAAAGAATTTTGTTCAACTAAAATAATATAGCTGTGGTGCAAAAACAAAAAACATAATCTGGAGAATGTTTAGTCTCATTTAATGTCAACCAGTTTTTATATCATAAGGCTTACAAACATCTGTATCTAATATCCATTTTTTTGTGTGTGATGCTAGCTGGAGAGATGATTGTGCTCATTCAATCTTAACACACACTGTGGGAAGTGTGATGCATTTGTGCCCAAGTTTGAGTCCTTCATTTTTTTCTTTCAGACAAAATTAAGTAATCTGTATTTAGTGAGCAATTCTGCCACTTTGAGTCGTTTAGTCCTACCTGACAGCCTATGACAATGTTTTTCATTAACTAGGTGCAGTGGCGGAGCTAGACTTTTTTTCTTAGGGGGGGCCATAGGGTGGCCATGGTTATTTCAGGGGGTCAATATACTATGACAATAGTTGGGGGTGGGGGGTGCCGAGTGGGTGATTCTGCTTTCAGGCATCACCAAACCTCTACTTATGTTGAATGTAATTAGCCAATTTTTGGCCCCAAAAGTCTCCAATAACGGCAAATCTGCCTCTTCTTGTTTGAGTAAAGTGGATTACAACTCTTTGTGGTACATAGCGGCAACTATGTGAAACCCTAACACATATTTAATTATTTTTAATGAAGATTTGTAGTCAGATTAGATTAAACCAGAATGTAGCTCTTTAAAAGTTAATACCAGGTTTGTAACAGAGGAGAGAGGATGTGGACATCACAGCAGAAATTATTTGCGTGTCAGATGTGGTTGGTTCTGCTGCCCTCAAACAATAATCTTCTGAGAGCAGCGGACCAGACACTGCACTTAGCTTTTTTAACTATGAGGTATCTTTTTCCAGATCTGATGTTGTTCTTACTTTACCACGTGGAGAATCCATCCACATTAATCTCCAGGGCGCAGCAACATTGTTTAGGCTAGAACTACAACCAGTAGATGCTTAGAAATCAGAGTTAGTGTTTCTTCTCTTCAAACTTAATTGCTATCTATCTCAGGCTTTCATGAGCGGACTTCTTAGTTTGTTTTTTTATGGATAATTATTACCTGTCATGCAGGATATCAGATTTGTTTATACGTTCCACATTGCAGCATATTTAACATTATTCTGCATATTTTTAAATAGTTGCCTTTGCAATTTCCATTTAGATATTTAACTTCCACAATGTATGTGGGGAAATTTAAATAGCTACAATTCACATAGAAACATGAAAACAAAAAAAACAACTATTTGACCCCCCTGAACAGGTTTTTCAGGGTTTCCCATGGGAGATGAATTTCATACACACTAAAACATTTTGTTAGATATCTTTACAAACATATTGCTGGAAAAAAGTTGTTTGGTAAAAACTTATGTGGCAGATATTTACGCCATGTTTCCTTTACTGTTAGGTCCTTCCTTACTTGAGCACTGGATTAAATCTTTGAAAGTGAAGCTGTTCTGATTTACTATAGTCGTCAGCGTCTGGGTTTCTGTTGGGTTCTGATGCTTTTAACCTCAGCCATCCCATGGGCTGCATTGCTATCCCATTTACTTTAATATTACAATAGAATTTGAAGGCCATACTTTTCTTTTTCAGATAAATGTTCCGCTTTTCTGCACTTGCTTGTATCAGCCCAAGACCGTTGAGACAGCTTCCATTGATCTTTCTTAGTCTTTTAATAAACTGTCAGTTTTGATGTTTTCTTGTGAAACATTTTTTTTTTTTTACATTTCTTACAGGAATTACATATTTTAACTCAGATTCATAAATATACATGGCATATTTAAAGATTAATATCAGAAGGGATAAGAATGTACTTTTGTGGTCCCTGAAAAGTTATGGTTATAATGTGGGTGATTAGTACCTGTATAATCCCAACTAATTAGCAGCATGTTGATTTATGTCACATTAATCATTCTATTAGAGGTGTATGGGAGTCACTGCATGCTGCAGTCGAAAATGATCATGTCCGATAGTGCGTGTCAATAGATCTAATTCTGAGACTGTCTGTGTAAATGTGAGAAAAACCTGCATGGAATGTGATTTTGTCTCAAAGTCCAACCTCTCAGACCGAGCTCGTGGGCGGAGGTGTGTTGGCCTGGATGTCCCCTTTACAATTTGTCTGCATATGTTTGTGATCAAAAGAATTTGCACTGTGATAGGTGCAGACAGCACCTTCCTGTTATTAGTTTCACCACACTAAAAAAATTAAGCAAACCCGATTGTGAACATTAAAAGAACATGAAAAGTAATGGCTTACTTTTAAACACTGTCTGCAACTATCATCAAAGGTTTTCTTTGAACGGGTTTAACATCGTGACATCACTGTGTTGGAACATTCTTTTGGCCATAAAAATGCTTGATCCAGAAAAGTCCCTTCTTGGTTGCTATACTTGGGAATTTGGTTTGGTGAAATGTGGTCAGTGGTGAAACGAGGAGTAGTACGTTGGTTCTTTGCAACTGCAAAGAACCATCTTTCAATTTTACTAAAAGTACATCCTGAAAAAAATAAAATGTTTTTCTCATTTGTCATTTACTTAAGGGAAAAAAAAAAAATTAAATTTGTGGATACAGTAAGAATTAATATGTAGTTTGTAGTAGTTTGACCAAATTGTCATCAGAGTTCAAACTTCATGGGAATAAACTGTCGGGTAAATATGTGTTGAGCAGGTCAGCAGACTTAAAAAACCCTCAAAACAAACAAATAAAAAAAAAAGGGTGAGGGGTTGTAAAGAAAGAAATTTTATGGATAAAAAGAGGACCAAATGGAGATCAGTCTTCCCCGCCATGGCTGCAGGTTATCCCCACAGTGAAAGCATCTAAATTATCAACAAGAACAGAAGCAGCACGGTCGGGGCACAGGACAAGACACAACCTGCAAAAAAAGTAGCACAACTCATGGGTATAGAAAAAAAACAAGGAAAGGGGGCATAGTCTAAAAAGCTGATTTGACTTTCAGCTGCTTAACCTTTATTTTTCATTTACATTTTAATTGTCATTTCATAAAACTATAAGGAAGACTAAGTACCTTGGCTATATACACATTGCCTGCTTTCACATTTTCATTGCATTCACTGAATGTCTAACAGCTGGCGAGCACTTCTAGACTGTGTGTGATGTTTCACTCGACTGTATTAAGTGGAAACACGGCCCCACATGCCTTACATGTTGTTCAAACGCAGTCAGATCTTCGCCATGTTTCACAGACAACCGATAAAGTGCATAAACTATTTTCAAAACCATGGTGATTTCAGATTTTTGGCTTAAACCGCCCAACATTTCAATGGACGTCTTTGTTATAATTATCTTTAAAAGCGGCGGACACTCTGATCAGGTCTCCCTCTGCTATTTGCAGACTGTTCATTATCACAGAGACTGACCTGGCTGGGGTTGGGCAAACACAATGTAGTGCAATGTTTGGCTGATAAAAGTCTTTGTTTCCCTGCTTACAGAAATCCGCCTTGAAGTCAAAAGGGAACCGTGTTTATTTTCGACTTAATTTTTAACCAGAGTGGTGCTCATCTATTTATCCACTCTTCATAATTAATATTTCTGTGTGCTTTTTCATATAGATATGAATCAACCAAAATATAATTCTGATAACACTACTTTTGGCAACTGTCCATTTTCTAATCATATCTGACCAGGTTAAATGTCACTGCTAAAGAAAACGCATCCTCACAGTGAGAGCATACCTATACCACATTTCATCTTTAGGAAGGCATGTTCAGGGTGATGTACACAGTTTTTTTCCTGTAACTATTTTGTAAGTAAACCAAAAGGTTTAGCTTCTCAAATATTTGCCCCCCAACAGATTATTTCACTTGTGCATTGGATCTGAGCAGCTCCTAAATGGTTACTATAAGTCTCTAGGCTGCTTCTCTGTTTTATGCTCCAATGTGTCATTGAGTCCTTTAACATGAAGTTAAGTGTAGCCTTATATCGCAAAAAAAAAAAATTTATTTAAGAAACAAACAACTACCAAACCAGAGCCAGAGAACATCGTTATCATTTATCTATTTATTTAATTATTTTCAGATACATATAATGAACGTTATACATACACTAGGCAGATTTATTCATATGATATGACATGACAAGAGATGAGACTAGGATAATAACGCAGCATTAAAATGGTTAGTCAATCCATTTTTAAAGAGAATGCATTTGTATTTATTTACATTTGATAAAATGATTGTATGTTGAAATTATTTGTACCCTTCCTCAAACAACAATTATATTTAGACCTGCTGAATACCTCGTTTTCATTGGTATTTTGATGTGCTTTGGGTTTTTGATTTTGGAAAGCCTCCTTGCCATTCCCTCAATGTTTAGCTCCCTCCATAGATTCTGTATCAGTTTTGAGTTTTGAAGCAGATCAAATATGTTGGAAACATCAAAACCTTACTTCACACTCAAATCGCTTAGAATAATCTTGATATTAACTCTTTAAGGATCCCTTTGTTGATGCTAAAACTTTGCATTCTCTCCAAAAAAAATTTGTTTTGGGACAACCTACTCGTAACAAACTGATGAAATACCAAGATGCCTCATGTTCAGAAACAGCACTTGCGCATCCCTTGAGGTTAGATCCTGTTCTTGGATTCATAACTCAGACTTTTCTGGTACTGACCACTTTACACTAGAGATCAGATGTAGAGTGTTATCCTTCTCTGAAGTTTTTTGTATTTGTTTATCTGAGCATTGACAGGCATGTTTAAAACGATTTATAGAAACGCTGAATCATGTACTAACAGTAGCTGAACAGGTTTGGCTTCCTTGTTAGCAACTCCACTATGAAACATGCAAACTACTTTCAGAATGGAGACAAACCAAGGCTAAATGTTATCTCCCAGTCAGACGTATTCTAGCCAGTGTTTCAGCAGGTATTGCAGGATGAGTGTTTTTAAATCTGCCCCTAAATTCATTTAATCACAAACATAGAAACACATTATTTAGTCACCTCGGGTTGCATATTTTAAGCATTAGGCTCTGGATCAACAACAGAGGACTGGGTGAGGGAGGAGGTGAAATAACTGAGTGGTGCTGACACAATCTTGCTTTGCCAGTCACAAGTATGCTGCAGCTGACACCCACGTACAAATGAGTGTTATAAGTCAGTGTCAAAAATATTTAATATTGCATGACCTGCCAAAACTATTGAATCCCTGTTAAAAACGTTATTAAATTGTTTTTGACTAAATTAATCTTCATGTATTTTTCCAGAACACTCCCAGCTGTAAAGTTAGCATTTCATTACTTCCAGATTTGGCTAATAATTAACAGGTAGAGTGACATCATGGCTCCTTATAATAATAGTGATTACCATCGGCCCCATAACACGGTGTTTGCAGAAACAAAACAAGTGGCTTAGGGAAATCCTTATGCTGCAATTACAGCACATGATGTAATACATGTGCAAAAGTGTGTAATCTTTTTAACATGCTCGTATACTGTGAACCTCCTGCATTATACAATGAGAGTTTCACAACCCCAAAGACTAGATGCAAACTAACGCAGGTTTTGAAGCAAGATATCAAACTAATTATCCAGGAAGTACACAAGAGACTACTTGAAAAAGTTGAATGGAAAACAACCATTCATTACTTTGCTGTCATCACCATCTACTATATCTGTTATCTGCTTCTGGGGACTATTAATCAAACCTTAGTTATATAGCACTTCTCATACAGCAGAACGTAAAACAAAGTGCTCTACAGAGGTGAAAACCACAAGAACAGAAATGGCGTTAAGTTTATTTTTATAGGAAAAAGCCATTTACATGATAGCAGTACAAAACACAGTAAACAATTATGAAATATTATGTAAAGTAAAACACCATAATTAAAACAATCAAAAGAAAACATTATCATTTTGAAAAAATAAAATTAAATAGAAATGTTAAATGTTTCGGTTATTAGCTACAGACAATTTTAAACAAAAAAAACATAATTTAGCTGCAGCAAGAGATGTCTTGTGAGAGTTCATTAGGATGAATCAATAAATGCGTTGAATACACACAATTAACGCAAATGTGTGTATGTATATTTATATACCTGGCAACATTTTTGTTTTACTTTATAATCATCTACTTTTGGGCCTTTAATCTATCAGATCAACCCCTAATAAAACACATTAAAGTTAATGGAAACATTCAACAAGTATACTTGATCTTTGAAATCAATGTCTTTACTTCCGGCCTATTCAGTTTCTATATCCCTCAGGGGTTTTACAGAATAGCTTGAGATGAATTTCAAAAGCTGTTATACAAGATCAGCTACTCCTTTTATCCAGTTCCCGAAAAGCTTGTAATAACTGCTTTAACAGATTAATCTTTGGCAAAATTCCTTTAAGCTTAGGTTTGAAAAACTATCGTTTGTGTATATTTTATTAAACATGCTATATTTATCTCCATTCTGTCAATAGAAACATCTTTACGTCATCAGGTTTAGCAGCTTTAACACTCACAATCTCTCAATCAGGATAGTTATTTTTTTATTTATTTTGGGAACTTCTAAAGTTTAAGTTACTGATACATGTTTTATTCTACATGTTCTATTAATTATAAACATCCAACTCTGCAAATAAAACTTTTTCTTCAAGATATGGTAGAACTATTTCCTGTACATTCTGTCTTTGGACAGACACAAGTATATCCCAATGAATTTAAATTGAATTTAAAAGTAAATTCTTTTTGCAATTAATTTCCGTATTAACAATGTATATGTATAGTGTAAAGTCATTGCAAACAAAGTTATGCAGTTAAAGAGCTTTTGCTGAAGCCAAGAAGTGTAATAGTGAGTGGGAGGTGAAGATATGTCAAAAACCATGCACAAGTAACAGAAATAACAGGAAATTGTGAAGATAAATCCTCTTGAGAGTTTGAGGGAAATTTGGATGGAACTGACTCTAGATACAGTTAGAGCTTCAAGATCCACTACGAACAGATTTATTTGGAAGTTGAGCAACAATTGTCCTTGTGTTTAAGCAACTCCTGAATCAGTGTCATAAGTGTCTTACCTATACTAAGCAAAAAATATTTTTTTCAGATCTAAGACGATTTTAGATTTCATGTGTAAATCAAAGTCCCTAAGTCTGGCAGAAAATAGCAGAGGGGGAAATAAATAAATACTGGGGATCCAGTGTTGATTTTTTAATTTTATCAGCTGATTTCTGAAGTCCATCCCCGCACACCACCCACCCACAACAAAACATCCCTCCATATGTAATGAATCTATATGTGTCAGTGTGAGTCTTTTTCAGCCACTTCCTCAGGTTACCAAAGGGGGCCATCAGTTCTCTGATGCTGGAGCTCCCTCCACAGGTGATCCTGGTTATCTCTGACGAGCTGGGCCAGTATAAGAGGAGTGGTGGACCAGCTACTCGACACCTGAGTATTATCTACACTTGGTAATCAGTCCTCAGTGCACCCTTAGTGATTTTGTATGCTTCTCGTAGTCTCTAGTATTTTGCTTCCTGTAGTCTCTCGTATTTTTGAATGCTTCATAGCCTTTTGTATTTTGCCACGCCCGTAACAACCATTGTGTTTTCCGCCTCAGGTTATCCCTTTTTCATCCAGCGCATACGATCAGCAAGTTCCTCTCTAGCTTCCCTCATCATCTGGTTCACACTCCTCTTGGCTAAGCTCGGTCTGTCCGCTCCAGCATCCTTCATCTACTGCTCTGACCTCCTCTGGATTTAACCTTATCATCCCCACTGGAAAAGACTCCCCGCTGACTCCTCCCTGGCGATTCCAACTCATCATCTAAGTAAGATCGTTCCTTCATTCATTTTCTCGCACACAACATTTAACTCACCTCACCTGTCCTCACCCTCAGAAGCTCCCGGTTTCCCACGTCGTCGACGCCCTCTGTTCCCTGAAGTTTCCTGTTTCCCAGCTGTTTTCATGTTTCTCGCTATTCCGTTTCCTGTTGCCGATCAGTCTGGATCTCTTTTCCCCATAAATCACCTAAAAATAAATCACTGTAAATATCTCCTGAGAGTTCTTTGTTTATGTGGGTCCGAAGCTTAAACCGCAACATGACAATATGATACTTTTTCTTGTTAATTTAACTTAGTCAAAGGATTTTCATGATATGTTAATTTAATGGTATTTAAAGTAAGTGAAGCTTTTCATCATGTGTAAGACATGAAAAAACAATTTGTCCAAACAAAATACAATCACATGATAAGAGGGGAAGGATCAATGATTCATATGTTTCACTTCAGTTCAGTTCAGTTTGACCACCCATTTAAAGGCATTTTACAAGAAAACCACTTTTAATTTAGTGACATACATGAATGACATACAAATCATGGATGAAATTTTGATTTCAAAGGTGGTCTTTGAACCCGCTAATAGGTGGTCACGTGGTTCATTTAGCTCCGAATAGTTCCAAACATCTCAGCCTGGTGTTACACCAAATTCTGCGACCAATCATATTCTGCGACCACAGGGGGCGATAGCATACATTCCTCTGCATGTACGTGTTGAAGACCAGCGAAAAGAAGACTATTTACTTAAACTGCGAAAGCACCAAAACATCTGGAGATTGTAAATCTCAAAGAATATTATTCCGGTCACTTTGACGGAGAAAATATCATGCATTTGTTTTTATTTGACGCAGAACACAGCTGGACGGACCGTTTCATTGAATGCCTTTATTCTGTCGTTTAAATAGGCCTATATAAACCGATAAATGTTTTCAACCACTTTGTTGGGAGGGGAGGGGGTTCAAAACGGTTTTTAATATTTCTGCTGCCCAGCTCTCTATTAAACTATTTCCCACAGTTGTGTCCCCCCTCCTCACAACAATCTGGACTCACTTTATACAATATGTCCCTCATATAGCCATTTTCAAACAGCTCGCAGATTATGATGGGTATCAAAATCTGTGACCTCAGAAAAACTGGCAATATAAAATATCATTGTGAAACTGTGATATGGAACAGTCAGCTAACGCTTCACTACAGCAAAAACAAGTTGTATTTTTATCAACTGCTGGTGTTTGGAGCTATTAGCAGCTCCATGCTTCTTTCTATGGAAGTCAATGGGAGTGTCCGAACTCTCTCAATGGTGCTGATTGCAACGTCAGCTTCTAATGAGTGACGGTGGAGACAGCCAATCACTGAATATATCCAAACGACAAACAGCCAATCAAGTGCTTGTGGGCGGTCTAAACTCAGAGAAGCATGCTTCAGCTTGAGCCGCTGTTTTCCGCTTAGTCCATAGCTTATCCATATTAGTCAATAACATAAAAAAAAAAATGAAAGGATACCTAGAAGATTGCATGGAATATTGATTAGCAGTCTTCAGCCACAGTACACAATCACACTTATGTCGTTGACTTTACAGCAATCTCTCATACTTAGCATGCATGTAGTGACAGTACAGAGAAAAAACTCCACTTAAACAGGAAGAAAACTACAGCAGAACCTGGCTCAGTACAAGTAGACGTCTGCCGCAACTGAGTGAGGACTGAGCAGAAAAAAGGAAACTGAAGAACGGATGTAGGATTACTTTCTATGTTACATAAAAGCAAGTGAATGACATGAGAGGGAGAGGTTTGAGTTTTAGATTATGAATCTCTACGACGGTGTCACAGCTAATAGAATGCCTGACCAGGTGCAGCTTCTATGGAGGGAGAAACAATGAGAATATATAAAGCTAAAATTTAAAATAACTGAAAATAATAAAAGTTGTATAATATCAGCAGTGTGGAAAAAGGTCAAATTGTTCATAATTTTGTGCTTATTGCTTATTGATTATTAATGTTTAGATTAGCATGCTGCCATTACAGTTTCACTTGCCATCAAGATACATTATTCTTACTTGCAAAATACAAAGAGCTTGATTTGTTTTTCATGTGGCCACTAGGAGGCATAAGTGAGACGACTGTAAGTCTGGGAACAAAGCATTTGAATTTTACTTATTTTTCCCTAACAGTGTGAGCATGCATTTATGACATAATATAATTACAAAAAAATAGTAAAATTCCCTATATGAAATCATAAAAATTAACGTGACTTAGCAGTATTATGGATTTTTTATATAATAAGTGTAAAAACTAAATGAAATTACAATGAACTGCTTATTAGAGCCTCATGCAGGTGATACTACATCTCTAAACTTCTTTTTTACCCTTAACATAGGTTCTCTGGGTGAATGTGAAAAGAACACAATGTGTTTTGAGCTAAATGTTTAACCTGAGAGTCAGCAGCAAGGGGATGGAGAGGCTGCAGCTGTGCATGTGGCCTGAGCTTCTCAGTGAGACAATGCGTGTAGTCACCTGCATCAGCAACATTCCTCAGGATTGCATGAGAGGTTGGGGGAGCAGGGGGCATAAATGGGGAGATGGCGCAGTCACTGGCCCATTTAATAGAACGATAGGGAGTTAGGGGAGAACCCAGACCTTCGTACTCACACAAATCCACACAAACATGCCCACATTGGTAACAACATTTCTTAAATTGTGACAATGTGAATAATTTGAGTAGAGTAATCAGAAGAGCAGTGACTTTCTTTGTTTCATACTCCTAAAAAAAGCACAAAATTATGCTTATTTTTGTATGGTTGATTTATAACGGTGGTTATAGGTTTGACTTTCACCTGTGGTTTTAGGTTTTAACATCGAGAAACACGTTAAGAAGGCTAATGTCTAACCCTTAGCATGTCAAAGAAAGGGTGGAAATGAAAAAACTCATGACATGGATTTATGAACAATTTTTGCAATACAATAAATACCTTAAAAAAAAACAACTAAACAAACTACTTCAAGGAAAAAAGATAATATGCCGACTTTAAACAGTTTAACATTTTGTAGAAACGCTTTGAAAAATATGTTCTGTCTTAGTCACTTTAATACTAATACTAGCTAGCACTATAAACTTGGCAATTCAATTCAGTTCATATGTCAAATTCACAGCAAATATCATCATAAACCAGAGCCGGCTCAAGGTTTTATGGAGTCTTAAGACCAACGTGACTTGGATCCCCTCTTCCTGTTCATAACATCAACTTTAAGGAGTTTCAATCCACATCTGGTGGAATCTACCAGCAGTGGGTAAGTTTAATTGGCTAATCCTATGAGTGAGCAAGTGTAACTGGTTATTATTTGTTAAGATAAAACAAAGAGCAAAGAGGTTCAACATGATTATGTTATTAGGATGAATTGGTTTTCTTCCATAATTTAATAAACTTGGTCACAGGTTTTTGTCCAGTTAAAATTACCCAGTTTTTTCCCCAAGAGAAAAAAAACAAAGAAAAACAGAAACAGCATTAACATTAAAGAAGGAACCTAGCTAAATTTTTAAAAAATACAATAAAATATGATGAGGTTAGGCACATGCTGTGTTTTGGATCAGAGTTCCTAAGTGAACAATGGATTATAAAATGTAGAAACATGCAAGCAGGGACAACAGCTAAAATATACAGATGTTTCACATCTTGTTTATCATCTAAAATTTTGAAGATTAAGTTTAAAGACCTTAGAAATGATTTAAGTGAATACGGTGTTACAGTACCTGTTAAACTACTTATACTACTCAGTTACATTTTCACATTTTATCTTATGCCAATTACAAATACCAATATTATTAACGGCGAATTTACATGACAAACAAATGCAAAGAAATGGTTAAGAAGTGTAAAGATGAATGCGCTTTCAAAACAAATAACTATAAAGTGTGGCATGCATCTGTATAAAATTCATAACACCAATTAGCCTTCAGTACATGCAGCCATATAAGTAAACACCATAGAGGTTTGTTTTAAATACATAGGGAACCTATGTATGAGCTATTTTGCAGAGACAAATCTCACAATAATTAGTTTTTTTTTAAACGTTAAAACACGGTTATGCCATTGTATCTTTTGGCTTTTAAACTGAAATTATTTATTCTCCAATAGTCTATCATGAAATCACAATATCATATTATGTTTGTTGACAACATTTTAACAGGTTTAAAGGGAATAAAACCTTTTGTCACGTAACGTTTAAATGACTCGAGCAGAGGTGGAATTGAATGAAAGAATATTTATTTTTGGGGAAGAATACTGAACATAAACATGAATCGGAACACAAACAGGAACTAGAGCAAACCGGAAACGGAACAACGCGGGACATAAATGAACAGAGAGCATAAGCCGAACGCGGGAATACCAAATGTAAATAAACACAACGACACTAATAAACAAACACAACTAATGAGTACGGGAAGGGAGGAAATAAACTAACAGACAAAATAAACAACAATAAAATAACGAGAGGGGAAGCACAGGAAGCCAGACACTACTGAACTGAGACGCGGAATGAACACAAACAGAGAGCGAAGGCGAGACTACAAAATGTAAACAACGCAGATGAACGAACGAGACACGGGCATGACTAACATAAATAAACACAACGACACTAATAAACAAACACAACTAATGACTACGGGAAGAGAGGAAATAAACTGACACAATGAGAACCCTGACAATCACGAGAGGAAGAGGCACGGGAAACCGGGGACTACAGAATTGAACCAGGGGAGAAAGCTAAATAAGAACCAGGAGGGAGGACAAAAATGAAGAGCCAGGAACAGAGAACTCAGTGAGCAAACTAGCACACTTACAGGAGACGTGGAGGAGGAAACTCTGGAGCGAAGACATCAGGGGAGAACAACAGACGATCCAGCAGTGAGTGAAAGAATGAATGTGGCTAAAGTATGGAGGAACCGGGGTGTGATTGGTGGAGAAGATGATTAGATGATTGATGACAGCTGTGAATGAAGGATGACTGGAGAAACAAGCACACACACACAGGAAGAAACAGAGACCAGGGGAGTGGAGGAACAAGCTAGAGAACATAACCAAATAGAAAATATAAACGAATAGTAAATATAATAATAATAATACAAGACAACCAAAGTGAACTAAACAGAGCAAAAACTAAATATAAATGAAAACAACAAGAACCAAACCAAAACCTGGATCCTGACACCTTTTGGAGGGCATTTGTTGAACAAGCCTTGGTGTCCATGTGAAATACAGAGACAGTACATTGAGCTCTCAAATTTGAAACTGGTCAAACATGTTCACAAGACACTGAAGGAATATTAGCACGCCTCCAGGAATGACATTTCCACTGGTCAAACATGTTTAACTGGGTTGGCAATTTGGCATTAAGCCTCCTTCCTCTGGGCAGATGACAGTAGTAGGTCTGAGATGAACTCACAACTTTCAAATTGCGAGGCAGCTTCTCTACCCACCGAGACAGTCACAATTGTGTACTCGAACATGGGAGTAAAAGAAAAACAGCAAGCCCCATTGTCTGTCGGTTTCTGTGGCATCAGCGACGCAGCAAGCATCAATTTATAAAAAATAAATCACTTACAATGACTAAAAGGCTAAGCCATAAATCATCATTACTCTTTGATTGGATCCATTCGCTCCACAAGCCGTCCACCTGAGGATGCAACATCCTGGTAGGAAGCCACCACTAGATGGCACTATACCAGCAGCAATTTCCCCACTCTCAGAGCGAATGACCTTTTCCCCTCTCTATCTAATTACACATTAGACCTGTAATACGCCATTCTGCATCCAGATGCCTCAGATGAATGCCCCCCCCCCCACTTCCTCTTTTCATTTCTCTCTCTCTCTCTCTTTCTCTCTCTCTCTCTTCTTTTCCTCCTCTACCACCCAGGACTTCAAACTGTTCTGACCAGCATACCTCAATTACTGTCACGAGCAGACCTCAACATTGGGTGGGTGAAGTGGGGTGTGTGGGTAGGGGTGTGTGTGAAGGGAGGGAGTAAGGAGATGGATGCAATTGGAGAAGGACACACTTGGTGACATACCAACACATAGTATTTGTTTACAGGTGTGTCCCTTATGTGTGTGTTGGCATTGGTGCCTGCTTTCCGACTGTGCATTTGTGAGTTTCTTTGACATGCCTATGGGGCAATTGCTTGCCACATGCCAGTGCTGTTGGAGAAACAGTGCTTTGACAACAACGATTTGACATTTTTGAAAGATAAATATATTCCACTTAGGGTGAAGCAGTTGTCACTCACTAGTGGGGTTGAAAATATAGAAAGAAGCTTTAAAATATAATGACAAACAGTTGCAAGGACCATTAAGATATCCTGCATTAATGCCAAAGTGGCTCTGAGTAGATTTTTTCCCCCTAGTTTGTAAGATGGATGATGCAGACGTTTGTTTCAAATACAGTTGCAAAACTTCTAAATCTCCTATTTGGTAATTATTCGCAAATGTCATACGCCTGTGCAGGTTTTCCAGAATCCCTTTTGCGTTTGTTCTCATTGTACATTGGATTTCTGGGTATATCTCAATAGAATAATAGGAAGTTTATTCTTAACTAAAACTCTGCAAGCTAGACAGGGTTTAAGAAAACAGAAAGTGAAAAATGTACAAATAAACAAACTTTTGTACAGCTTTACTCCAAATCCAAACACTGACAATAATCTACTTCTGTTATTTCACACCCAATGCTTTTCACTAGCGAGGACAAGAAGTGATATTTAGCCTCATTACTGTTGGGCTTTGCCCTGCAAAACAACTATTGTACCCTACAAAGGTCTAAAAAACTGAAAATAGACTAAATTTGCAACATTAACACTTTTTTCTGAAACAGGAAACAAAAAACTATCACAAAATTACAGTATAGACTTCATATTGTTATTATTATTGATGAGTGATCAGTCATGGGGATCTAATAGCCTTAAAAATTGCTTTGTAAACCTTTATTAACTCTCAAATGTGAATAATAAAATGTTACTTTTCTTTTTCTTTTTTTTTTTGAAAAGTTATGGCCAGACAGCTTCTATTGAAAACAACAAATTATTTTAATTTCTGGCAGAAATCAAGCCCGGTTGCGCCTAGTGAAATCAAACTCAGCTTTACAAAGGTATGGTTAACCACAGTTATGTTTTATTAGTTTATTCTGTTGGGGCAAGTCACTGTAATTTCCTATTTTTTGTCTTCTACAAGTGTCCTGCTACTTCTATTTAAAACATAAACCTCCCAATTTCCTGCAAGGGTGTGTGAGCAATTGTATAATTTCCGACAAGGAAAAGATAAAAACTCTTCAAAGGAAGTTATTAGAAAGTCTCTGCCAATGTGGCAATACAAATTGAAAAAAAAAAGCACTCATTAGATGATTTATTCTTTTTATGGATATTTTTTGCACCCAACATTCTGAATGCAACTTATTTGATTTTATTGATTAAGTCCTATGGATGCTGTGACAGTTGCTCTCGTCATTCTTGTTCTGATAGAGATGTATTTTGTTTGATGTTTCCAATCAATTGTGTGGCATGACTTAAGGTTTCCAACAAGAAATATTAATGTGACAGCACATCTATCACTGAAGCTAATTCCCTGAGTCGTCCTCACATTTTGTATGTCTTATAATAGAAAGTTATTCTCTCACAACACGAAATAGAAACCAGTCACGTGTTTAAATCACTGTACTCTCTATGAATCCTGCTGAGCTTTGTTGCATACCTAGTGTGGTTCCACAATGCCGGTTGTGTTTGTCAAAAGCTGACATGGTTATAATTTATTAATTGAACAGCCAGAGGCAGCTATATGAAGTGTATAGTCATGCATGTGTTTGCTGGTCTTGTTAAAAGATGATGGGGCTTTGTACTCCTTACTTGCAGCGATTGAGAAAAAGGAGTTGGAACAAGTAAACAGCTGCTCCACTGAATATGATCATTAGATGGCGAACATGCAAATCATGTTTAGTTGCAGCTATTTTGTGATGCAGGGAAAAAGTTGGACAAGCAACCAGACTAAAACGTCAAAGAAAGAAGCCTGGCTTGGGGTTTTGAAAATGAATTCAGGTCATTCACATCAAACTATGAACACAAGCTCAACCTGTCCTCTTGAGCACAATTGGTAATAACCAGAATGCTAATCTGGTAAATCAGTCAGCTTGTGAAAGACAATAAACAGGTAGGTGGAAGGTTAGAGAGAGAGAAAACAACGAAAGAAAAAGAAAAACGAGGCTAGTAATTTTAGACGATGTCACATGTAGGCATGAAAACATCTTAAAGAAAATAAGTGAACAATGGAACAAAGTTTAGTTTAGGTTTAAGTGCTTCATGAATTGCTCGGCTTCGCTCCCATGCAGTTAGGTCCTCTCGCAATATTTTGGAGAAATCTTTACCAGAAGCTCACTTGCCTTTTCAAGTTCTTTATACATTATATAGTTTTATTACGTTTGAGTTAATTTGACGGATAAATTAGACTCAGTGTTCAAAGTGTGTAAACGGATTGTAAAATGACTTGGAGCAACAAAAACAAAGACTAAACTAACATAATCTCTCACAAAAACGGATACATTACAAACTGACTTGTACGGAACCGACGTTGGCAGATCCCCTTTTTAAAATTATTTTCTATTAGCCATTACAACTATTTGAGACACCTTTTCTTATGCTTATCAATGGTGGTAACACTGCCTTGGTGCACGGCTTAATGATTTCAAGGAATTTTTGAAAGTTGTCTCAGATGCTAATTTGGTAGAACGGCATCTCTGAAGCTTAAATAATATCTGACTTTGTATCAATTAAAAGCTGGGAAATAGTGGGAGAGCAACTGTTATGTGTGGTTTATGGATCCTAGTTGGGCGTAGGGCTACTAAGCCTAACTGCATATAGGCTGGTCGAGGCATTTGGATGTAGATCCTCAGAGATCAGGCAACTCTTCAGTGACACCAGCTAAATAGATTTCCCCACCAATTCTAATCAGGGTAAGACTCTATACAGGTTTAGGGATTGGCCAAGGCATTGGATGAAGAGCTGGTTATAACCTCTCAATGTAAGGAGTTCACTGGGAGGGCTTAGGTCAATGAACAATGAGACCTTTTTGCCAATTCCTCCAGTCTGGACATTAAGATTTACTAAATCGTGGCATTTCTTGCAACACTAATTCCTCTCCTAACCTGTTTACCTCTGCTCCTTTAATTTGCTTTGGCTGCACAAGAGGTTGAAAAGGCTTTTTAGGGCTCGAGGGGAGGAGGTGAAAGGGTGAAGAACGGGCTGGATCTGCAGCGCATTGTGGCTGCACATTAATTGAATGGGCTTGGTCTCTGAATCCCTAATTAGTGACAATGGCTGTGACATGGGCAGTGGAGAAGCAGAGAGCTCTTCTGGGAGGTAAGTGGGATGTTGAAGGACAGCCACGAGAAAGCATCTCACACTCCAATACAGTTTCCTCCAAAAGCTTTAAGAGGCCATTGTGAGAGCGCGCACACATATAAATGAAAAAGAGGCGCACTGGAGTATGGGGGCAGGGGAGGGGGGGCTTGAAGCAAGATGGAGAATAAGCAGCCTCTTCTTGTATGCTCTTTCTTCCAGCTGATGTCACAGTGAAAAACAAAAGTATTAGGACCTCATCGGGAAACAAAAGCAGAACAATGGGAATGTTCAACATACAGCACCAATGAAAATAGAAAAATAAATCATTTGTTAGACGTATTAGAGGGTGGCTGTATGTTGAGAGGAACAGACAAACATGTATTCAATGTAATTTCCGTTAGAATCGCTCCTAACTGACAGCTTTTGTGAAAAATTTTAATACATTTTTTTTTCTCTTGTTCATATTTCTGTATGACGTAGTATAAACTTAAGTTGGTCAGAATAAATGTCTCCATTAAATTTAGTTTATGTTTATAGACTTACATCCTTTCATTCATGAATAAACTGCAAAGTAAACATCCACACATATGAACATGATTTGCAAACAAACAAACAAAAAAATCTTATTGATCTGGAAACTACAACGAGCATCAATTTCATGACTAAAAAAAGAAAGAATGTCAACTATATCATTTAAAGTTTAAATGATATAGTTGATATTCTTTTTCAGGATTTAAACAGTTTATATTATAAACTGTTTAAATCCTAAGATTAATTAGAAAATTTAGTTGACCTATCAAAAGCCAGAAGAAACGCAATATATCTTCATTTTTTTCCGTCATTTGATTATGTAATAATTTTTAGATAAAGATAATATACGTAACCTCAAAATGGTCGCCAAGCCTGAGCGTGATCACTTTCAAATTTTTATATTAATGAAATCACTCCAACACAACATGCAGGCTGCCAGTATTTAAAGTAATAGAACGAATGTAAAACTAAGTCTTGAAAGCCGTGTCTAATACCCTCAGACCCCATTTAGCTATAGTGGGAGCCATTAAGTACAAATGGAGCAAACATGAAACGGTGGTGAACCTTAACAGGAGTGGCCGTTGCTGAGACTACCTTAACAACACATCAATACAGCAGTTTACAAAAGAAACAAGAAAACAACTAAAAACTCACAGCATCCCAATACCAGAAGGGTTCACTGTTCAAGACTCAAATATAAAAAAAAAGATTTTGTAAATGTGGCATCAATAAAAGATTTTCAAGGCCAAAAACATTGCTCACATTTACCAGAAGCATATCAACTCTGTTTCAGACAGAAAATCTTAAAGGAGAATGATCCACCCATTACTTTGTGACCTTAAGCTCAAGCTGATTTGAGTTATATACCAGGAGAAAAATCAGTAGCACTCCAGCAAATGTACAGCTGCAAGGAAACAAACAAACAAAAAATATATATATTTTAAGAGCTTCTAGTCAAAATCTGTAGTTGTCAGACTGAGATGCTGTGCTGTGACCTTTAATCGGCCATTTATGTTTGAAACACCCTCGAGTGTGGCTAAATGAATACAGTTCTGCAGGTCAAACTAAAGTTTTGACCAAAGACAGGAGTTCTTGGTGAACGACACCCCCTGTGTGCCAAAATTAACAAACGTGAAACATTGAAACGTTCCCCTAAATGGATTCATGACTCCCAGCTGCTAGTTAATTTGTGCTAAGCTTGGTTGATCAATAGCACCTCCAGTACTGCCTGCTGTCTTTCAGGAGTGTTTACTAAAGTTGCAACAGCTGCAGAGGGTATCTGGGTGTGCTCTGACAGGTTTGTGTCCTACAGAGCGACACAGCTGGATGCTGAAGGCCAAGGGTGTCAGCCAGCCAAACCAGCTACCCCCCGCCCCCCTACTTTCCTCATTAATAACAAGAAAACGCAAACAGACACCCTCTCCTTTTCCTACCTCACAGATATAGAGAGATGTGAACTTGGATTAGTTTCTATGCCAACAGTGTGAGGATGCAGTGACAGTCAGCCAGCTAGTCGCCTGTGTCCCTACAAGACACTTGTTTTTGTCCCGCTTGTTTTCCTCCCGGGGTCGGCCCTCCCCTACCCTCTGCGCTCTCTCTATTGCCGGTAAAGATAAGGCCGGGCCCTGGGCTTGGTATTATGCCTTATCTCCACAGCTGGGGCCAAGGCCTGCTGGATTTGGCAACCTGAGTGCAGCGGTTTAACTCAAAGAAGCGTACTTTTAAAGGCCAGACAATATATTCACGTCAGGGGCAGGAGACAAAACAGAATTAGAAAAAGAAAAGGCTCAATCTCTACTCCTATATAATTTTTGCTCTAATACACGGCAAAGAATGTCTTTTTCTGCTGCGTTCGTGTAATCTCTCTATTTCTTTGTGTGTTGCTGCTTGAGCAGTTGTTCCTCTCTCCCTGCCAGGTTTGAGGGTGGGTGGAAGGAATGAAGGGATAAAGAGAAGAGACAGACAGGAAACCAAAAGGTAGACAGAAAGAGAGACAGCAGCAGGAAGAGGTAGAGGAGAAAGGAGGAGAAGGAGACAGACTATGAGGAAGGGAAACAGGCAGGAGCACGAGAAGGAGGGGTTAAGGTGAAAACAATAACACGGGAAGCGGGGATCGTGCGTCTGTGAGCGGCTCCCTGGAAGTGTCAGGTGCTCTGTTCATTGACAGTGTCATGCACCCGCCGCCCCGAGAGCGCCGGCAGCCTCACAAAGACAGACAGCTCGAATTAATTCCACGGGGGGAGTGCGTGACAGTTTGGCAGAGCAGAGAATTGAAAGGGAGGGGGAAGCAGAGGACGGGGAAGGCACGAGCATTTGTCATATCATAATTAAATGATGAATCACTATTCCGTTATTAAGGATATTCCCAACCAAAACCTCCCTTGTTGCAGGGAAATAAAGGGAAATGGTAGAGGATTGAACCAGCATCATCACTGGGACACTGGATAATAGGAGGATCTATTTCCAGGCCTGTTGGACAAGCCTGTAGCCGATGGTTGATGGGTTTGAATTGCTTTACCAGACATAGTGATCTGTCAAATTTTAAGTTGATCACAAACTATGCAGATGTTTTCCTGCTTTTCCTAAAACCTAAATATCGCCTTTTCTTAAAAACTGATATTACATTTATATTTTTATGGCTCTCAATATGGTCTGGTGCATTCTATTACCATTAATCACTTTAGTTTTGTCCTACATAACAACTTACACATGATTTTAAAGCCTTCACCAATTTTTAGGTTTCTGGGTGTAAATCCCAAATTTCGAACAATTAAATTATAATACCAAGGCGTATAAACCCATACTAAAGCTTTAAAATGCATTATTTTGCTTTACAAAAAAGATTTTTTCCACATTTCGACTATAATCCGGTTTCATAGCATCCAATTCAGGATTTGGTGTGATTGTTTTGTTTTGCAATTTAAACTGTTCATACATCGTCAAAAATCACGCAATTGTACTGAATAACCGTCAGACACTAAAAGTTAATTAAGGTAATTGAAGGTTAAATAATATTCTTAGAAACATATATTGGGAAAGCAATAACAACCAATTGATCAACATACAGTGGATCTAAACAGTTTGCACACCACTGGCAGGCGTTTGTGTGTATACAAAATGAGACCAACATTAAATAGTTTACCTATATCTAGCAATATGTGACTGAACACAAAAAAGTAGCATGAACATGGATGTGTCATGCCGTTTAAACTTCGGACACATATAATCCAGAGAACTCTCAGGAGTACAATAACATGAGTTTATTGAAAGGTGTGTGTGTATGAATCCAGGAACGGAGATGACGGGCACGGCAGGGAACCAGAGACAGCGGACACGGAACAGTTTAGCGGGGAGACTCTGCGGAGGACAGGAACGACGTGGGAGACTGGAGACCACTGAGGGGTAAGTAGAACAGGTGAGGTGATGCGGGAGGAGCGTGACGAAATATGGAACGGTCTTACTTTTAAGGTGGATTGTTGAGGCCAGGAGGAGTGAGTGGTGAGTCCTTTTAGCTGATCGAGGTGGAAGGTTGTCCAGGGGGTAACACAGCAGATGGAAGTTGCTGGAGCGAGCAGACCGAGCTGAGCCAGAGGAGCGGTGAAACCAGGGGATTGTATGACCGGTGGGAATCTTGAAGGGGGTCGAGCACTGAGATGGTTAGAACCTGGGAAGAGCAAAGTAGATGGTGAGGGAACACAAAAAGAGAAAAAACAAAGTTTCAAAATAACGCCGGAGAACTAAAGAACTAGAGACACAAAAACTGAAGCTACAAAAACTAGAAAACTCGAAACAACAAATAATTAACTAGATAACTTTTGCAAAGTTTGGCACAGAGAGCTAGAGGTTGCCGTAAGCAACTAATACTCAGGCGCCGAGTAGCTGATCCACCGCTCCTCTTATAGTGCTCAGCTGATGAGCCTCAATTCGTTGCACCTGGCAGGTGAGCAAGTGGAGAAGGTGCACAGCAGAGAGCTCAGGCGACGCCCAGTGGACCACCTGTGAAACGCACTAAAGGACTAACCCTGACAGGATGACCTGAAGATGTCCATGACTTCGGGTTTTCCAACAGATATTATTTTTTGCATGCACCTTTATATGTGGTTCTGTTTTTGTCCTCCTTGAAGACCTGTTGATCCCAACTTAGAGATGTTTTTGTAGACCACAACTGCTCTTGTTTTGTAGTTATTGGGTCCAACGACGGGTAAATGTGTCTTTAAAGTTTTCTTAAATGTTTTTAAGCCCGTTTCAGTAGAACGTTAGTGATACCTTTACATTTATTTGCTGTGTTTTTGAATTTCCTTAGATAGGAGCATGATGTTTTGTATTTTTTAGTTTGAAATTTTATCCCTAAAAATGAAACAAGTCTAAGCTATTAAGCTAATAATCTAAAAACGATTACAGTATGGTAATATGTATTTTTAATTTTTTAATTTTTATATGTTTATAAAAACTGCACCAGGATTAAATAATTAGACAATTTGCTTTACTAAGCCGTAACTATTTATTAGTAAAAAAAACAAGCTTTGAGAAGCATAGACAACCTAATTCTAAAGTCATAGGTAACAAGTTTATTTGCTACTGATTTGACAAAAATAACAAACATAATTTCCAGATCATTTCCAAAAATAACAACAAGGTAGCTTTACAGCCTGTATGAGCATCTGACTTACTGGATAGATACAAATATACGCATAAAAAGGCTGACATAACATTTTATGCAAACGTGCATACATTTCTTACCTTCTGATTTACAGCCACGGACATTTTCTTAAAAAAAATAAAATAAACATGAAGTTTCAGGTGGAGTGAATAACACGTAGGATTAACATATCAGAAACAGGGATGTCAAACACCGGGTCTCAGATCAGGAGGGAGGCTTTGACATGCCTGATCACTCATTGAGCTTGTTTGCAGCAGCAGGCGAAGTCTCCTGGCACCGCAAGCCACAAGAAAATGATTTCCGATACCTCTTTGAGTGCTAGTCAATATTAGAGGGGGAGGATGACGCTTGCATCTAAACTTTCAGATGAGCTGGTACATTAAAGCTCTCTGAGTTTGGTTCTGGATATTTCCTTGTTTTGTTTTAGTCAGAAGTTAGCGGTAGTGGAATCTCTCAGCTTTTTGCTTTGTAACAGCTGTGGATGTTCGTATAGGACAAGCGCTACAGAGAAAAACATAAATCTACAGGACTTTCGTCCTTCTTAAAAGTAATTCATCTAGGTAGGCTTGAGATCAAAGCCGCCATGTCATTAGGACACCCTGAAGACATACAGCAGAGTAGTGCTGACGAACAGTTGCAGTACCTTGTAGCAACCCACTTCTCTTGTTACTAATTATAAAGCACAAGTAGATATTTAGCCAAAAAGACCAGTGTAAAAAAAATGTATTTTTCTCCCTTTGCTGTGTAAATTGTCTATTTGCTGCACATTAGGAGGCATGAGACAAAATCCTGGAAGCTTGTGAGGGAAGTTGAGCAATTAAATAACCATTAGCAGCACCTCTCTGTAAAGCCATTAATCAAGAAGCAGCGGTGCAGCTCACAATGGCAAGCACAATGTTCACAAAGGAGAATGAGCGACGGATGATTAAATAAAAGATATCTCCATTTGTAAAGCATCTCTAGGCCAGACGTGTGTGTACGACTGGAAGAATAGGTTTGATTTATTAGAAGAAAGCCCTCTTAAAAAAACAGCAGCGCTGCCTCCAACTGAGGCAAATTAAGTCAAACATCTTTTTCTATAAGTTGGCAGGTATTATGATATAAATGCAAGAATTGATTATTTAAAAGTGTTGTTCATTTAAAAAAGTTTTTGGTTATAATATCATAACTAAATGTTTTTGGTTATAATATTTGGTCCTTGAAACAACAAGTGTTACATGCCATACTTATAATTGTTGACTCAAATGATCTTTAACTGGTGGACATTTGGTTTCTTCTTGTAAGTCTAAATTAATGGTTTTTGAGCCTTCATCATGTTTTTTTAAACTTCTAAATGGTTAAATCTCTTTAAATCATTATTGCACAACTTTTAGCAGTGCGTTTTTGCGCAGCGACTTTAACCTCAACCTCCAAAAAACATAATGTTTTTTAGGACTGCATGATTTAATCATCAAATGCAACAGTGTTTCCAACTTGCATCTAGACGGAGCTCAATTCAGGCAATGTCATCATATTGATCTGGTAAAGATTTCAAAATACATGTTAAATCATTTCATTAACAAGCTGGATTGGTTTAGGCCTGCCAGCTGGAATGTTCTATGAAAATGATGAACTCAGGACATTCTGTCTTTGATGGGCAGGTGAGCAGCACTAATGTGAACACAATTGGATTCACAACACAAGAATAGAAAATGTCTGCTCTCCCATAAAAAACAAAACAAAACCAAACAAACAAACAAAAAAAAACATCCAAAAACTTTCCCATTCCTGAATTTTACTGGTTACTTTTAAACACAATTTAATCCAGAACCTGCAAACCCATAGAACCTAACTCTCATGCAAAATATCAGGAGCAGGCTTTGACTGAACACTGGATCACTTAACATTGAGTGAACAGATCACACCAAAAGCATAATCAGGTTGTGCTAACCAAAACAGTCTAAAAACTAAACGCAATTGTAAATTAATTGCAGAGATGTTTAAAAATGTAGCTTTAAGTTGATCATGCTGTTGTTTTTGTAACATTTTCCTCTTTAGTTGGTTTCGTCACTTCATAGATGAAAAAATATTGTATAGGAATATTATTACTAAAGACGTACTTTCGTTGCTGCCTTACAGTTTTTTTGTCAAACTGGAAAATTTACTTATATAAAAGAGAGACTTAACATACTACAAAAAAAGCTACTCCATTTTATCTAGTTGAGCTTTTAAGTCTCTGAGTTACAGTAATGTTGACTGTATGAAACAAACACGGTGGCTGTTGTTCATAAGTTAACCATACTAATTAAGTTCATACCTAATATGACTAAATACTGTTTAAAATGTCACCCCTTAATCATAGTTAGTTTGTGTTAAAATATTCAATGTATGTTGTAAGGCATTAAGGCAAAAATAACATTTTAAATACTATTAGTTACGGGTCACAAAGAAGAACTAAAACAGTGTTTGAAAACTGTCTACAAAGGTCTGATAAGTTGTTATTTCTATTTATTTTTGAAAGAAACATATTGTTTAAACTATATTAATAGATAATACAAACTAAGGGCACAAATTCAAGCCTTCCTGACAAATTCAAGCTGTTTTTTTTTTTAAAGATGTTAAGAAGAGACCCATGAAAGTCATTTATTGGAAAAGATAGCAAGAGAGATACGGATCATCATCACAAATATTATTGATTGCATAATTCAGCCATATTGTATGAACACTATCAAAAATATGGCAGCCACTCACTAATTAGAAGCATTGATAAAATGTCAGGGTTTCTGCTGGTTCAGCAGACTACATGTTATAAAGGAAAGGTTAAGTGCCATCCGACATTTGATTTCTCTCTCTCTCACTCATAGTCTTTTACCACTCGGGTGCTTGTTTTGCATGAACATACAATAATGCATCCAGCATTGTTTAAAAGCACACCCCATTAACAAGGGGATAATAAATAAAACGCATATGTGAAAACCTAAACAGAGTCTTTCAGTATTTAGTGAAGAAAACTGGAAGTCCTGCTTAAAATCTGTGCTTAGAAAAAATATAAATATGGCATCTATTATTTTTATGCATTCAAAAGCATCATCCAGATCCTATACTTCCTCATACATTGTGATTGGCCATACACCAATTTTTTCTGGGACACCACTAACACCATACAAAGAAAGTTTCCCATGTTTCCACACAGCCGTCTCATTGAAGTGTGTGTGCACGCGCACACACCCAGATACACACTCAGCCCTCGCTGTCATTTAACAGCATCCTCCTCAGCATCACACTTGCAAGATGGATGTCCTCTCTTGCGCGTTTATCCGCCAGCGCTGTGGTGCTTTATTATCTAATTCTGACAGCCTGGTAACACCCATTGTGCGGCTGTATTTCTGCTGATGGTTCCCCCAGAGACAGCTCGGGCGAGGCTTCTGCTGAACCCAATCACAAAGTGCTAAACAAGGTGCACAGCATCAGGGTTAATTTACTGTAACTAACACGCTGGAGATCCTCTTCTAATGTCGCCACGATCCGCTATCACCATCCGCCACTAAAAACAGACCCACTCTCTCGCATACACTCAGATTTTTTTGTTTTTTCTGACTCTCTGGTCCATAAAATTTTGCATCTCCGTGTCGCTCAGGGTCCAAGGTTTAGAGGGATGATAAAAATGGAGATTTTGAGGATAGGTCCCTGTGCCCAGGGGAGAGGTGACAAGATTGAAATGTGTATAGAGCTGTCCCAGTCAGCTGTGATGAGGGATGGATGTTCGGTCTCGCGGACGTCTGAGCGGCTGAAACATAAAGCCACCTTAGGATTGCTGATGGAGGGAAGATTGATAGTCTAGTTAGCCTCATCATCGTTCATCATGCTGACGGAGAAAAATTATGCCATATCAAATCTACTGTTTAGTATTCAGATTAGTTTATTCTTTCTTTTTCATCCACATAGTCAAATTTGTTAGTTTATAAAAAGTGTAGTGCTTATGTTATGCTTATAAGATTCAAAATAACGCATAATGATAGGAAATAAAAAGCATTTAGATAGAGGTGCAATGAGATCTTTTGATATTAGAGCTTATTATATTAAAACTTAAGTTTTGTTCTCTGTATGCAATCTACCATGTGTTGCTCCAATAGCTGCTGTTCTATTACAAGATATGCTATTATTATGTGCTTTAGACATAAAGTGCTTTAAGTTTGGCACCCTATATCTATGTTTCAGATTTATTTTGAAGGACAGGACGTAGTTCATGAATCTTAGTCCACTCGCAATGGAGTCAGAAAAGAAAGACAAGGTTTGGTTATGATGATACTAAAAAAAATGCAACCCAACCTCCAAATACTTTTACGTGGAAATCTTTTGAAACTCAATAGAAAAAATTTAAAAGTATGAAAAGATCTGAATTTTTTTTATACCATACAGACTGTTTTAATAGATTCTCCTCAAATCACAGTGTCCTGCAACTGTTGCAACCATTTTTAAATATTAGTCAGGAAGTGTTATATTTGTTATAAACATAAATTTTCTATGCTTTTTTTGTAAAGAAAAAAAATATATATATATGGACCAGTCACACCGGAATAATAAAAAATAAATTACATTTAATTAAAAGAACATGTAGTTGGCTACACTTTTACTTTACATTAACATGTAAGACACAAACAAAAGTTATCTCATGGACTAAACGTTCTCTCTAAGCTAACCAGACATTTTATCCTTTGATTCCACTTTTACAGCAGATCCGATTTACAAATCTACAAACCGTGGAGCGTTGGTTCCCAGAGAAAAGACACAATTACTAACGTCAGGATTTTTATGTACCGATTGGACCTACAGCTAGAATTGTAATTCATGAAGCTAAGGTTGTGGTAACACCAAATCAGATCTAAGTATGTATGTAAAAAAAAGTTGCAGAACTAAACCTTTTTTTTATTCGTAATCATGTGGAGCGTGTCAGACTGCTCCTTTTCGTTTTGAATCCATAGGAGACAGAGTAACATTGTCATATAGGCTGCTAGTGCTAATGGAAGTTAACCTGGTCACCAGAAACAACAAATTGACAATCTGCTTGTTTCTTTTTTATTTTTTTTTACTTGGGCTCTAATCGTTTGTGATGTCATTCTCAGATCCGCGTTTTTGATTAAAATAAAACTAGCAACATGTGTAGTAGAGCAGACTCCTTTCTGTTCTGGTGCAGATTCTTAATATTTCAATGTGATTTTATAAATAGATTTAGATGAAAATGGCAAATATGTGAACAGCTGAAAAGTATCAGATTTACAAAGACTGCTGCTGTTGGTTGAGGCAATGACTCAGAAGAAGAAAAAATAGAGGAGCAACTTGCTTTTTTACTGTTCTACCAAGGAGAGTTACCCTCTCCATCTGTATGTGAGGGACATGTCAATCATTTGTCTTCATCACATAGTAAATAGCCGGAAATCCAGTTGTTTTTGTTTAACATTCAGAGAAAAATCCCATTTTGGCAATAAAGATCAAAGTTTAAATCCGCACCACTGTGTCTAGGAGCAATAGCAAAGTTTAGCACATGTAGTCAGGTTTAAAAGATATTACTTAAAGATATAATTAACCACAGCCCACTGTCAGTACGTCTAAGAGAGATGGTGCTTCTATTGATGGATCCTATTTCAAATTCAGTTTTCTTTTGGTAAAGTAAGATGGTGTATGTCATTCATCTGGACACAAAAAAATTGTGTCAGGAAACTTTCTATCTTCTTTCATGCCAATTCTGTGCATTTAATCTAACTCAATAGGCTAGTTACAAAAATTGGTAAACTCGATTGTAGGAACTGAATCCGACAACAATGCCTTTGTTTGCACTGACACTGATATTTCACCATCCTGATATTTTATTCTATATTAAAACAGATTTCTGGGGATCATGGCACAGTGGAGTGAACCCATGCTACTGTATCTTACATTTCACTGTGAAAAATAAATATTTACTTTATTCAATTCTAAAGAAATACTGATTTTTTTATTTATTTTAATAGATTTAGATTGTTTAAAGAGAATAGGTGTAATGCATGAAACCTGCCACCTTTATATTGCAAAAGATGTCATCACCAGGACCTTTTTTGGTATGCTACACATTTATCCCTAAACATTTTGCTGCATTTGTTCACTCTTTGTCATTAAAGGAGAAATTTGTTCAAGAATTTCTCTGTATAAAAGAGTTGTTCTGGACATTTTCACCAAGCCTTAAACAGAAATCAGTCTCTGTACATTCCTATGACTTTCTAGCACCATTCAGGGATTCAGGTCCTGACGTGAAAATGTAATTCCTGTCCTGTCTCCAAGTCTAACCTTGCAGTTCCACACCCCCTCCTCCCATATCCAATCCCAACATGCAAGCCGTGCGGTTGGTCAAATTGCCAAAACCCAGAGTGATTGTAATTTCTGAAGAGGTTGCTGAGTGGTACTCAGAAGGAGGGGGGGGGGAGAGCAGTGATGGCACCGAGCAAATAGCAGGACCTGGAAGCTGGAAGGGAAGGGTGAAGAGCACGAGTGCAAAGAGCGTTGATGTTAAGTGCTCCTACAAAGGAGTCAGGCTGTCCCTCAGCACTGGCCGCAACAGTGCTCTTTCTGGCCTGATCTCTTATAAAACAATTACCCTTTTACCTGCTACAAGCTCATTATGGGAAACTCCTCGATAAATCACTATCATCTCCACTCAGTATCAAGCTTAAAGCAGAACAGGAAAATGTAAGAAGCGACAAAAGTCTGGACAAAAAAATAAATAGGTGTTTTTATACATATATTCAGGATTAATTATTGATATTGCTGGAAGTTGATGTTTAAAACTTTCATCCACACTTTGCAATTCAAAATTGACAGACACGTGAACATGCGACACTGTGGAAACCATGTGTCAACATAATATGCCAGGTGCAAAATCTTCTGTAACAGAAAACAGATCTGACAAAGAGTCTGGTTCAACGTTAGCCAAACATCAGCACCAGGAAATGAACCCTCTCCTTCTGTGCCAGACGGGTGTATTCAGGATTTGAGGTGCTGTGCTTGGCTCTTGCAAAAATAGGGATGCACATTATGACTAAAATCTTCTATTCCCTTAATATACTGTAATAAAAAAAAAACATTTTATGAGTATGTGAGGGACCTAGCCATAGTAATAGTAAAAAAAACAAAAACATGTTTCATTTCCCTAAAAATAAATAAATAAAATAGTTACACCCTTAAAAGAGGTCATACCAAGAAACTAAACTCAAGGCAAAAATATTAAGGTTCAACATAACAAAAGGTCAAACTAACAGTTCAAAACAAATAAACAAGACCAGATTTACACTGAGGTAAAAGGAAAAGGGGAACATCTACTCAAAAATACAACATATAGAACAATAGAACACAGATGGTAACATCCAGTCAGTCAATTTGCTTCACCCCAGCTAACAGTATTCCCCCATAGTACCAGCAAAAGAAAGCACAAACAATGTTAAGTTTGACGAAATTAAACATCCAAAGTTTAACTGAAGGTGTGCGCCAAAATTGGAACTAATTAGTTTTAAAGGTTTCAAATGAAAATAAACAAAAACCCATTTTTTTTTTGATGCAGTGAAATTGATGTGTATGAGAACTCAAAATTAAAAAGCGTTGGTGTGTGGTGTTACCGATTGTGTGGCTGCTGATGTTGCCATCCCAGAGTGAATTAGGTTCATCTTTGCAAAACTTTGCAAACCAAAGAAATGCCACCATATTTATTTTAGTTCAACAACTTTTCTAGCAAGAAAGTTTTCAGTCTGAAGTTTGGCTACCTGGGTTTTTTTTAACTGTTTCAAGCAATTGTAAATATATTTTTTTATTAATTGTAAAATAGGTATTTTTATTACATTTAGGATTACATATAAACACTTTTAACTAAATATTTTTTTGATAAATATTAAATATGTATGTCAACATTTAAGAGAGACTGTACGTAAAGTCTCTTTATTTTTCATGTCCTAGACTACTTTTTTGGACCAGAAAGGTTTGCAGACTTTAGAAGAAAGGAATTACTTTTCATCAAGTTATTTTAGCTTAATGTGGCACAATTTAAATTATTTAAACCAATTAGCTAGATATGATCAAAAATATCAAATATTCCTTTAAGATCAAAGTGATTCACATACACTGGGTGCTATAACGGCACTTTCCCATTTATTTCCCAAGATTAGAACCATGTTGCATTACAATTACAGTCACATAAAAAATCTGACTTAATAAATCCCATCTGGAGCACACTCGGGTGTTGTAAATTACAGTTTTATATTTGAGTAATATTACTTAATCAAGTCCTCTCTAACGTTTCACACTATGAAAGTAATAAAAGAGTGTGATTCATACTGATATCTCATTGGGTCAAAATCGGTATTGGGCAAAACTGAAGACTGCAAAACTGGTATCATATCAAATACAGATAACGGTTTTAAACAAAACAAGAAACTGCTCCAAAAGGGCAATGGCAGTTTTTATTGATGGTTTTATGATTCTAGATCTCACTATGGACCGAAAAAAAAAATTAAAAAAAATATTAAAACCACTCTTAGTTTCTTTATTTGTGTCATGTTAAAATCCCATACATTTCTCTTATTGACATGTAATGTTACAGACCAAGACAAATTCATGCATAATTGAGAAAAGGAGGAAGATATTTTTCTATTGTAAAAAGAAATAAAAATCACAATCTTCCCATCCAGAGCAGATTTTGGTTTAATACACATTGAATACACAACATTGCCTTCTGTCCATATATAAAATGGCAAAAACATGTGAAAGGTAAAAAGGTTTACATTGAAAATGTGAAAATTTCAAATATTTTTCCTTGCATAAATGGTAAAGGTAAAATGCAGAAGTAACTATTTGCATTTAGGCCAAAAAACTAACAAAGTTGGTCTTGTTTGATCTGTAAATCTTCTTGTACATGTCCTCTTAATAGCTTGTGGTGAAAAAAAACCACACTCAAATAAACCCACAAAACAAGACAAATCAACAGAAAAATAAAGAAATACATGAGAGTTTATCGATCTAAATCTGATGACAGATTGGTAAAAGGAACAATAAATGGTTCTTCTGGCTACAGAATTTTCTCACCTGTGGATCTCAGCAGCTCCTCCAAAGTTAGCATAGCGGCTTTTGGATGCTTTTCTGATTAATTCTCTCCTTGCTGCCTATTAAGTGGACAAGGATCCCATTCTCTTTCCACTTTCTCTTGTTGAAGAGTGCCTCATGAAGTGGGATCTTACTTACAATTGTGGTGACATCTAAAGTCAGCATTTCGGGTCCGTGTTTACGCCACATTTTTTATTACAGAAAATACAAAAAAGAATACATATGTAAGGTTCTGTGGAAAGCCAAGCAAATAAAAATCGACTGTGAGTTTACATATGAATATTTCTGGTTAAATATTCCCCCAAACGTGTTCTTTTTTAATTTTGTAAGCAGACCATCCACCTGTTTCCTGTTCCAATGTCTCAATGATGTGGAATATCTTCCATAAGGACTGTACAGTACACAGATGCATATATTTGTATGAATGCTCGCATGCGTTCGTGTGTGTCCAGTTGTGTGCACGCCTGCTCTCAATTTGGTCCTTACACACCGTCCTGGGAGGGAGAGGGGAGGGGTGGTGGGGGTCTGTGCAGCTAATCTTTATGCACTGTGTGACCTCCTCACTGCAAACCCTGCTAAATATATTATTCCCCTGGGCCTTTCATTGCTGCTTGGTGTCAGAAATCAATATGTATGAGGCGCGTAGATGGGAATTTCTAATAGATCTCTGCGGCCCCGCGATGCTCTTCAATATCTGCCTTGGACTATTAGTGCCGGCTCAGTGGCGGTGAAATAACCGAGATAATCTTTTAAGGTACCTTCCTTAAGGTGGAACCGCAACTCCGGCTTTGCATCTTCCTCCTGAGAGACGAGGTGGGTTATTGTGAGTTAGTTTTAAAGAAAAAAAAAAAGTAAGATAAAAAAAAACAACTAATTATATTGATGCTTAAATGCAAAATATAAATACATTTTAAAAAACATACACATTTGATCGAAGTAAACTACCGAACAAATGCTTTTTTTCCTCTTTTTTATGCAGATTCTCATGCATGCATGTGTTGCATGAGGGGAAACGACGCGCCTTTGCGCTAATTGCCCTGATTCTTAATGCGGGCATGATCTGCTGCAGCACTTAACAGCATCAGCAGCCCAACTCCCACCCCCCAACCCCAAAGCACCACCTTCACCCTCCCCTCCACGGCGAGGAGGAGAAGAGGAGACATCCGGCATTGGCAGGCAGTTAGAAGATTGGTGGTGGGGATGTAGAGGTGGTAAAGGTGGGGAGAGGGTAGGTGGGGGTTGGTTGGTTTGTTGGTCGGTGGTTGGCTCAGACAGCATGTGGTCTCCAGGGAGGGAAAGGGCTGAAATTATTCTACTGTCACAGCCTGCCCCCCCCCATCATCCCTCCTCCCCTTCTCCCAGTGAGGACCTCAGTGTATAATCCTCAACACTCGCCTGGCTCGTAAATCTGCCGTCCCTGAGACAAAGGTTATATCTTTTTTTTTTTTTTTTTTTTTAACCTCTTTTCCTTGCAGGAACACTGATTAGAGACAACATACCTGCTCAGTTATCATCACATCATCAGCACCTGTAGCACAGCATTAATTAAACTGAGATTCATTGCTTGTATATTTATTTTTGAATACTTCATCCCAAAACAAATAACCGGATTGCACACGCATTTTACCATTTCCCACTTTTTCAATGTGCCGGCAAATGAGATGGATGAAAATTCCAGTTATATACACACAAATGCCTGTTTTTTTTTCCCCTATCCTTACAGGTGAAGCATTACACGCCCGCCGCTCTGCGAGCTGCCAGGAAACGAGAATAATTATTCCCTTTTCCTCTCTCTCTCTGCTCGGCTCAGTCATTACCTAATCCCCAGTGCAGCCAATTCATTTCAATTGTACAGCTAGAATTATTAAGAGATATTGGGATGTAATGCTGTGCTACCGACTGTGGAAGTCAGAGGCTTGGGGAGGATTTTTTTTTGTATTATTATTATTAAACTTGGTTTCCCCATTAAGGTGGGTTAAATAGTGTAAAAAAATGTTTAAAAGACATGAAAAAGGATCAAATAGGAAAAATTGTCAAAACTGCATAAATGATCAAAAATGTAAATCTGTTCTTCTTTAAACCAAGCATGTCCATTTTGGTAAGCACATCTGCATTGTGGTCATGATATCCTGCCTCCTATGAGCAGACACCCTCTATTACACAGCCATTCCTCATGCTGCTCCCCTGGATAATTACCTCCCTCAGGTACCGTTTACGCGTGGATACGCCAAACGCGCGCTGCCACCAGGGGCACTGCGCCACAGAGAGCAGATGGGAGCAGGGAGGGAATAAAAGAGAGAGGGGAGGTGGAGGAGTGATGTTGGTGACGTGTGGAGTGCGTGTGGGCTTGTGATGGTGGAGGGAAATATCAAGAAGGTTTGAGCAAGGAGTCTAGGAGACAGGCGTCAGGGTGTGCTTGCGCTCCAATTACGCAAGGTCTCCACAAAGCCATTATGAGCTGTCAGGAACAAGAAGGAAGACAACCAGGGGATAAAGAACAGTAAAGAGTCCACTGCTAGCCAATCAAGACAGTTTGAGGACAAGCTGTGCAAAATCCTGCATGTGGCTTTTGAGCTTTTTATTTACTTCTTTGCTTGCATGTTTGGGTTAATATAAGGAGGCACAAAACAGCCCTCAATTTAGGAGAAAATAAAAACTTGTTAGTGATGTTAAAGCTTTTTTAAACCTAAGTAAACATGCTGAGCTAGCTGCACAGGAGATTAGTTCTAATTTAAGGTAAATGTCTTTTTTCTTTTTTTCTTTTTACAAAATCAGTTTTTCTCGCCCAACTTTGAGTTCAACAGAATGAGACAACGGGACATTGTGCAGAAAGTAAAATGTCATAGTTTCTTTGGTTCTCACAAATTCATGACAAATAGTATTCAGTAAGGTTTTAGTTCAATAAAACGTGCACTGAAAATACAAACAAGGCAAATCTAGAAGTAGGTATTTATTTGGAAAAAGTTAACAGAAAAACATTTGGATTGCTGTAATGTCATTGACACTATGCAAGTGATTGTCTAATGTTGCAGCATCCTTGTCTAGGCAGAGTGAACGTTGCAAGTCCTTGACTTGGTTTCATAAATAGAACACTTTTTAAACTAATTTGATTAATAAACTGGACTTCATGTCCTGGTTGAATACTAGGATCAATTAGAATGTACTTTATGCATGACTGAACAGAAAGGAAATCGTGATATACAAATAAACAGATTTGAAAACAAACTCACCGCACACAATAACACACACAGAGCAACTACATAATGCTTCAGGGGACAGTTTTTCCAGAAAACTGACTAAAAATAGTATTGCAAATGAGGTTCAGCAGAGGATTAGCTATATAATTTATTTTATTTTCAATTGTTTCCATCAAACTAGTAGTCCATCTTAAACAAAGTCAATCTCATCTGGAGCTGTTCTTAGTGTCCATGTCAGGTCTTTCTGTGTTTGGTCCCATCATCCCTCAATCTGGCAGTAGGTGGCCTGTCAGGTTTCTCCCTCCACTGACAGACCTTGGACATGCTGACATTCTGAAATGTGGCAGCATGCCAGGTAAAGTTTTTTAAGATTTGTTACACCAATACTGAACTGGACTCTTGCATTTGCAACAAGGAAGCAACAGTTTTGCAGCATCCAGAATTAATCTTATAGCGACCGTCACTTACTTCATGCCTAAAAATTTGACTTTAATTTATGTAAATACAAAAAATACACTCCTAACTGTAAAGATCTTTAAGGATTGTGTTCTTGATGTGTTTCAGTTTCTGTGTTTGTGTGATGTATATTCATTCAGTCATTCAGATCTGGTGATTTTACTGTACAACTTATGTAATTTCTGTGTTTGTGTATTTAGATGGTATTCCCCATGTCCACTTCTGGTAAAAACAACAACAACAAAACAAATCTACATTGTAAAGTTTTTTAACAATACATTTGATATATCCAAGCAAGGGCTACGGTGTATATCCGCATTGCGATATCTTTGCGACTACATTAATACATTAAAAAGCACTGGACCTAATGGTTGATGCATCTCATTTGTGTACTGTCTCCAGTTGTAATGTATACACCCTTTCTATGACAGTTAGATAAACTGTATTGCCAATAGTTGAATGAGAACTGTACTTTGTTTGTAGGTGGATTAAGAAGTTGGGTATGTTAAGCAGGCTACATTTTTGGTTGTAAAAGCTTTTTGTATCTGGTATGACTAGCCAGGCTTTTTACTGAGAAGAAAACAGTGGAACTGTGAATGATGCAGACATTTTGTGACCTAGTCAAAATCATCTGGCTTTCCTTCAAGGCCCATGCCAACTACATTAAGGAATATTGTAGTACCAATACCGTTGAACTGCCTTGGAAAACAAGCTAGCCTCCTTAAACCAAAGGGCCAGGATTTCCCACATCTGATTCCCACATCCTTTGGGATTTTGAAAAGGTTCATTGGATTATTTCTATGTTTTATTTCATCCTCTGAATCCTCAGCAGTCTGTTTCTCTCTTCTTAATAATTCCTTATCTTGCTGCTGTTTTAAGTTATCCATCGTATTCTTTGGTTCCACGTTGTTGCAGCAATCCTACTAAGGTGCATACCATAAGAGAAAAGGATTTAAACTGCTCAAATATCTGCAGTTTTGATATCAGGTCCATTCATTGAATCAGAAATAATGTTCTGTGCCAGCTGCTGTGGTTGCCGATATATCTCCATGAGCACCCTTTGATGATGTAAGCTGTATGTGACGTGGAGGGGTCTGCATAGAACTCTTCAAACCAACAAAAAAGTGGTCTGGAGCATTAAATGGGAGTAGGTTATCTAGTTTCAGTCTAGCAAACTTATGCTGGTCCTTGGGGTGTTTTGGCAGTCACGTTTCTATATACCTCCCTTGTCTTTCACTGTCACATTCATAGCACAATGCATAAGAATGATAATTGTGACTTCTGTAAACAGGTGATTGTACCCTTTCTTACCTATAGTAGTAACTTTAAAGGTGAGCTCATGGAGTACTGGTCCAGCAGGGTTTCAAAAGGCAAAATCCATCACTGGGTCAAGGTGACTAGACTAAGGCAGAGGTATATTATGCAAGCAGGGATATCTAGTGACAAAGCTAATTATTGCGATCAAAGTCATTCACATTATTGGGCATCAGGATTGGATGCCCTTTTAAATTGTGGCCATTCGCTATCACTTGACTTATCTTGAGCTTTACCGTGTGACTTCAAATTTATTTGTTGTGACAATCCCGGCTCTGCAACTTCATTGTCCTAATAGAGAGGCTTGGCTTGGAAGTAGGAAGATGAACTGAATCCTACTGATCAAAATTCTCAATGGAGTTTTGTAGGTGGCTTTCTGGAGGTTGAGGAGCATCACAACAAGGATCGGACACTTACTGCTTGACATGGGTTAGTTGGCCTCAGCTTGCTTGTAGATGTTCGTAGGTGTAGCAGATGTTTCTTAGTCTTTGTGCTGTTGCTAGACACTGGAGCTCCATGTCTAGTTGGTCACTTTCATCTCTAATGCGTGGAAGATATTTAAGTAATTCAGAAGAATATATCCTTTCATCCTCAGGAAAGTTGACCTGGGGTGCAGGTATCTAAATCTCCTAAATCTCTCTCTGGACCTGTGACCTGGACATCTTGATAATTGTGTTTGCTTGAATCCACAAATAGTATAACTCACTTAAAATGGATTCACATGTTTATTCACATGTTTTGACTAACTACACGCAGAGGCTTAATGTACACGTCCCAT
>JAVLVB010000597.1:62131-74524 GCA_032876305.1 Orestias chungarensis
ACACACACACACACACACACACACACACACACACACACACACACACACACACACACACTTCTCTTTCTTTTGACTATCCCTGGTGCCTTCCCCTTTAAAGAGGCTCGCGGGTGAATGCGCTCCACTTGACATGTGTGCCTGTATTCTCACCTTAGAGACAGAGGATGTGCATGGTTACAGGCTTTGATGGCTTAATTATTGCTGTGGAAACAGGACTGGTTACAGGGGAGGCAGAGGGAGCCAGGTTTATGTGTGAGTGTTAGCAGCTCTGAAAAGATTATGAGGATTTTCAGTGTGAACCTGGAATGGCACTGAGATGCCATAAGGCATCCCAAAATCTTTGTTCTGGTGACATGAAACTTATATAGTCACATTTTTCATTACGCTGAGAAAGATGTTGTTGATGCTTTTATCCTTCCAATATCTAAAAACTATTTAGGCATCTGCTTTGTAGCAACAGGTAAAATTCAGAACAATTTGAGATCCAACACTTACCCGCATTATTGATGTAATGCATTGCTATATTTCAGGCTTGCCTCCTTTAGAGCAACACATTGGTAAGTTTAAAAAATAAGCAGAAATGTAATTAAAATAAGCCATGATTTCAATAAAATATAGGTCAAATATGTTGAATATGTATTTTAAAGTACCGTCATCAAAGCATGAAAGAAAGATATACACAATGTGACTTTGGTCCACAGAATTTCAAAATGGCTTTGCCCATAGTGAAGTTTAGTTCATACCATTACAAAACCTTTTCCATAAGATCTAGTAGCTGTGTAGGGTTTAAAGCCTACACAGCCTGTCACATCTAAGAGTAATTTAAATAACCTACCTAATACAGAAAAGACATGGTACATCACTTGCTAGATATACCTAGACAGAAGAATATTTTAATCAAATTATATATTTTCACAATAGGTACGTAAATCAGACCCTCTTGTGATTCTTTTTGACATAAACCTGTTGTGTTTACCTGTATTTTAACAGCAGGATAAACCATGACACGATTGTAGATATACAAAGATTTTCCTCCTTAAATTTGTGGAATTGTCTTTTAATCAAGTTATGTCTTGAATCCTTATAAAGAAAGTCTCTATACAGTGATGAACCTTTACTAATCTTGACATACCAAAGTCTAAAATATGTTATATAATTATATATAATGTACTTTATAACCAGCTCATTTCGGTTTTTTGCTCTTATCATGCCAATACACACACACACTATACAAAATGATCATATATATATATATATATATATATATATATATATATATATATATATATATATATATATATATATATATATATATATATATATAAAAATAAAGAATCACATTTTAATATCTTAGCATTAAGGCATAAACCAGCGCACTTAGGACTTGGTGTTTGATATCATTCATCTATTTTAGGCCTTTAAATCAGTGTATGCACTTATAATTCCTGTTTAATTAGAATCATGATTTCTTCTGAATTACAGTCAAGCCCCGAGACACCATCTGTGATATAACTTCTAAAAACAGCCATGATTTATAAATAAAAAAAGATGAAGCAAGAAAAAACAAGCTTAAATAGGATGCAAAGCAATGAATTTCATCTAATAAAATATTGATTCTTAACACGTTTGTAAAGTTTTTATAATGCTTTGTTATATTTAGGGCATGAAATGAATGGTATTCCTGGAATATTAAGGGAATAAGTTTGTAACAGATTAATTTTATAGCACTGACAATGCTTTATAATAAGGGGTACAGATTAGCGAAGTGCAGAGTCGTTTCATTATGAATGTTGTCAGCTTACGGTTACACAATTGATACCACCTATTATAATTTATGTATATACCGACTACACATGCCCCAAAAAAGGAATCAAATTGTGTTTCCTTATCTCAAAGTATTTATGTTTAGAAAGATCACATTATACTTTGAGGTCTTGAAATTTTTTATGAGTTTATATTTTACGTGCATTAAAAAAAAGGAAAATACACCATTTGATGCCAAATATTAGACACACACAAAAAAAAGCTAGACCAAATACCACCACTGGAGTTCAGAGGTGAACAATGACCACAATGAAAAAAGACACCATTAAACATGGTAGCCCTCTGGTTGCACTACAGGGAAATGTAGCGTTTATCGCGGGAAAGAGGAGCCATGTGCTTCATGCGCATCTGGGGGTTGCAGGGTCGAGTTTGGCTTAATTGAAGATTATCTGCTTAATTACTCAAGCACAGCCAGCGTTAAACAGCTGTGGATTAGGGAAACGTCACAGAGGCAGACCTTGGGGTCCAGTGCTGCGCTCAATTAACAGGGGGCCCCTGATATAGCTCCCCCTCCTTCCCCATCACTGCATGGGAACTGAGGCTGCATACTAAGAGACAGGTCATGAAGACAATAAACACACAGCTAAATGACTGCAATAGCACTGAAAGTCAAAGCATGAGTATGACCCCATTGCTCTCTTCTCCCTGCCTCCAAACGCATGTGTTGATGTGGCAGCATTTTCACCCTGAATATTGTTTTCTAGTTTCATTCAACTACAGTATTCAGGAGATAAAGTTACCTCAACTTTAGCATCACAGTGCATTTACACAGGAAATAGTCTAGTAAGATTTTTAAACAAATCTTTTTGTTTGGCTATGACTCGGTTCTCAACAATAGCTTGGTTTAAAAGTTGTTTTAGTTTGGGTATGTATAAGCATTGACAAAACACAATTTTAGCTCCCTTCACAATAATATTCTGCAGAATAATTTTCCTTTTCCGTGAAGCTCTTATGTTAGCTTAAGGCAAGGTCTTATCGCTCAGGTGATCAAGTAATCACAGATGAAGCTGATCGCTTTTTACTTATCCTCTCCCTTATTTAGATCTTTCAGTGAAGAACTTTAATGTTTTGGTGTGACTGTCGCTATGGACTCAGTTTAATACTCTCACATTGTTGACCTTTCCTCAGATCACTGGAGTATCTTTTTTCATGTGACTTTTATTATTTTACCCTAGATTTATCTCATTCTTTCATTATTTCTACGTCTTGATCAGTTTTTTTAACCTCCAGTAATTCACTCCTGATTTTCATTGTTGTTTCAACTACATTTAAATAGCATTTAATCTTCTGAATCAAGACTTCAACTCAATAGAACTTGTTGAGTCATTATTTACATGCTTTAATTATGCTTCCAACAACACTCATTAGACATTAGACATGTGATAAATAACTGTATAAGTTAATTACCAATTTATTGCGGTTTTCATCTGTCCAGAAAGAGTCCACCATGACTAGAACAAAGCTAGATATCAAGAAGTGACATTTAAACTTTGTGAGTCATCCACTTTAGCTTAACCAACAGCTTTATATGAAGTCTTATTCTCTGGTGTCATTAGTATCAAATTAATTTCCTAAGATTTTATATGACACTTATATAATGATTGTGAAAAATCACGACATTTTTATTAAATATAATCCAACAAAATACTAGAAAATACAAAATAGTGTATGTAACAGATCCAATGTTAGCAGCATCCAATTGCTTTCAAAATCAGACTTTTCCCTGGTGAAACAAAACGTAAGTTACTATTATTAGCCCCGGATATGGAGGTGAGTACTTTAAACTTGACAACCCATGCTTGATACTCACATTTTGAAAAAAAGACAAATGTAGCTCTAGGGTTGCCTTCACTATATTCCACAAGCATGTTGAGCTCTATTATGGAAACAAATTCGAGTCATTCCGGCCAAATATTTTGTAGTTGAAATGCAGCCTGAGTAGATGTGAATTTAATCTTGTAATATTGTAATGTCAGGGAAATCTTTAGTCTCTGAAAAAAGGATTCTTTGTTTTCCCCAACATATTTTTAAAGTCTTGTCGCGTTCTCGGAAACTTAAAATCTTTTGTCAGGGGTTTTGTTACACCCATGTTGGATACCCAGTTTTGTAGTTGTTACACTATCTCTTCAAAAACCTATTTCATTATGGTAAAATGTTGGTTTCATTCATTTATTTTTTTATTTACTAGAAAAAGTAGCTTAGGTTAACTTCACTTTGTATGTGTTTTAATTAATACACCTCTTAGCCTCTTTTCTTTTCTCATGTTTTAAGCTGGCCAAGCACAACCCTACATAATCATTTTCCCATATATCCTGCTACATTTTTAATTTTACAAACTAAGCAGTCTTTAAATTTTAAAAACTATGTCATGTTTTAGATGCTTTAAACAATTCCATTTGGCTGTCTTTTAACATGTCATTTTCAAAAATTTTACACTGTGTTTTCCATAGTAACAAACATGGGATAAAATGAATGGAAAAGACAAGATCTCTTACTACTGTTGTGCAAATATTTAAAAAAGAATTTTTCAAGCGCAAAGAGTTTTCCATTGCATTTTTAGAGACGAGCCATTCTTATTCAAGAACAGTAAATACATCTTAAACCAGATGATCACTGATCATATTTACAATTAAAAGACACAGGTGACAAACATTCAATGCAGAACACTTTGAGAGGGCAAAAGAAAAAGAAGTGACAGAGAGTAAAATAGAAATTTTCAAAGGAGACTGGATTTATTAAATCTTATTGAATCCATATTTTCTGTATAAGTAGCAATGAAGGTGTGAATGTTAAAAGTCTTCTCTGCCCTGAAGTGCCACTGAATTAAAAGTGTGTGTGTGTGTAAGAATGTATCAAATGGACTATGTAGCTAAATAAAGCTATTTTCACAGTGAAACTCTAATGAATTACCTCAAGTGTTTATCTTCATAATAACTATCACATGAACAATTTTGTAAATTACAGTGTATTTCTTAATCTATACGTTGAGACATAGATTTGAAATCCAATGTTTATACACATTAAAAATATGTAACTTTTTTTCCTTTTACTATCTGAAATGTAATCAGGTGAAGCGTCTACTGTTTCAGGTCAGTTAGGATTATTAATATCAATCCTGATTACATCTAGCAAATGCCAGAATATTTTCAGAGACTTTTGCAAAAGTTTTGGTACTGATGGACCTTGGTGCAGCCTCCTGACCCTAATGGTCATGACAAAGTGGCTTAAGCACAGCAAAGGCATCGCTGCACAAGTAGTTAAGAACACAGCAAGGATTTATATGGAGAGAGTACATAAATAGGACATTATTACTGTTGTCAGGACACATGAGGGAACGCGGATGTACATGCATCAGGCAGAGCAACGGAAGGTCATCTGCTTGCTGACTGAGCTTAGCCTTGTCCGTAGCTCAGGGGTATGCAGTCTTTTTTACGAAAGAGTATACTTTTTATATACAAAAAAACAACAACTCTCCTGTACAGATGTTACAAAAAAAGGGCTCCCTGTTAAATATTTATTAAATACAGTAAACTCAGGACACCAGAATTACCAAGTATCTGTTCTTTACTGTGAAATCATGCATCCCCAAAAAGAAAGCCCTGAAAAGGACAACAGCTGTTGTCTACTCTTGAGTTTTTCATGATCTTTCATGATAACCCAGGAAACGCCAAAGTACCCATAGAGAAGTGAGGGATGCAGAGGTAAAATGTGGTCTATTTAAGCTATTGTCTGTGCTTTACAATTCAGACAAACTATTCTATGGTCATCCCTGTTCAGATTCAAGCAATTTTTAACTAGCATAACATTGGCACTAAAGAGGCTAAAAGCATTGGTTTACTGTCTTCATTGTTCTGCCTGTATGAGTTTAGAGCAGACAGAAACTTTCTTACTGTTTGATCCATTGGTGAAATGTTTTTTTGTTTTTGTTTTTTTGCTTTGCAGACATATGTGTATGCTTATAAACACGAGAACGTCCTTAATTCAACATAACCTGATTTTCTTTAATAGTTCATCCAGATGTATGCTGTATGGGTCCCAAACTCCTTAATACATGCATTAGGGCTTCCAGTACCAGACTGGGGATTACTCTGTTATCCATGTATGCTGCTTGGAGAGCATGAGTAGATAGGCAAGGCAACAGAGTGGAAGGAAAGGTTGTTTGGTGGTGGAAGTGGAGTGGGAGGAAAAACGAGTGAAGATCTGGTTCAGGCTGAGTGCTTCACTCACGCAGAGGAAATGCTGAGGAGGTCAATCACCAGCCACCCACCTCTCCCCCTCCAATCTCCACTCCCTCCATCTCCACCTGTCATTCAAGCTACCTCTCCTTTTTACCCCCTCTCTTTCCTCTCTTTGGCTATTATCTGTTACAGTATTTCCTTTCCTCTCCAGCCATGTGTCGTTTTGACAAACAGATTTATTGCTTACGTCATATTTCTTCCCCGTTTTAATCAAATGCCGTGGCGGTCGGGCTGACTTTTGCTCAGATTAATATCGCCATTGATCAGATTGGATGGAGGTGTCCTCGCTGCACGCTCCGCACACCCTCCCTCACTATTCCACTGCTGGGAAAAGGGCTTTGCCTTACAGAATTACAGTAATGTGCCTCTCCAATGTGTTGCTTCTATGTGCCTCTCACAGGCACTACTCACATTACATTTTTGTGTTTTTATCTTCATGCTTCAAACTTAAAACAGACTCAAAACTAACATTTTAATATCAGTTAAGTTATTTTAATAATTCATTTAGAAAGTAAAATTAAATATTTAATATACACAGGGAAATTGTTCAAATGCTTGTTTTCATTATCTTTGATTATTAGAATTAGCTGCTAATGAAAATCCTAAATTTATAATTATAATTTGTAAAATAAAATCAACAACATGTAGGTTTAATATAGCAATAATATTACGTTACCTAGACATTTATTGGGATGGCTTTTGATTTCACAGATGCTTGTATAATATTAATGACCCCCTTCACAAGCAGGGTAGGACATACACAGTCTCTAGTATAGAAGCTGACTGTTCAGCGTGCTGTATTTAGGAATAATATTAGAAAATTGAGAGGAAGAAGAAAGTTTAGTGGAAAACAAAGTGGACAATAGAAACGGATAACCACAACCTGTGAAGAACTGCGAAGCAAACCCTATTCTGAAATTTGAAGAAGGCTATCAACATGTGGATTACATCCAATGCTGTGAGAGCCACAAAATACATACGTTTTAAAGACAAGGGCTACAAATGTTGCATTTCTTATGTTTTAGCAACTCCTGGAAAAACTCAGCTGAAAACGAGTTGTCCAAAGTATAATTTATTTTATTAGATGAGAGAAATTTGTGTTTTGCATGAAACTCGAGGTTCCAAAGCCCGAAGGAAGTGTGAAGAACATTGGCGGCTGGTCGAAAGAGGGTGCAAGGGCACCGCCCCACTCACCTATTGATCCTGATTAAGACATAAAACAACAAATACATATAAAATAATAAAATTAAAACATTTTCAAAATATATTAATACATTTTTTAGATGTGCAAGTTAAATACTTCATCTTTAATACAGAGTAAAGCTTTGTTCGTTGTCAGATTGGTGACATATTTCAGCTCTGGGGTGCAAAAATCTTTGTCCATAGTTAAAAGTTGTACATGCGCAGTAACTCCTCTTTAATGCAAAAGATAGGAGAACCCTGGGGCACAGCTCTCCTGCGCCCAGAGCACCTCCCACCATGGCGTTGATGTCACAGTCATCTTTTACAAACTGTGGCTGATTGGCAGGTCAATTTTCAGGAGTTGGAGACAATTGGAGAGAGAGACAAAAAAGGAGCAATAACTTCAACCATAGAGTCATTGAAAAAAGTTGCTTCTCTCAAGGAAAGGAAAAATCTATTTACAAAAAGCAAACCTGTGACCATGAAATTATGTTTTTGTTTTTATAAAGTGTTTTTATAATGTTGTTTTTTGTTTTCATTTACGTAAATACACTGGTGTTATACCATAGTTTACATTTGCTTGCTTCTTGGTATATGTCTATTTTGGAGTTACAGCCCCCCCTCGAGAAAACGTCAGCAGCCTCCACTGATGAAGAGGTTCAGGGTGCAAGTTATTTGGGTTCCATTGTAAAGTTTGTCCAGCCTGTGAGGATTTTAGGACCCATATCATCTGTTGGTATTTGTCCAGTAATTCACCAGGAAATCTTGAAGCACAACATTTCCCTGTACTGACTATGACTTAGTATGAGTCATACTTAGTAGTATTATAAGTACCGGACCCAACAACGCAGATGTTCGTAAGTCAGCTATTAAAGCTACCTGTGCTTCCATACCACCCGAGCTGTGCCATCTTCTTTTAATCCCTGATGCTTGTACCCGATCCTTGCTCATACTGATCCAGAATCTGCTTAAAGTTTGTCCTGGCAAAGACCAAGCACTTACATGTACATATCTTCACTGCTCTAGCAGCTCCGGATAAGGTTGGTGATGCAAGGTTTAGGTGCAGGTGTTTAGCATTGCACACCAATTCCAAAATGCCTTTGAACGGTTCTTGAGCTAAGCTAAATGCAAGTTCAAAAGTCTGTAGCTATTGACTGGATTAAATCAAAAAGCTGCACAGAGGTTGGCAACCTCTGTGTTTTGTAGAATCACTGTTCTCTGTGATTCTACAATACCTATATGTTGTAATATGTTTAATAGTAGACAGGAACATTTAAAAGTGAACAATTTTTATGAATGGCCTTGTTCACAGGTGGTATCCTTTAATTGCACCACAATGAATCTTGCTGACCTCCTAAATTCAATCCCTTCTTTCAGGAATGTTTGTAGAAGAAGTCTGCATGCCTAAGTGCTTGGTTTTATACATCACTGGCCATGGAAATGATTGGAACACTGGCATTGAATAATTTAGATTGGTCAACAATATAGAGTATCTCTGGCTATAAACCTGTTCTGTTCAAACCAAGAGAGATATTAAACTTATTTAAAGTAAAGGTTTGGGATTTTAAAACAATGTTGTGTTTTATGATTTTTAGGTGCATCTTAAGTAAATGCAGAGCAAAAACTCATTTAAGCCTGATGCTGTGGAGGAGTCTAAACTTGGCAAATTTACTGTCATTTGTGAAGTAGGGCGCCGTGATGTTTTTGGTGGAGATGCACGTGAGTGGGAGGGAGAAAGGGAGCAGCTGCAGCACCACGGCAGTGACAATGCTCCACGAGGAAGTCGTTTTAACAAACACCGTGGCGGCCAGGGCCACTGGCAGCCATCAGCCCCACTCCTCCTCTTGTTGCACACACACCATCACATCACCTCCAATGCGCTCAATCGTCCGGCCCCCCTCCCACCCCACCGCAGTTATCTCCCGGCCTGCCAGTCACGCAGTTGTAGACCTCCGTTCTCCCTCGCGCCGATCATGCGTGACATGGAGGTCAGCAAGCTGCGGCGAGGCGAAGAGCCTCAGTGGACTCCTCCCTCCATCACCCCCTGGGGTGTGACTGGCCAGCAGCCTGCCGCACGTGGTGGGAAATCACCACCCATCTTTTGTTGCTAAGTGTACGGGTGAGTGATGAACAGAGGAGGCCTTTGGCAGATGCTAACTGCAGGGTTGTTGGAGGAGGTGCGGAGGTGTGGGGTGAAGGGGTTGAAAGAAAAATGTAAAGGGAGAGGGAAGAAAAAAGCGAGCGTTGTGAGGAAAGTGGTGGCTGGTGGTGGAAGGATGGAAGCAAGTGGGGAGCTGGGGGGCGGGGGGAGGAAAGGAAGAGAAGCACTGGGAGCCGCAGCCTTCTGATTAAGGGCGAAATACTGTCGGCAGAGGTGATGGGGGCGGAGGAGTAGGAGAGGGAGGAGGAGGATTGCAGAGAACAGAGTGAAGAAGCAAGGGAAAGACGGAGAGCAGATAGAAGGAAAGAGAGAAAGGAGACCAAGGGGTGGGGGAGGGGCAAGAGGGACAATTTAACGAAGCTCAAAGGCTCTGTCGTCTCTGAAAGGCAAGAAAGAAAGCCGACATGGAGGAGACCAGGGACGAGCTCAGGCTGGTGTTAACAGCATGTTAGTTCTGCCCTTGCTTTTTCTCCCTCTCCGTCTTTGTTTAGGATTTGGTGCTCGAAAAAAAAACAAAAGTGAGCTGGGATTACTCCAGGTTATTGAAAAGAACTTTGAAAATCGCTGTTCTGTTTTTCCGAAACAACAACACAGCTTGTAGATGCTAAACTTTTTTCATTTTTAACCAACATAATGTAGCATCAATATCTTGTGTTAATTTATCTCGCTTAAGTGTGGTGATGCAATCATCCCTACCTTTCAGTTTTTCATACCTATTTCATATTCCTAAATAACACTATATATTTTTCCCTCATATTTTCAAGCGTGGAAGAAGTCTTTACTCAATCAGGCAGCCTTATATATTATAGATCCTACAAACCACCTCCTTGCCCCCCCCCCCACACCCCTTGTTTTAAAAAAAACTAATTTATGCTTAACTTATTACAAGAGCCTTAAAACATTATTAGGGACTGGATGCTAAACCCACGAACGCTGGATGAGCGAGACAGAGAGGAAGAGCACCTGTGTCATTGTTATTCCTGTTGCCTGGTTACAACATTCTTCATGGTGGCAAACGACAAAAAAAACTCATGCATGAAGAAAGCCTTCTTCTTTAAAAAAAAAGAAAGAAAGAACCGAGTTAAGAAAGACTTCCAAATTTCATGGAGGTTTTTGTAGGGAGCATTTTTTGTTTATCGTCTCTGTGCGGATTTCAGCCCAAACAGGTGTTGACAATGACATTAACTTAGCATTAGCCACAAAGCGCACGCCACGACCACCGTATCTCAATTTGCAGAAGCATTTCAAAGGACTGTTTTTACCTGTTTGGGACCACAAAGGCTTGAAAAAAGGAATTTAATGTTTTTTTACAATTTTTTTTTTTTACAAACTAAATCTGCCTGTGGTGCTTGCTCAAAGTAATGTGGAGAAATTCCCAAACCTCAAGGAAAGTCGTATTTTTTTTAAATTCGTTATGAATTTCACTTAAACAATCAGTTTTATTGAAATTTATGAAAGCACATGGACATATCTTACACCTTTTCTAATATTTTTTGCTGTTTAAAGTGCTCATGTTTAGTATATTGCTAATATTTATCTTAGGGTTTAAATTAGATGATTTTCTCGTCATTTTTCCTCTTCACAATTTTTGTGGCTCGGTACCACTGAATATGTGATGTCATACCTGCCCTAATAAACAGTTTAAAAGAATTTGCTCTTATGTACTCATAGTTCACTTTAAAGAAAGGTTGGTGATACCAATAAATGGCATTTATTGATAGAAAATTTTGTTTCTTTGTTAGCTAGTGCGGTATCCAATGAGGGCAAGGCAAGACAGGGCAATCAGAGCATCAAGAACATGGTCATAGACATTGAATTAAGCAAAGCACACTGGATATCTACTCACAGAAATGCTTTTAACAAATGTTATAAAGTCTGGAATTGCTGCTTAGAAAACTAAACTACTATTTTACTATATTTAGTGAGCTGCACTGTGAGCCATGTTTTCTTAAAATATTATTATGAGCTGTACTGACCACAAGGAAGCAATTAAAAAAGGGCACATCTGGGAATAAGGGATGAGTGCTAGTTCTGAACCCAAACAGTTTGTAAACACATTTTAAAGAAGAATTCTTAAACATTGAAACATCTAGCAAAAGTTAGTTCCTGACCTTGCATGAAGAACCAATACTTAGCTATAATTGCTCGGTTGTCAGCACATCTTCATTTTTTTTATATACTTACTCTCTTGGAATCAACTGGCTTAATTGGTTTAATATATACCCACAACATCCTTGTTAAAGCACACTTCCTTTCTTAAGAACCAGAGCAAGAATGATTGTAAAGATGATTAATGCAAAGTTATTTAATGATGCAGCATTTCCACATTTGAAGCCATCTGATGAAACCTGGGTCTTCTTTTAGAGGGACATTTTGTTTTAATGTTTAAAAGCATATCATTTCAAATTTAAAAGCAGAAATATTTTTTATCTTCACTCTCAAATTGCGTTCTGCTTGCCCCCAAAAATCTGCTCTCAAGCAGGAAAAACTTCCAAATGTATAAATACTATATGTACTCAGTACAGTTCTGTATGAGTTTGATGATTCACAGTTCGACTGTTTTTGTCAGAACCATTTGTTGCGCCTGCGCAGCAAGGGGCGGGGCTCTTTTTGAATAAAGCGTAATAGAGAAAGCCTAACCCTAACCCTGTCTTTCATGTTTAACTCAAAAGTTCCCTACCTCTCTCAATCATTCGGAGTAGAGGCTGCAACATAGATAAAGTCACTGATCTTCCTGCAAAGTTAAGCAGAAGAAACTGATGACTTGCTTTCCTAGCCCATCTTAATTTTGTCAGGTTGAGTCATTCTGTGCTGTTTCCTAGGTGGCCACGGGGGTCGCTGTGACGGGGCTCCAGGATGGAGTCCCGTGGTTCCCAGGTGTTTCGGGTTGGCACTGATGAGCAGAGCAGTATAAGAGGAGTGTGGATCCACTATTCGGCGCCTGAGTGTTGCCTTTGCATGGTTCTATCAGTCAGTTCACACCCCACT
>JAVLVB010000597.1:74624-99285 GCA_032876305.1 Orestias chungarensis
GGTATCCTGCGTTGAGCCTCCCGCTCACTTCCGCCACTCATTGCCGCTCGCACTCCCTCGTCACGACTGCCCTCTCCGAGTCACCGCTGGACCCAACCCCTACCTGTGTCACTTGCTTCCCTCAATAAACATCATAACCGTACCTTCTGAGTGTCTCTGCCTTTGTGGGTCTGAAAACCTAGAAACCCAGCATGACAAATTTGTCTCGTTCAGTAGTGTTAGAGATGGGCTAAGATTACAATACTTATACAGTAGCTTAGCCTTTTCCTGCATGGTGCACTCCAAACCTTTAAGGCTTGTTAATAAAGAATAATAGGTCAATCTTTTATTTTAATAACATGCTTGCACAAAAATAAAATCCTGTTTAGAAATAATTAACATACCCAAACTGATTTTATTTATTTTTTTAAATTTCTGATTTAGTTTGATCAGAACTTTAAACCATGGTCTTCCTTTTTTCAAAAAGCCATATTATTTTTGGAACCCAAAATCAGATAGACAATAGAAAATGTAAGTCAGTTGTGCATAAATTCTTAGTTTAGAACATGGTTGTAAGAAAAATAGCTATCTGCCTAAAATATCTATTATAAGATAAATAAATAAATTATTGAATGAATTTTTTACCTTCGAACAAATACTTTAGGCGTGACTCAACAGCCCTCCGTAAAAAAAAAAGAAAAAAAAAAAAAGGAAAAAGAAATGATTTTCTATTCAAAAGAATCCCTAATTTAGTAAAGTAGCTGGAACATAACCAGAGAATGTGGGGGGAGACAATTTGAATATGTGGTGGTAGAAAGCTGAAATACTGCTAGCTCTTTCTTACACTCCATCTGGTGAAAGACAGGAGCCACTACAAAGATGAGCTGCTGGGTGACCCACACTGCCCCTTTAGGGTGAGAGCACTGTCGGTTTCAGGGTTCGTTTTACCTCGGCCGTTTTCAGATTTCAGGCGTGCTTCACCAGCTGCTTGACGCTTCGCTGCAGCTTAGTTGTCTAAGAGTGCATCCTGAGACAAAGCCGTGTGTGACTCATGGAAGGAATTCTAACCCGATGAACACGTTTTTGAATGATTGGTTTTTCAGAGTGAATTACATGACAGAAATAGGCTACACCGTCACATAAGGATACATTCATTTGTATTCTGCCCCCACGTCTTTGGTTGTCTGATAGAAGTTCAGTTTGCTGCCTCAAATTGGTGGTAAATGGTGACTTAATAAAGCAATAACGGCTGAAATAAAATGATTTTCAACTAATCTTGTGGCCAATGAAGAGCAAAGGTAACGGCTTGGAGGCTGGCAAATGAGCCACTGCCTTGAAAGCTTACAGGCTAATGATGTGATTATTTGCTCATCAGCTTGATGTGAGTGTGGGACCTACATACATGTGTGGATGTGTACCGCATTTGTAAATGTCTACGTTCGCTGCTGCTGATGGCGGGTGGCGCTGGTCGCATCTGAGGACGATAATAAAAGGCAGAGCTGTTGTCACAAAACTCATCCCCCGTGCTCAGCTTTTAAGTGCTACGTCTACTCTCAGAGAGCCGCAGACACATTACAGAGCAGGAGGAGGGAGAAGAAGGAAGGGAGAAAGGAGGCAGAAGGAAATAGAGCTGTGGAGAGAAGCAAGGGGAGCCATGAGGCCTGTGGCTGAAGGATTGATTTTAAATGTTCTGCAAAGGCTGTGTTTACTATCCTCTCCTGCTAGCCCCTGACAGCACCAGTATCAAAACAAGAATTATATTCCCTTCCCCCCACACAGCAGACAGAGGACCAGGAAATGCAACGGTTGTTAAAATAAGGACCTATATTTAATATAGGTAAATACGATGGCATCATCCATTGTATTGACAAAAATACCTGATTTTACAAGAGGCGGGGCTGAAGAAGTTAAGATCTAGAAGTCCTTTGGCATACCTATTAAGACTATGGTATATTTTTTATGGTTTAGTTGTTTTTATTTGTTTCACATTCTTTGTAACAGTAAAAAACAGACAAAGTTTAAAAAAATATTCTGTAACATTTCTACTGCAACAGCAAGCCCTCTGGAAGATTTAGATTTCAAATGAATGTAACAGTATAATATGCTAAAACAATATGTAAGGACAGCTTTTCTTTCAGCAATTCATATTCCTAATATGATTAGGTAAAAAAAATACTCACAAAACTAAAATATATTAAGCATTGTAAATAAGTTTATCTTAGCCAAGGATCTTAATGTTACATTTAAAAGTCCTACACATAAGAAACTAAATTCACAGAATAAATTATGCTTACATTATTTCATTTGCAGATGTCTTAAAATTACTTTATTAGACTGAATCCTCTAATCCCAGGGGTGAAATCAGGCAAAAAATCCTCTATGGATCTGAAGAAAAAAATTCCTTTCATGCCACGTGGCCACACTCATAATTATCTGATTGTTTCAGACTATTAGGAACATGATTTATTGTTCTTTGGCAGCCAGGGAGGAGGTTTCTCACCCCTGCCTGGAACGTGTGTAAAATGCACAAATCTCTCAGGCTGAGGAGAAGATGGGCAAAGCAAGAGCCATATGTCTGCGCTGTCAGAAAGCCACTTGTTAGAGGAAGTTTAGCCTCCCTCTGCCTCCAGCCACAGCCTTAATTATTAACAACATGTCTCCCCTCTGAAGAACCGTGTGAAGGCGGCACAGAGAAAAAAGGTTCTTTGGAGTGCAGACGGGTAGCTGCATTTCATCTTGGTAGCATGATACTCACAGCATTAGGGAAAATAAATGTTTTTTAGTAGTTTCAAATCCTTTTAATTTCATGTCATTTTCTATAATTGAAGATTAACCCAACAAACATAAATGAGGATGGTAACTGCCGATACTTTATCTGAGATTTTCCAAAAAAGTAATCGGCTGATCATGATTGCATGATTTTTAGCTGAGCATTAATTGGCTGGCCATAAACAGTGTGGAAGATGGTACTAAGAGAACAGTTATTTAACTCCTTTTCAGCATCAGTTTAATGTCTAAACATCAAGTCAGATGACCCAGAGAGATGTTGGAAGCTATTTAAAAGAATAATGAATTTCTTATGACATGTCGGGAAATGCACATGGTTCACACAAGGTGTGAGAAAATGCTAGTTGTTTAGCTGATAACAGAAAGGCTTACAAATATATGCTATAAATGATAGTTCACTATAAATTACATATTTGATGTCTGTCTGAGGAGTTTAAGTCTACAACACTTGCATGTATTCAGCTTGCTTGTTGAATACCAAGCAAAAAATACAAGAAATAAAATGAGTTCTGTACGATAATCTTTCTCATACGTTTCTTTTAATACATTCCGCTTGATCCCTTCTTATTGTTGTGTATTTCATTCATAGTTTATCAAATTTTTGGTATTTCTCTTTTGTGATTCTAAATCAACTTTCAATTTTCTTTTTGGGCCTCAGTACAAATATACATCGGCGTAAAATATCCAAGTAAGCACCATTCCCACAAAAGCTCAGCCATGTGGTGGACCCTTTTTTCAGTTTCTATACATTTTAACAAAACCTTCTTGTGGACAGTTTTTATTTATTTTTTGTCAAACGACATGAGGGTTCAATAATGCATTGTGATAAAGGAAGATGTAAAAACGTAGACTTTAGTTTATAATGCTAACGTATACTGTCTGTTCTCAAATGTAATTACTGTATAGGTTAATAATAAATATTTTCATGTACAAAGAAAGACACAGCAGGGCACATGAGTTTATTCACACTAAGATATAGCGGTAAAGCCAGAATCGCGACCTTGACAGATCTACAAATTTATTTTCCTTACATTGGCTACTCAGATGTGCCACAAATAGGGATGTTAACATTCAATTTCACAGCATTTTGTCTTCAATTGTTTAATCTTCTGATACCAGACTGTTTTAACCACGAGGAGGAACAACGTATATAGATTGGTTAGGCATCGAGTACTCGTTTTTGTCTGCTTAGTAGCACAAAAAGTGAAAGACATGCCGGTTGTCTGATAGTTTAGGGCTAAATGTGTTGAAGACGTATGATGAAGCATTGGAATAGGGAATAGGTTTAGAAGGAATAGTATGAAAAAATATGTTTTGTCCTAGGCAGAAGTTCAACCTGGTACTATTGAGGTGTACCAAATATAGTGGGCGGTGAGTATTTTTACATAAAATACAATAATCCCAATTTGCAGTTTTTTTTTTTTTTGTCCTCAATCTGCCTTCCTGTCCCACTCCATCTGCAGACCCCTCTGTATGTCTTCTGATTGCCTGGCTGACTTCACCTGCATCTGATCACACACACACCTGTTGCTGATTATTCCAGCTCGGCATACTGCCTCCTCACTACGTCCTTATCTCTCTGGGCTGGTTTATCACAGCCATGCTTGCATTTACTAGTTTTTACCACAAAAATATGATTTTATTGTGGTAGTTAACAACGTCCCTGTTTAAATAGTTTGTGGGCTTAACTAAACTTTATAGATGTGGTGGTAAGGAAAAGGGAATGTTGTTTTTAATTTAAGTGACCCTTTGCACATGGATTCAGATACAGACAGTTTTTTTATTTTTATTTGCAAGATCCAGCAACAACAACATCCCAAGAAAATCATATCAAATCAGGAAATGTTATGTCCTTCAGTACATTTGAAGTCATAAACTAATTCACAGACCATTTCAGCAGGTTGCAGTAAAAAATATTATTTGTAACACAGAAAAAAAAATTACTTCTATTACACTTTGCCTGTTAGATGTTTTTATATTTCTTTTATATATATATATTTATATCTTTGTGGAAATAAATGTTGATTGGTTCTTTAGTTTTCTTTATTTAGAGTAAGTGAATTGAGAATGAGTAGACTTTTTTGCTAATTAAAGGTGTGGTTGAGACGAGTCCCTGTTTCTGAACCTAAGTTAACATATTAACTTAATTTGCGTGATTAAGACATTTAAATCTGGTTACCACACAGATTTTTAAATACTGACATATATTGTAATCCCAATGGTCTGAAGTTACTCTCGTTTTGTGTAAAGAGTCCTAGCCAAAAAGTAGTGTTCTCTTACTTATCACCTAAAGCAAACAAAGTTTTTGTGAAAGAGAGCCATTAGAAGTCTAGTTTGCAGTGTGCCATCAACCTTATAGTGGACGTATCAAATATTTTGATGATGGCACTTTGCCCCGTTTAGATAGAAAAAAAGGTTTAACTTTTGTCCATGTGCAAAAAACCATGAAACTAACTCAAAGGGTACAGTTAACATTAGTTCAATCAATCAATCAATCAATCAATCAATCAATCAATCAATCAATCAATCAAATCAAAATACTTTAAATATCCTAAAGGGAAACTAAATAATAATCTTATTTAATAATCACACCATCACATGTTGGTAGCAGAATCTTTTTTTGCTAATCAGAATAGTAAAGCAGGCCATTAGTCTTTGTCTCATACGATGCATCAACACTGAAAGAAAAAATATTTTTTACAAGCTTTACTTAAAGGTATAGGAGAGGATCTTCAGCTCATTCTCATTTTCGCAACACTGCGCATTCGCCACCTCATCTTCATAACGCCCCCTGATATCGGGAGCACGCACGTCCTCAGCATATGCAGTTTCTCAGCGATTTCAAACATGGGTTTTCTCTTGCGAGCTTCGATTTCGCTGCCGTACGGGGAGAACCCTTTTCAATGGTGAATGATGCGTTTTGTCCGTCCCGTTTTACTTCCTAAACAACAATCTGCTCATGCGCGAATTCAAACATGAGCGCGCGTTGTACGGGTCAGGTGGGTGGGGACATTAGTGATATGCGTCATCTCGTAAATTTTATTTCCGCATTGACAGCCAGTTATTTTTCACCACCGGTCGTTTTTGATTGGCTGTCATTTTAAATGGGATTTTCCATTGAAATGTTTCTATTGAAAAGATCCTCTCCTATACCTTTAACAATGAACCGCTTCCCCTTCATAAAATAAAAAAAAAAGTTCAGATAACAGAGAATTGTAAGATTTAGACGGGTAAGTCAAAGTCCACAACCTAAATTAGCCTGGGAATTTAAGATACTTGTGAAAACTTCTATTCACAGATGCTCATCATCCATTTTACTGATAATAGCATAATTATATTGAGGCATACATTTTTTTATTGGTTTAGAAAGGGTAGCTTGTTTATACAATTCTTGAAGAATCCAGTCAGTCCAGCAGTAAGATGTTCAAAGAGCAGCATATACAAATAAGATGCTATGATAGTCCAGGCCTCATTAGTCAACTCACAAGCACCGAATAACGATTAATAATTATTAATTATTCTTTTTAAATAGACTAAAAACATACATTTACCATACATTGGGTTTCAGATTAACAATGGTTGGTTACATGTATTCGCAGTGTATGAGGTGGGCAACTGAAGTTACTTTCAATACACTTTCTCTAAAGGAGAGATATATTGCACAGGCATCAATAAATTATGTGGTTTTCACAGTGGTACTTTGAGAATCCTAATTAATCCAATTACCCTGTTCAAACTGCAACTACTTTGGGGGTGCGGGGTTGAAATGAGAAGTTATTAAACAATTTTGCCAAATCTAATTCTGTTGTTTATTACATAATTTGAGAGAGTAAATTATGCCCTCCCTTGTGTCTTTTAGCTCGGCTTGATTCTGTTCTGTCTGTGTGACATATAGGCAGGGACCAGGGTAGTTTGTGAGCGTAAACTGTTTCATTTCTCTTATTTTCTACTCATTATAGAAAAACTCCCACACTTTTGCAGAAGATTGAGTGCATGAGCAGAAAACTTGTGCGCACTAACGCACCTAGCCCAGCGCCGTGGAACAGCCATCAGTCAAAGAGTGTTGCCGCTGCAGGTCTGGGGGCATTTACATAGATAGATGATGGAGAGATTATGGGGCACAGGGGTTATTAATCACACTACAGAGAAAAAAAGAGGGAGTGCTTGCTGTCACTCTTCTCCTCTAAGATGGCTCTTTACCCTGAATATGTCTTTTGTGGCATTTGCTGTGTTCTATTTACTGGTGTGCTTAATGAGTATTATGAAAGCTATAGCTTTTACTTAAAAAGAAATAAAAAAGGCACAGTTTATGCAAGTGTACAATTTGTGTTTATGAAATAAAAGCAAAGAAATTAATTACTTAAATAATTATGTAGTTATTTTCTTTTGTGTTTTTTTGCTTGTACAGGTAATCAGCTGTGGTCACTGCAGCAGCCACAACCTGGAGTTGGAGAACAGTTATTTCAGAGCATTTCAGTGGGGTAGTGTGGAGTAGTGGTTTTTAGTAAGTCACTTAACTACGTTAAGTAGATGTGGTTAGAGGTGTGAATAAGCCGTTAAAAATTTTATAGCTATTACAGGATCATACAATTTAAGTATCACATTTTTCAGTTATTGTCATGCCTAATAATAGTCAACTTTCTACACCTCAAAAGCAATAAAAAATTTAGTAAAAGTTAAAGTCACCAACAAGAAGATTTCTTGAGTAAAAGTCTTAAAGTAGCTCACCATACATTTTAAGTATCAAATGTATGTCTCAAAAGTACAAGTACAACTATTTTATAGTATGCATTAAAAGAAGTAACACAAAACAAAACTTTTTTTTTTCAATTTTTCAGGTGAATGGAATGTGGTATACAATACAACTCAAAAAAATCTATCTATTAAAATTTAACAGGACCGCTTTTTCATTTTTTAAACTATGTTGGGAGAATCGTCAGCCCGCAGTTAGGGTTACCAACTCTTTGAAAAAAACAGGGACACCTAATGTGTGGGATGGCTGACGCCATCTTATTATGGATACTTATTATCCACCTAATTTTGATATTGCAATGTTTACCAATATTATTGATATTAAAACCTTTTTGTAATATCCTTCAGCCCTACATTGTATTTTATTTCACTGAGGGAAAGAGTTAAAGACATCAACAGAAAACAAACGTAAGCTCTTTCTTTGGTGTTATTCTATACAAACAAAAAAGATTCATTTGTTATCTATATCTTACTCTATCACTTTCTGGGCTAGATTACACAGTGACCCATTTTTCTCAATAAACTAGTTTCTTCTACTACTCTCCAATTATGTGTGTTTGCAACAATACCTAGTTTTGTTTAAATCCAATTTTCCTGTGAATTTTGAGAGAACTTTTAAAAAGTCGAAAGAAAATGTGAATGAGGTATCTCGTACTTTGAGGTGAATCAACCAGGATACACAGAGCATAGTTTAATTAGTCGCTGATGCTACATGGCTTCAATACAAGGGAAGCAGTTGAATGAGTTCACTATATTATAACTTGTTTCCATTTAATTTTGTTCATTAACTCTTTCTCTGAAAGCCAAACACTGATTGAAGCAAATGTGAAAACATTTTTCAAAATGGAGGAAATTCTTGAATTTCACATAGCGATCCTAAAGGCAGAAGGAAGAGAATAGTATAAACAGACCAAATTAATACAACATCATGATATTGTCACCAATGCGTCGTCATGTGACTCCTGTCTGGCAGCGCTCAGCTGGAAACAATTAAACTTGAATATCTGAATCCGAAAAAAAAATTCTACTGAAAAAAACTATGATGGATATAACAACTGAACCAGGAACACCGTTTGTGCACCCACATCGAAACCACACCATTCAGACGATGATTACTGTCTTGCATGGTGTTGATCCAAGTTAGGGAGCAATAGTCTGTCTCCAGGTCAAATTCTCTGCCCAGCAGATAGTACTTGAGACTTTCCAGAGCCCATTTAATGGCCAAGCCCTCCTTTTCAAAAACAGAATATCTAACCTCTCCGGTTACAGGTTGCGTCTGAGGTAGAGTATACTGTAGGTTTCTCCTCCCCAGGGTCTCCTTCATCCAGGACAGCTGCTAAGCCAACTGTGGAGACATCGACCTGGACAACAAATCTTCTACTAAAATCAGGACTTGGAAAAACAGGAGATGAACACAGATGAGCTTTTAAAGTGTGGAAAAAGGTGTCACACTTACCCTTAAAATACTTAAAAATAGGCGAACCCTATTGATGCCTGGGGTAGCCAGCGATAGGCAAATAGAAGGAATAGCAACCAGTGGTCCCAATCTTTGCCTGTCTCATTCACAAACTTCTGCAGCATCCTTTTCATTTTTTGATTGATCCTTTCAATCAGTCCATCAGTTTGCGGATGGTAGAGTGCGTCCTGATGGAGGAGATCCCAAGCTGTTTATAAAAGATTTTTAGAAGATTAGAGGTGAAATTAGTTCCTTGAGCCGTCAGGATCTGACCTGGAATTCCAACTCTTGAGAAGCGTTGAATTAAAGCTTGAGCTATTGCAGGAGAAGTAATGGGGTGCAGTGAAAAAGCCTCAGGGAATCTGGATGCATAATCACATACCACCAGGATTTACTGATGTCCACGGCAACTCTTCACTAGGGGCCCAACAATGTCCATCGCAATCTTACGAAAAGGAGTTGAGAAAACTGGTAGTTGCTGAAGGAGCACCCGATCTGACTTCCAGGTGGGATGAGTCTTCTGGCATGTGGGACAAGAAGCACAAACTACATTAATGTCAATGTAGATTGATGGCCAGTAAAAATGGGAGCTGACGTGCATAAATGTTTTGTAACGTCTCAAGTGTCCAGCCCATGGAATGGTGTGTGCCAAATGCATAACAAGTGACCTACAGCTAGTTGGAACTACCAAATGTTTTCCCCCAGAGGCATACACCAGCCAATCTTTTAACTGAGAAGTTTCTCTTCCTCTCCACTTGGTATCAGAGTTTTCATTCACTCTTTCAAATGTCTTACCATCAAATAGTGGATTGAAGGAACTTGTGGTACCTTTAACCTCCTGCCCTTGCTCTCTAGCACATCGTTGAAGGTCCAGAAGGCCACTGCGCTGAGAATCAAGAATCAGTTTATTTATACAGCGCCAATTTACAACAGATGTTGTCTTAAGGCACTTTACAAGAAAAATAAGATCATAGATACATCATTACGAATCAGTTTAAAAAAGTTTCCTATCTAAGGAACCCCAGTAGATTGCATCGAGTCATTGATCAGCATTCATGCAGCATTCACTACTCTGGAATCAGCAGACCGAAACATGGCTTTTGTTTTCGTTGACTTTACAACAATCCCTCATACTGAGCATGCATGTAGCGACAGCGGAGAGGAAAAATTCCCTTTTAACAGGAAGAAACCTCCAGCAAAACCTGACTCAGTACAAGCAGCCGTCTGCCACGACCGACTGGGGGTTTGAAGAGACAGAACCAGGTGTGGCTACTATGGAGAGAAGAACACTAAGAGAAAACAAAAGGTTAACAAGTTTGAAATAACAGTAACTAAAGCAGAATGGACAAAGGAAGAAAGTAGCAGTGTGAGAAGTGGTCAGATTGTCCTCCAGCAGTCTAAGCCTATAGTAGCATAACTATAGAAATATCTTAAACAGCCCAACCCTGTAGAGTGAGACATGATGAAGGTAGAGCAAAGGAGAACCTGAGGTGGACAAACGTGCAGGTCTTCCTTGCCGTGGATTTACAGCCTTGCAGCAGTCAAAACATCCTCAGGTTTGTGTTCCTTCACCCAGATCCTTACATTAAAAGGCAGAAAGCTCAGCAGTTGCTGCTGGATGATTTGTTCCTTAGAATGCTGGTTTGGATCCATCCTAAGAGACCTCTTAGGCGATGGTAAGTTTCTTTCGGAGTTTCACTAGCTAGTACACTTGTTGCTCTAAACTTCTGTCTGTAAGTCTCTGGTGCTTAGTTCGAGTTTATTTTGCTAATCTTTTTGTCTTGCAAAATCAATCACCTGCAGTGTGACTAGTAGCAAGCCCAAACTCAGACTACTCCATGTGGTACCAAGCCCTCTTTTATGAGCATAGGCTCCACCCACAAGGTGCAAAACAAAAGAAAAACAACAGCTATTTCTAAGTCAGGTAAATTCTTATCGAAGTAAACAAAAATCATAGTACATGTACCATAAATAATGAATAAAAAAGAAATCGGTAACAAAATATACATTTGATGTAATAAAACAGACCAAATTAATACAACGTCATGATGACGTCACCATTGCGGAGTCACGTGACACTCGTCTGGCAGTACTCATCCGGAACAAGCTATCCTTGAAAATCTATAATGGGAAAATGTTTAATACTGAAAAAAACTATGATGAATATAACAAATGACGCAGGAACACTGTGTGTGCACCCACGACGAACCTCGCCAGTTTTTGTTTTGAAATCCAAACGGTTAGTACTGTCGGGTGTGCATATGTGTGTATGTGTTTGTGTGTATGTACTTGGATGTCAGCTGAAGCTTTACTTTAGTGCTACATCCCAGCTTGTGGCGGCTCCTCCGTCACAAAGAAATCATGCCTAAAGTACAGGAGTGGAAGAGTAACCCAGTAAAATTTCAATAAAATATGGCATGTTCTTTCTAATTTATTCAAAGAATAAATAAATTCAAAGAGTTGGCGGTTGTACAAAATGACTTCTGGCCCTGAGAGGCTAAAACGTAGCAAGAAAATATTGCTTCAAATCAACACTAAATATATATTTAGTTTATAATATATATTTTGCTGTTTGTTATACATATATACAAATGTTAAAAATGTAAGAATTTCCATTGTCTTTCATTAAAAGGAGAGTTCATGCCACAGTTATTTTTAAACAATCTTATAGATAAAGATTTCAGTTCCATAATACTGAATATAAATAAAAAAGTTAATGTTTTCTGCTTCTAATGGCTGCTTAATCTATTTCGCATTCATTTGTTTTTTTCTTCGTCTTGGTTTTCTTCCCTTCAAAGTTTCTTTATTTTTTTTTTGTTTGAAACACAAACTTAAATCTCCTTGCTTAATTTATAATCTCTAGTAATTATAAATTTGCTACCATGGGCTACTGAAAAAGTGTGCCGGCACCCCGTGCAGTGTGCTTTATATTTATTATCACACACTTTTTCTAAGCGGGTATTTACTTTTTCCCATTCCTCCCTATATTTCTGCAGTACTGGTGGAATCGCTATGCGAAGCTGCACGGCCCAGAAAAGCAGCGTCGCCATCTGTGTTGCTTGGTTCGCCTCCGATGCTGCTCCGTTGTCTCCCGGTATATTTTCTGTGAGTGACACTTGGCTCGACCAATCGGATGAGCTTATTCTGAATTGTCTTGTATGTGTGTGAATACGTTTTCACCTCATTGGTCACAATGCAGGACAGGGCCCTGGAACAAGTTTACACTAAACTTTCTATCTAACATGCCATGTTATTGATTTTCCATTAGCTTTTTACAGACAGTTTTTTGACTCTCCCTTTAATACGGGAAAAGTACGCCCTGAACGGGTGCTTTTATTTATAAATAGGGGACGATTCCATTTTTCAAGGGACGGTTGGCAACCCTACCATCAGTTAACATTAATGTTTGCGAGAATACCGTACTTAGTTCTTCTCCTCTCGGACCCACACATTCCAGATAATTCTTTTTTTTTTTGTTTATTTGTAACGAGTAACGAAGTGGCAAATGTCAAAGTAATGAAGGTAAAGTATATGTTTTAACATGTAGTAAAGTATAAGTAAATGTCCTGATTAAAAAGTACAACTCAAGTAAAGTACAAATCCTCAAAAAAAACTATTTAAGTGTACCGAAGTACGTGTACTTATTTACTATACTCCTATGCCTCCAAAGCTTTTTTTATTGATATATTTTGTAGACATAAAGGGAATAAGGTCTTACACTTTATGTAGCATTTAAAGTAATATGTATCTTAGCACGGCATATTCAGATAAAGCATATCGGCTGTTTATTTAGGACTACCAAGATCTGGTCTTTGTTTTGCCGGCTCAGTAACGCATTCACTAAGCTTTGCATTTCTTTAAAAATTTGAGAAGTCATGCCGTTCAGTGCAGCCACTATTTAGCACTTTGTATGAATTTTGATTCGTGAGAGGCTAGAATGTGGCGTTGTAAGACAGGCTGAATGTGATAATGGGGTAATTCACAGCGACAGGTGAAGTACTCTGTTCCCCTTGGCTGTTTGCTTCGCTAAATGTAGCCGCCATCCTCTGACCCCAATGGGACATGACATTTGGATCCTCCCTGTCCCTTCTCCTCAGAGCCTCGTCTCCCCTTCCAAACATTAGACTCGTTTGCACAACATGTTCATTTTCTTTGCGCAAACCGAAGTTGCATATTTGAGTTGTTTGTGTTTTTGTCTTCTCAAAAATCTACTCAACAACTTTAATTTGATCTTGTACGTGTACAGATGGTGTGCAGCAGTGTGCTGTAGCCGGTAGATGGATGCATGAATGATACATAGAGGGGTTGATGGGTGAATGACAGATTCAGAGATGAGTTATTCACATAGGATAGATGAATAAGTGATTACGTATGTTAGTTTTTTCTTTTCTTTTCATGACAATATTTATAGTGGGTTATGATGGCCTTTTAAACTCATATGGCATGTAATGGAACATTAAAGAACAAAAAATCCTGATTTTATCAGAAATTTATGGTACATTTTATTTACTGATGTCACCCAATTGATATACAACAGAAAAGGTCCATTGGTAAGATTAATCAGTTTTTAACTTTTTTGCCATTTTTGTGGCAGAAAAAAACACCCCAAAACAAAACAAAAAACAACTAATGATCCTGGACAAAGTAACATGATTGTGAAACATTGGTGGTCAGAGCGTCATTTTCTGGGCATAATCTTCTTAAACCCAGTGGTGAGACTCGTCAGGGTTGAAGGGAATGTGGATGCTAAATTCAGAGCAAAGTCACAAAGTGAAAATTTTCCATATCCTAAGGCTTTTAGTCCTTAATGTAATTTATCTTAAACTCTGTGAATTAATACATTGTTCTGTCGATCGTTTTATGGTTAAAAACACAACTGTCTTTGTTAGTCACCTAAAAATCACCTAAAAACACATTGCAATTCGTCATTGTAATGTGACAAAATGTGGAGGTAATATTTTCTCAAAGCTCTGCTATTTTAGGGATGTGTCTCATGACCATGTGTCCTTGGTGGTGGTATTTCAATTTATTAGCTGGACTCTTCTCCCTGTCCCATATCAGCAGATTGATTTCAATGTCACATTTAAATACGCACAGAACTGACAAACCGAGCATTTTCTAAATTACCCAAATGTTCACACCCTACAAAATATTTGCTTTAACTGGTCACGTTTACAATTCAGCAGCATTGTGTTATGAGCCAAGACCATATCCCACAGACTTAAACCAGCCGATTTGGGGAAACCGTCTCGGTTGATAGAAAGGAGAATAGTCACCAGTTTCACTTGTATAAATGCTACATTCATATTTTTGTGTTGTAGAACAACACACAATAGTGTTAGATTTAATATTGAAAGTTATTGCTAAAAAAAGGTGTAAAAATGACACGTAACTAAAAAATGAATTCAAGCCTTTGAAATTTGAACACGAGATTGTTGTCCTGTTTGAATCGCAAACACTTATTTATTTCATTGCCAGTGTTTCTTTAACTTGCTAAGTATACTTTTGGGAACATTATGGGCCTTTATTATCTTTTTGCATCGTTTTTTCCTACAAGAAATGTAGACTATTCTCTGCAATTGTTGCTTTGTTTTATTGACCAGTTTTGAGTTTTACCAACAAGTCTAATTCAGAGTGGGTGTTTGAAAAATATTAGGCAAAACTGTACACTCATATATTTGGCTGCAGATATGGTATTTCCCAGTATATTTCAAATGCATTTAGACTCTTACAGGGACACTTCCCTGGATTCCAGCACTGCCAACTTTGATTGCCTAATTCCTCAGAGATCACTCTGAGACTCAGACTGCCACAGGCGTTGACAAGATGTGGAGAAATGTCGCCACCCATCATGAAGCCAAACATCCCAATCAATCAGTCTTCCAGCACCTATATGTTTGAATGTGCTTTGGTTGGTGTGTGTGTGTGTGTGTGTGTTTAACAGTTTTTACCTTTGTAAGGCCGATTTTTTCAACAAATACTTTATCACAGCCCTATAAGAATTTGTGTTGTATTTGGGTTAGTTTTTAGATGCAGGAATAAGATGTGAATTAAGTTTTGTTTGGGCTTAGAGTTACGGATGTACAAGTAAATGTCGGGGTAAAGATCAAGATTAGGCTATTGAAATAAATGAAAAATGAATTCAAGTCAATGTAAATTCTTTGTGAAGATAGAAATACTGTATGTGTTTGTGTCTTCCAGGTCGACAGGTGGAAGGGACAGGTAGAGAGACCCTAAAAGCTTTGTCTTTCACATTCATCAATTACGGCACACACTGTCTGTCAGGGGGAGCAGATGGTGTGTGCATCTCGCTTTTGAGCGTGTGAATGTGAGTGAGACGAGGTGAAGGTGTTAGTCAGAAATAGAGAGAGGTGATGACAGAGACAGAAATGTATGAGATGTACAGATGTGTGGGGGCGATACGTACAGGTGTGCTACACAGAGACGCCTGGCGCGCCCCTGTGATGGCTGCAGGATAACTAATCAATCTATAGCCGACTCGCAGGAGAGGGGGAGGAACATTCAGGCAAGATTAGTGCAGTGAGAGAGAGAGATCATGCCATTTCGGCACACAGCGATTCGCTTGCTTCTTTTTAAGTTAGTGTCGTCCTCACATCCAACCTATAGACACATATTTCACCTCGTTTGGTTGGGTTTCTCTAAAAAGGTAAAAATGCCAGTCACCTTTTACAGCTTCTACACCCACAGACTTTCCAAGTTACTCAAATTACTTGAGGACTTCACCTCCTCTAAAACCTGGCAGCTCACTTAACTTGTTGAATGAGTGAATGAAGTACATATTGCAAAAAGGTTTCAAGAATTTTCAGCGACTAGGTTTGACAACACAAACCCAGAAACCAATTTTATTCCCGTGAACTTTCAGAACTTTTTTTACCCAATTGCCCGTGCAAATCTTGCCGCTTCTTTCCATAGAAGACTCTTTTTTTCTTCCCCATTTTTCTCCTTTCTCGTCTCTCTCCTGCTCTTAACTGTGTACCAGCGGTTCTAGGAGCTGTCATATTGCATCAGCGCTCTGCTGATTACTTCCACCTTGTCTCCCTCGTCAGGAAATGATTCTGACACGCACTCACACCCAGCTTTCCCCGCATCAATATGCGTGCGATGGAAAAGCTGCAGACGGTAAATAAATAATGAAAGGCAAGGAAGCAGGAGGGGCGGAAGGGGGGGTTCTGTATGACATTTCCTTTATCCTTCTCGTTCTCTGTCCGTTGCACGCGTGAGAGTTGGTGTGGTGGGAAAGCAGCGTATGTAATTGCACCAGTAAGTATGAGCACTGACAAGAATTTGCTTCCTAAATGTAAAAAATCTTAAATTAAACCCTGGATCTTACACAAATTATGTTCGTTTTTGAATGATCTGGTAGAACTATATAAACCTAAGGCAGGATTAAATATGAAATTGATTTTAAAAAAAACTATTCAATATGCATAATATTCTATGTATATCTCACCTCAGTTAAACCTCTATAGCTTTTAATGCTTAAACTATTCAAACACTTTTAGATTTTTAAACGCATCTTTAAGCAACAAACACCAAATTAGATCTGTGCACATCCTTGATATTTGACATTGATATTTGTAAAGACCTGTATAGGATTCATAGATTAGAATGGGTAAAAATAAGTTAATGCCAGTAGGATTTGTTAAAAGAGCTCTGGTAGGACCCCCAGCCTATCACATATTCCTTTGTCAGATCCTCTTGGCAGGTATTAAAAATCACACACCACATGATTTACCATCAATCCACCTACATTTATCTGCAGGATTTGACACCCAATCAAAAAATAAATAAATAAAAATCCCCAAACTCTGGCATGCTGCCATGCAACCACTGTTCGTGCCACCTTATGTCAAGTCTTTCTTCTTTTTTATTCCTGTTATTTAATAATATGATTTCCAAAAATTCTTTTAAAATTAATTGCTATTTTTTTAGTACTACTAAGATTGATGGAGACAAACGGAACTAGATTGATTACATGGAAGCAAATTTCCAGTGGGCAAGGGTGATTATGGCCAGTCAATTGACTAAAATCTGAACCACATAATTGTAGCTTTGACTGTATGTGTAGGTTTTTTTAGAGGTTGTACATCCTCTCAATTCTCATCCTCTTGCGGTATTGTTTTTAGTATTACAATGTTTGATGCCCACTTAAATGTTAGTATCCCTGCTGCATCTCCCCCAATATAATCCTGAAATCACTTGTTTAGTGGAGATTCAATGTTCAGCCTGATGTGCAGTATTAGGTTTCAGTCTCACATAGCCCTTTGCATGTGGGACAAAGTATCTATTCTGGGTTTAACTTGACCACTAAACATTCTGTAACATGCTTGTTGTAACTTCAGATTGTCCCAACCGAGTTGTTAATCTCCACTGCTACTCCAGCGTACTCTTAGGCGTCTTGACTGCTTCTCCTTGAACTGCTTTAAGGTTTTAAGTGCGATTTCCATGTCTGGGTAGGTTTGCAGTTGTGCCATGCTCTCTTGGTGTTCATAAGCTGGCTTAAGCAGAGCTTTGTGATGTGTTTAAAGGCTAAAGTATTGTTTTATGACCCAACCCTTTTTTTAAACTTACTTATGTTCTGTCAAAAAAAAAAAACAGGAAAAATAAGAAGTAGCTGTATTTATACTAAGATTTATACAGCAACAATGTATCCTTTTTGTTTCGCTTCACATTTAGAGACTTTAGCTTGGTCTGCAATGTAAAATCTCAAGGAAATCCCTTAAAGCTTGTGGTTGCAATTTAAAAAAAGGAAAAAGTTAAACGAGTAGCCACAATGAACTTATCTTTATGATCCTGTTGTAAACCTGTAGAAAATATTAAACCGCTATGTCTAGCAGTTTCAGAAATAAAATACAGGACATATGTATTAATTTAGGTGAAACACTTTGTGCTTTAGGATGATAATTTAATGTGTTGTTAATTTCCCTAACCATTGTGAGAAAATAAGTCTTCTTATGTTGCTAGCATCCTTGTACCCTCTGAATCTCTACCTCTCCAACCTGTCAAACCAAGAAACTAAACATTACCTCTAGCGCCTCAGGACTTAAAAAAATATATTTCAGAGTGAGAAGTTTGAGGTGAGGGAAGGATTAGAGAGCAGCTATCTCTGATGTTATTTAATCTCAGAAGCCAGGGAGCGAGCCAGCCACAGCACTCCTGATGCACATCATCAGCCTCTGATGACCAGCCAGGAAGATTGGGTGGCTCAGATGCTACATCGCAGCTAAACGCCTCCACTGCAGAGCGTCGTCTTCCTGTCCGGCTCTAACCAGTCGGCAGCTCAATTTGGCTGATGGCAAGCGTGCTCAGTCAGGGGAGAAGTCAGTCCCGGATGATTTCCTCCTTCTCTGCTCGCCTCTCCCCACCTCAGCCATCGTCCAAATGTGCTTCTGTCCTCCCTTTCCCTCCCACAGCTGCCCCCCACCTCCCCATTATTACACCCCCCACCTCCTTTCCCCTGATACTCAAACACCCAGCCATCACTCAGTTGCTCACGTTATCTCAGGAGCCTGTCTTGCTTCACCCTCCCACCTCACCAGCATCCCTCCATCCCAAAGACACCCTCCCTCCCTCCTTCCCCCCCAAGAGCATTCCAGCATGACAAACCACACGGGATTTCACAATTCCTTTAAAGTCTGCTGCCTCTGGGAACCGCTCATCTTCATGCAACATTTCGGTATTCTTGGGAATACGTGACTGGGGAGGTAACAAACACCGTTATATTTCCACCTTCTCCTTCAGATTGTTATTGTTAAGGATACGTTGCAGCAGCACTGAAATACTCTATCAAGCGATATGCAATGATTCATCTACTAATCTATTATACTTGTCTTTGTTTCCATTTTGAGTTTCAGTGGAACAAATATTTTCTCTGGATGTGTTTTTTTTTTTTTTTTTTTTTTTTACTGAAGATCTTTTTTTATTTTAACACATAAAAGCATCACAACAACAATATACAAATTCTTAGTAATCTTTAAAATCAAAAACACATTTACACATGCAACAATAGGGTTTAAGACAATGAGTATTAAATCATTTTTGCTGTCCACTTTGCAGTAGACGAGACGGCTGTTGAACTCCGCTAAAGAAAGGTCCAGACCATCTTTTAGCTGCAGAGCAAAATCTTTCAACTGTTTCAACTCCAGATTTTCCACCATTGTTTACAATACTTCATTGGGATAGTTTTTAAGGTGTTTTAATAATAACCTTTGGTGATCTCAAACAAAATGCATCGAAAAGATATGACCAATGTTGTTTTGTGAAAAATAAACTGTTTAATTATCCGGGGAATTGAAGTATCAGGTGTTGATGCTACCCCTCAGAAGTGCAGCTCACTAATGCAAGACAATGTGCCCTGATCTGGAATGTGTCCGAACAAGTTCAGTCATCCCCATCCCTTCTGCTATAATCGTTATCGTTTTTAACATCAGAAACACGCAAAAAAAACAAAAAAAAAACTGCTGGGTTATTTCTTTACTGTTGAGAAATAAGTACATAAACTAATTATATAAGTATAGAAATTATGCACTTATATATAAAGTTCATAATATAAGTTATAGGTTTCCAGCATATTGTGTCAAAGAAAATGATAGAGCTTTCTGTACTGATTATAGAGCAATGCCGTGCTGTTCATGCCCTGCCTGCTGCTGGTTACTGCTGGTCAGTTTGCTGCCAAGAAGGCTACAACACTCTTTCTTTGCTTTTTGATATTCATTTATATTAAAGTATTTCTGGCCATTAAAAAATAAACTGAACTGAAAATTAAGAGAACATCACTCATCTTTTTTTCTTATAACACCAATCCTTCAAATGGGTTTCTTTTAGTGTTTTATATTATTGTTATTATTACATTTTATTATTATATTGTATTTTGTGGACAAACCTGTATAAATAAATACTAAATAATAGTGTTAATGTCAATGGGTTGTGTTAACGATCGACATCAGAGATCAGGTTAATTTAATAAGGATGAGAAAATACTAGCATGTTAGCTGTTAAGACTAAACTTTGACCTGTCAGTTGGTCAGAAACTCAAAATAAGTTACCTTTAGTTTTATTGAAATTGTGGTACAACATAAGTACGCACTTCAGATGAATTATTTAGACATTTAATTTATTTGTTGAGTTTAACCAAGAATGTACTAAAGAGAAACTGCTCAAACTAGTGCCAGCTATGTTGAACACACTGACTATTATCAATCAACTGGAAAGACTTGCTTTATTAAGTATACATCCCAGGCAGATTTAGAATTTTTTTTTTTCTTTCTTCATATGTTTTTTCTGACTGGAAGCAAAACAAACATTCTTAAGCAGCCCTGCCAGAGTCCTCATTTGAATCTTATCAAGAACCTGTCGACGGAGCTAAAGATTAGGGTTATGGTAAGGAGACCTTCCAGTCTGAAAGACTTTAAGCTCATCACCAACTACAAATTAATAAACGTGGATTTGGAAATGTGCAAAAAGCTGGGCAGTAATTATGAGCTCAGCTTGACTGCTGTAACGTTTTACCTTTTTTTTTTTTTTACTCAAACTTCTGAGTTAAACAAAAATATTTTCACATCTAAATCGGCAAGGTGTCTGAATAATGTGGGGCTTGACTTCCTTAAATATGAATTTTGACATACAAAATTTGTTTTTTTTATTTAATCATCTTAAATAAAAAGATATTCAAATGAAGTAATCATACTCATTTGTTATGCATGTTGTATTTATTTACTTCTAATCCTATTTTTGCTAACCCTACATTTAAATTTGTCACCTTAACCTGTGTTTGACTTAAAAACTCACTCCAGTATTTTAGCTCAAAGCAATAAACAAACTGTTGTGTTTAAACTAGAAGACTGTTTTTTTTTTAACCCAGCAGTTTTTAAGAGTGTAGGCAAAAATTAAAAGGCAGACCCAGAATACCGCTTATTTGGGGAAATATAATAAATGTTACTGAAATGTGATTATGAGGAAATAATCAACAGGATCAGTTATTGCTGCACAGTGACAGAATTTTGTTTGATAATGGATCCTCTTGGCCTCTTCGGGTTTGTCAGATTCATTGTGTTTGTGTGATTGTCTGTTTGAGTTTTCTTTACACAGGGCTGGCTGTCAAACCTACAGCCACAACACTGAAAACACATTCATAGACACCAAAAAATATACATAATGATACTGTCAAAAGGTACAATAATTACACTTGGAAAAAAAAAAGAATTTACAGATTTAAAACAACACCATTATGTTTTTGTTCATCATTGTGTCTGTCCGCATTGTCTCCTCTGGGCCCTCTTTCAAAAATGTTTGGGGTCACACTACGTGCTGTTTTGTGTCCATGAAATGCTCCAGGCAGAGAGTCAAGAGTCCCGCCTGTCGTCCTGCTGCTTGGTGGAGGTCCATGGCTCACCTTTCTAAAAGAACCACCGAAACGCTTCACCGTTGCTCACCGGCGTCCTCTGCGAGAGACAAAATGTAAAGGAAAAGGTTTTAACTTGTGGGCTCTGAGGTGATCTGAAGGTCAAAAGAAGGAAATGTGTACATTCAAATATGTAATGGACAATTAAAAGCTGTTTTTTCTTTTTATTAATAAAACTTAAAATCAGTCAGAGAGAAGCAGAAACCCTGAAGGCACTTGAAGCCTGACCGCCGAGTGTTTCATTAAAGAGCCAGCCAAGGTGATTACACGCACGTCCCACCCACATCCAAATAATCATTACCCTGGATGAGACATTCGATACAAATTCCCATGGAGCAACAATGAGGCATTTAATTACCGTGAGCTGGAGCAGCAGTGAGGGGGAACAGAGCATCATTTCAATTTGAGCCCGCACTAGCAGTCGCCCCACCTCCTTCTCTCTAAAAACCTTCATGCTGCGTGTCCTGAAACTCATTTAGAAGTCAGAGATGTAAAATACCAGCAACTCCTACCAATCCCTGGGACCAATTAGCATATTTGTTGTGCGCGCGTGACAGTGTGTGGCTGCGGAGGGTTAGCAGAGGGGAAATGGTGCGTAATCACAACTAAAATCATTTTAGTTCAAGGAAGGGGCAATTTGACATTCTAAGTGTCGTTTGTGGCTTCTAAAAGGCTAATGGTGGCTGTAAAGTTATTTTTGATCTCACAGGGTGTTGACTGAGCATAACTGCTAACCTTATTTGTTTTTTGTTTGTCATTAAGCGTTTGAGACATTTTCGTTTTTTATTGCAAGGCAGTTTAGGTTGTGCTGTGTGTGAGAATTGTGTTAAAAATCTATTCAGTGAAAAATCTGTGAAGTTATTACGTTTGAAAAATTAGACGATTTAATTGTTGCTATTTTAATTCTGATTATTAGCAAAAGTCAGCTGCCAGAGCCAATTTTTCTAAGATGATGGGTGCTAGAATATATCAAATTAAGTGTTAAGCTTTGAGACCGCTCCTTCTTACATGCAACCCCAATGCTAAAGTTTCATTTTGAGTAAAACACAAATTGTTACACATATGCAAACATTGTCACTGCTCCACTTAAAAATATGTGCACAAGTTTAAGGCCATTTTAGGAGGAGTAGCTATTTACGGATTTAGGAAATTAATATTAATTTAAAAATGGCAAACTTAAAAAAACAAAACAAAAAAACCCCAATAATGGTGATAATAAACTCTAAGTTATGTCATATTTAAATCCAAAGTAAATGTGATGTCTTGATTAACTTTTCAATGTGATGATGTGTCAATTCTCCTTATTCTGGATGCATTTTGGGGGTACCAAGGATTGTGTCGAACAATTAAATGACCCAAAATAATTTTTTAACATTCAGTTATTATCCACCCCCAAACATACCTAAACTACAAGTTATATTTATAACAGATCCTTCAATGGAATATGTTACTGTAATAAAGATGGCTTTATTTATAACTGTGGACGGCTCTGAAACCAAACAACTAAACCCTATTAATGAGTAACTTCAAGGATTGACCAAGTAAATATGTCTGCAAACATACTTGTACCATCTGATTATAGCACCACAGATAAAATCATTCCGGGCTACAAGTCCTAATACTTGCTAAAAGGTCAAGCGTGGCTCGTTGTGCATGCATCAGTTTACTTAAAAAAGCAGCTATTCTGAGACATAACCCACATCTGTCTGCTATATCCACGGACACCCCGAGTTCATTGCGTATTTTGGGTGCTTTATGTCTGGGACAACAATTTACCATATATTCAAAGCACATTTACCAATTAACATTATCCTTCCAAGTGAGTACCAGAGGAGCCCAGAACAGCAGGGGACCATCATCACCAATTTGAATCCATGAGAGAAATGAAACACCATCATATTCCAAGCGGTCACGATGTTCTCACACATCTAATGTGGACCTTTTTTTACTCTCTTTTTTTACACTAATGGCAATGAGCTGATTATCGCTGCATGTCACTGTGACTCCATTAATTTCCATCCATCACTTTCGATGCAGTTTAATATTTTATGTGATATTTCTGCTTGTACTTCACAAAGCGAAAAAACAGAAAGGATGTCCCAGTGACAAGGACAAAAAGGCTTGTCTTGACAGTTTTTGAAATATTCTATATTATCAATAATAAAATATATATATATAGTAAGATATATCTTTCTATGAAGTGATGTGGTTGCATTGTTACTCACGAGATCAGGATCGCAAAATCAAAGGAAGGTTCGTATCTAAAAGCACTATATAGTGAAAGTCATTGTGTGACTTCATGAGACAAAGGCAGTCTAAACTATTACTAAGATGCTTTTATAAGATTTCCTTAAGCTGGTCACTTTTGAATATATATCTGAAATTCTTGTTGACAAGAAAGGAAATAAATAATAGACTTGCAATGTTAAAGGAATAAACTGTTCTTCTGACAACACTGGCCCGCTGAAACTTTCAGTATTTCAAAGCATTCCCAAGTAGCCTTTTTAGTCATTAATAAAAGACGATTTCCCAAAGAAGCAGTGTTGATTGTATTCACTATTTATTTAACTTTTTTTATTTCACTATATATCCTATCTAGGGTTACTGTAATGTAGAATTACTATAATGCTTCAGTTCAGCCTTCAGCCCACACATCCTCCACCTGAAGGTCAGACCAGCTAACTGGGCTGACTTCTGCCTGTCAGTGCATCACCAGCTTCCTGGATGACCAGCAGCAGCAGGTGAGGAGCACATCACCCTACACAATAATCCTCAATACCAGCATCCATAGTTGTTCTCCAACATCTGCTCACCTCTCTCTTTACACAAATAACTGCACCTTAGTGGTGCAGTGATCTGTGAAACGTCTGTGTTTAGCACATGACCCAGTGTTATTGTTCTAAACCAGTACAGTAATGAGTCCAAACCAGTGGTCTCAAACTGCTCTAGGGGCATAGACCTGAAACTTTTATGTGTCCCTGGCATGCAAATTTTGTAGCATTTTGTGTCTTGGAAACTTACATGGTGCTTACACGTAGAAGCTGATTGAAAGAAGACAGAAGGAACCCAGCAAAGACTTGACTTCCTGCAGCAACTCAACAAGTACAACTTTCCACAAGAATCTGCTATTCATCTTTTAACACTATCATTATTCAGTTGTCCAATTTTTCATACATTACCTTGAGGTTTAGCTCAGCCTCTGAACAGTACAGGGCTAGAATGCAACAATTAGGTCTGCATGGATGATTACCAGTGGTGATTCCCCC
>JAVLVB010000597.1:104983-134756 GCA_032876305.1 Orestias chungarensis
GGGGGGGGGGGGGGGGGGGGGCTTAGGCTGTGAGGCAATCAGTGATATATTTATATAATATAGATATATGTATAGATTTATTTATTTACACTGGGGGCGATGCAGGAGAACCCAAATCCACTTTGATCTCGGAAATATCATAAACAGATTACTTACTTCAGCAGCAGACGGAGAGAGAAAGAGGGAGCAGCAGATAAATGAGATGGCAGGGAGCGAGAGAGCAATTAGCCTAGACGCAATTTCGGCACAATCCCTTGACTTGATATTTGACCTTTAGTGAGAGTCTCGCCAAACGTCGCCCGCACAGCACCATCAGACCATATGACAAAGAGCTGCTGGGGGCTGAGATTAGGGTGACTAGCAGCCTCTGTACGGTAATGCAGGAAATGTAATTACAGCTCACTATTCCTGTAGGACGTACCTTCACTAGCCTGCAACCGGAGTAGCTTTGCATTAACTGGGCGATGAAATGGAAAGGACCCGTTTTTTCTGAGCCTGAATGGCAATATTTCTCTTTATGAGCAAGGCATGATAGAGAGGAAATACTTTGTAAAAATCCTGGAGTCCCAATCACAGGGGAAAAAAGCAGCTGAATCACAATTATTAATGTCAAAGCAGAGATATATCAGTTGCTGCTGATACGTCACTATCAGGAGTTAAGTTTTAAAGCCGGAGATAAGAGGGTCCTCAAACCACCAGCCAGCATGACGGTCTGGTGTTTTAGAAGTTCTACATCTTGGATATTAGCAATATATTTAACAAATGAGAATCTAAAAAGGTCCTTTACAAAAGTTGGACAACATATTGACTGATTGAGGTTGACTTTGAACCACAACAATCTAAAACAGTTGTTAATATCACTCAGTGCTGATTGTTCTCAATGATTTCAATGACATGATGTAATTTTTCTGCATCATGTTTTTATCATGTGCCTTATAAGTAAACTTATAAGCTTATAACTTATAATCAAACTTGACTTGACTTCATATGACAAGTTAATATGTCTTGTCTTTAGGTAAATACTTAAAATACATAAAATGTACTCATTTTAGTTTTTTCTGTTTAGTGTTGCTTTTTATTATCATATACAATAATAATACAATAATTAAGATATATATCATTTTTTGTTGTTCTATAATATCATTTTATATCTATTAAAGAATCAGATAATTTTCTAATACAAAGCTTATCTATGTCATTTTCAACCAGTGCAGCTAATCCACTAAGTAGGTTACCGTAGAGAATATTGTGTGAAACACTTTCTTAAAGATATAGGAGAGGATCTTCAGCTCATTCTCATTTTCGCACCCCTCGCATGCACCACCTCATGTCCAGTAACGCCCCCTGATATTGGGACCGTGCACGTCCTCAGCACATGCAGTCTGTTTACATCTGCGGGACCACGGCCTCCGGCACCGCATCCATTTTCGCTGCCGTACGGGGAAAACCTCTCTTCAATGGTGAATGATGCATCTTGTTTGTCCCGTTTTACTTCCTAAACAACAATCTGCGCATGCGCGAATTCAAATATGAGCGAGCGTTGTATGGGTCGGGTGGGTGGTGACATCAGTGATATACATCATTGCGTAAATTTTATTTCCGCATTGACAGCCAGTTATGTTTCACCACCGGTCGTTTTTGATTGGCTGTCATTTTCAATGGGATTTTCCATTGAAATTTTTCTATTGAAAAGATCCTCTCCTATACCTTTTAGTTCAAATTTACCACTTTCCTCACAATCTATTAAAAAACAATGTAAAAAGCCTACGAGTGAATTTACCGACATACTGTATCTATTACAGTAGAATAATCTCAAGCAGATAAAAGAAACAAATAAAACCTTTCTGCTTCCCTGTGAGTTTTTTTTATATTATTCTTCAAAATAAAAAAGACAAGGCAACATGCTATTCAACTTAGAAAGACATCCATTGATTTTAAAATGTTGGAAAACTGTTACAAAATTTAACTAAGCTTGCCCTAATATAAAGTCGGAAAAATCTAGAGCTCAAATTTACCCTGAGAAACTGGGATAAGAAAGCAATTTAAAAAAAAACAACCTTAGACACATTTTTCAATTTGATTATCCTATTGTTGTTAAAATGAGTTCATTTTATTTGATTCAAATGAAAGTAAAATTCATTCATATTATTATTTCTTTCTGTTATTATTTTTATTATTTCAGTAGGAAAACAACAGATGGGATGTGTGTGTCTTTTCAGTGTTCAAACCGAAATCTCCATCTCTCTTTGGTTCTATAAAAACTATGAACTCAACTTAACTACTCTGCTAACTTTCCTCTTATGCTAAACCGTCTGTGCAAATATAAAACACATATGAGAGGCAGTTTCTGTAAAAACCCAACTCACATGAATACACACGAATAAAGTTGATTTCCCTGGAAACAAAGCCTGAGCCTTTTTCATCCTACGTATATTAACAAAGAAGTCCCATTTAAGAAAATTGTTTTGAAAAAATTGTGATAAGTTGCTATGTGTAAATCCAATTGCTAAACTGTAGTTTAACACTCTTTGTTAAAAAATAACTATTCCAAATATAAATTCAAAGCGCAGCTATTTTTAAGGCTTTTAATCATTCCTTTTGTTTCTAACAAGCTGGTTGGTATTACTATATTTTTCTGATGTTCAATGTTTTAAACATGAGTCAGTAAAATATTATATTTTTATATTTATTTATTTTTCATATTAGATTTTTTGTATATACAGACAGTCCCACCACTCCATCTTGCTATGTAGTAATCATCATTCCTATTGGTACCACTCTTGTGTCCAAGGTTTTTTCTCCCTTCAGACCAAGTTTGGACTTCAAATAGAAGTGAAGAGACCAATTCAGGTTCTTGAAACACTAAGATAAGGACACTGGTAAAGCTTGGAGCCTCTACTAATATCTGGAATTTAAATAATTTCAACTCTCCCTTTTTTTTATCTTGTCCAAACTATCCCTATTTAACTGTTGTCGAAACTTTATAAACTACACATGCTCGTTCAACACCAGATATATTCTACTTTGAAACTAAACCGCATTTCATGATGATATTTTTAGTATGTTGCTAAACACAAAAACTGCAGAAAATAAAAAATGACATATGATCAAAGGGACGCTTGTTAGGATTTTAGTTTTGCAAAGGTAAAGAAAATATTGAATTTGTGTGTTTATTTTAGAAGCTTAGAATCACAGAAGGTTTGGAGATGTTGGCAGAGGAAATGTTTAAAAAAAAGTCAAATCGCTCAAGGAATAAAGGTAAAATGTGTATAATTTTAAACAAATAGTAGCGTTATCACATCTAATTTAATTATCTACATAAAATCCAGGCCAATATGAATACAAGTTGGAAGACACTAAAGCATCACCATTGAATTATAATATTTTTTGTGTGCAGAAAATACCGAATGCAGTATCAAGGTCTGTAAATCTCCAAGACAGAAGATGAATGCTGAGAGAAAGGCGTTCTAGGACGGGCGCAAGGGAGGAGCCGTTCGTCTACCTGAGAGATCTGGTCTGGAAATCCCCAATCTCCTAGCCAAGTCACAGCTCTTTGAACAGCGAAAGTCGTCAGGCAGCACAGCGACAACCCATGTGGGTGTAAAGAAGCGGGAGCTAAGCGAGGCAACATGCTGCCAGTTCTCTGAAATGTTAAATTGAAATGCAAAGTAGGAGCGGATCGTGTTGTTTGGAGCAGATTTGTTAGCATCTGTGTGGGAGTCCTAAAACTTAGATGGTCCAAGAGCAAATCTCTGCATATTTAGAGTAAATGAACATAATATTTAGGCTGGGATTGAAGAATACACACAGTTGAAGCTGAGGTTTATTTTGCTCAGGTAAATGAGAGTTGAAGAAATCTGTTTTTGAACAACAAAAGCTTAATTTCAGCAAATTAGATTTAAAACACAAAATATATTAGCTTTTACTAAGTAATGCACTTCTCAGAAATGCTTCTGCTACATAAAAATTGCTTAAGAGTATTTTGTATGAAAGTTTATGTTTATGTTCATGATATAAGACAGTTCTAAATTGCTTAGAATAATAATATTTTATAGATTTAAGCACTTTTATTTCTGACTCAAAGTCATCAAAAATCTTGTGTTCTCATAGAGAAATATTATTTTGGTTTTACTGCCTCCCTCCTCTTTTTTTCTGATGCAAATAATCAACTGATACTTCGGTAAACAAACATTCAATTTAGAGGTGGTGGCATTTCAAAAATGCACAATTTAGGAGTTAGTGTTAACTGCTATGACTTTTTTGAAAGTCATAGCAGTCAAACACATACACAAACCTAATGGACCCTTTAATAAGTCTTTGTACCTTTAAAGTACCATGTTGATGCTGCCCACTTTGTTTTCTTCAGCGGTTGTTATAGACAAGCCTTCAGTGCAAGGCCCACCGGGTTTATCTGACCACCTTACTGTTGTCATTTTTACTTTTTGTCTAAAGAAAACTTCATGATAGGCCTCAGTAAAAAAATAGACAAAGCCAGGTAACATGTTAGTGTTACATTTATGGTTAAGAGCAGGCACTTTTATCAATCTGTAACTTTTTTTTTGTCAGAACCAAAAGATTCAAAGTATTTTGTTGAGATTTTGACACTAAGCAGAGTGAAACTGTTGCATTAAAGTTAAATTGTAATTAGTGTATTTTTCTGATTGTAATTTTTTTTAAACAAAAATACTCAAAACTTGATTTTAGCAATTATATTCATTCCTTGTTAGTCTGATGCAACTAGATAGCCAGCACAATCAATTACACTGTTCGATACAATGTTAACAAAATGAAAATTCACCGCAAATTAATTTGCAATGTCCTGTTTAAAGTAAAGAAACTTCCAAGGTGTATTACCTGAAAATTAACTATAAGCAGCTAAACAAGTAATGTTACAAATACAATTCTATGTTTAGCTGCTTAGTACGACCATAATTGTTTTTTGTTTATTCCCAAGCTACAGGAGGATGTCCCCCACCCCATGCAAAAAGTAATCTGAAATCAAAAACTATTACAGAATATCACACAGAGCCTCTGCTGGTTTTTAACTCATTCTAAAACCATCTTGTCATCTGCTGACACATATTTTAGCTAGGTGCGTAAGGGAAAACTACATGAGATCCTGAAAATTGGTATTTAAACAATCAGCTAATGATAAAGCGTTCAGTCATTTACAAAGTGGCCCCTTTTTCAAGTTTTGTTTGGGTGTTTTATCTGTGAGAACTACAGTATGTTTTTGTATATATCATGTCACACAAACAAAATATTATAGATCAACATGCCACTTGCGCCTGTGAGCTCAGCATCAGAAATGCTATAATTCATGCAAATGCATCCTTATTATACTACACACACAAAGAACTACTTTTCAGCAGGATACATTTCACCATGAAAAAAAACAACCTTTGTTGTAGGTTCTTATTTAAAGTAGAGTTTTAAAATTAGTTGTGGAAGACATAATTTTGCTTTTCATTAATATTAACAAAAGTAAATGCTTGGAATGATTTCCATGGGTGTTATATAAATAATAAAGTTCTCTTTTTGACAAAAATTAACAAAACTAATTAAATAATATTGTAATTTATTGAGATGCATCTGTATATAAAACATTTGCAATGTTTTAGATTATTCCTAAAATAAACAATGTTTTTCATAATAAAAATGGGACTTTATTACAAAAGTTATACATTATTTTTATACTTTTCCCCCTTTTTGCAAACTAAATAAATCGCTACCGTGGTTATTTGCCACAAACATGGGTCCGCAGTTGCCTGTTTGTCATACTGTCAGCTTGGTTGAGTGACCATGGAGGCAGTCATCCAGTAGAAGAACCAAAGAGGCAAGTTGACCTTTCAGAGGTCACAACGTGATCTAAAACCCAGTGTACATCCACGTCCTACGAACTTCATGCCTGACTGGCACGGACGGCTTTAAATCACATCACAGAATATTTCCGCTAATTGGACTGAACATTTACAATTCCACTTACATTTAAAATTATGATCATTATCAGAATAATCCTATTATAAATAAATAACTTTCCATCCTCTTACTCATGTCATACTCTCCAATTGGACTAATACATTTAATAAGTAACTTAATGTTTGTTGTTCTGTGCACATAAAACCAGACTAAAAGGCTGAAGAAATTTCTCTCCACAATGCTTAGCTCACAACTATCATGTATTATTACTACCTGCTTTTTTCAAAACAAAGAAAGATTACGGTATTTTAACAGCGATATACTTCTGTGCATATACACTGTAGGTGAGTTGGACAAGTAAGCCCACGAATACAAACAGACCAAAACAACTGCTTGTGCAATTTAGCCAATAACAAGGTTGTCAGCAAATTTCAAATGGCCTGTACTTGTATAGGGCTTTGTCAAGTACGGACCTAAAGCATTTTACACTACATTCATTCATCTATTCATGCACAGCTGATGGTAAGCTTCTGCCTTGTAGCCTCAGCTTCCATGGAGCAGTTGGACAGAAGTGAGGCTACCATGCCCCAGCACCTTCTGACCACTACCAGTGATCAAGGCAGATGAAAGACAGAACCACTGTCCTTGGACAAAAAATGAAGCAATGATACCAACAGACAACTCTTCAGTTACAGGATGAACTCCCACCTCTTGAGCCACAATCCTCTCCAATCAAATGTTTAAACATGCTTTTAGTAACTGTCAGTTATTTTCACTCACTATCATCACACACAATATGACTATTTTAAATATAACAAAACAAACATTAATCAATCTATCTCCAGCTTTCAGGGACGTTCCACCCTGGACAGGTCACCAGTCGATCACAGGGCAACTTAACAAACAACAAATAACACAACTAAAAAAATTTAAAGAGACTAATTAATTTAAAGGTCATGTTTTGGGCTGTGGGAGGAAGTCAGAGTACCCGGAGGAAACCCACACACGCTCAGGTAGAGCATGGAAGCTCCATGCAGACCTCAGACTGGGATTAAAATGCAAGACCCTCTTGTTGCAAGGCAACATGCCGCTAACTGCGCCACTATGAAGCCCCAACGAATAAGAAATATGAGTCAAAATATGTACTCGCCATTACACCTACCAGTTACCAGAGTTAAAACTTGAATATCAAACCAGATTTATGTGTCCGTGTCAAAATTTTGTTTCTTGTTTTTTCCGACCCATAACCATTAATTTTATTTCATTTTCTACCGTACTGGCTTTTACATGTTTCATGAACATACTCAATTAAACCTTAGTATATGTTGCAATCATTTTGGGTAAATAAATAAATAAGGAAATATAAATGGATTTAAAATCTTAAAATAATTCCTTAAAATAGTATTGAGAAATAAGTAACTGTAATATTCTGACTAAACGGGTTTCACATTAAGCTGGAACGTAGTGCCAAACTACGATCAACAGATTAATACAGATCTAGGCTAAGCTGCCAAAGTATAGCTGCCCATCAATAATCATACAGGGAAATGGGTCACAGTTTGTAAAGACACAGTTGGAACTCTGAACTGACTGAAATGACTTTTACAAGTTTACAGAATGCCACAGACAGCTCATTTAAGGAACGTCAACAAACTTTGAAGGGTGCAGGATGATCTAATGAGGAGAACGAGGGGGAAAACTCCAACCTCTGTAGCCAAGAAAGGAAAAAAAAAGACACCAGATTGTAGCGTAATAAATCCTATCTTTTGCCTGCGGACCGCAGGGTGACTTCACGCTTCTATGACACACTTGAGTCTCAGGGTATCTAAGCTAAAAAGAAACTGAGAAATATCTTTCTTGGCATGGTGTCACATGCTCATCATGAAATATTCATAACCCGAGACCAGGGTAACAAAAGACAGGGTGGCAGCCTGCAAGGATTTGACTTGCAGAAATGGAGTTCCTTAAACCGCATTGACCGGTTTCTCTCATCACAACTTGTCACTCACAAATTCACCTTACTTGCGCCACTGTTTCCAGGCCGAATACCACAGAGCCACCATTTCAAATGCTGTCTTCCAACTTAAAAATGCAATCCTTTAACTTGAAGAATATTAAATTCGATTACTGATAATAGATGGAACACCACTGCAAAAACTTTGGGTTTTATGAGGGCTGCAGTTTATCTTCAAAAACTTAATAGCGTAGACAACTTCCCATTGTTTGGACAGGTGTGTTTAGTATAGAGGTAGGGAACAGGGAGCGTCCATATATGCAGAACAAAATATATAAAAATCACACTACACAATTAAAGACAAACAAGACAAAGTTCAATTTTTTGTATCTAAAGTTTTGTTATTTTATAAGATAGTTTTCCTTGCCAATGTTGGTAAATGCTTACTCAGTAAAAGAAAGTAATTCAAAGTAAGACAGTGGATGTAGTTGGCTAGGGTTTATTAGAACACAGTTTACCAATTGCCCTAATAACCTTAATTTGACAGTATTGTTTATTTATAACTACAATTAAATTGGAATGTACGTATGTAATTAACTTTGAATATGACTGTACATTTGGATCAAATAGACCATATATCTCTTTATATAAACTTGATCTGGCACTACATAAATAAACTAAATGCAAAATAAAAATGTTTTTTTTTCTTAGTATAATGGTATTTCCCTATGTATCAGCAAACGATCATGTGTGGTGTAACCGAAGACCGAAATCATAAATCGAACTGGTAAAAATAATCAACAAAGTATTGACAGCGTTATGACTAGCTTTACAACATGTAAACTAATAATCTACAATAACATAAAATGGAAAAAAAAAAATTTTTCCTTTGTTGGACGTAAAGGTATCTTTTTCAATGTCAGTGTCACACTAGATACAAGAACATCTATCTATAACTAAAGGTTTTTGCTGGAAAATGACCTGATAAATGATAGGAGAAGTTGCAGATACTCTTGAATCTGTGGATGAAGCCAAAAATAATACCAAAAAATATACCAAAGGCTGGTCACCAATGATAGATGGGTTTGGTTTAGTTTAAAGCCAATTAAGGTTTTTCTATCTATTATCAAAAAGGGTACAAGTTATTTTTGACAAGTAAATAAACAAAAATGTAAATACAAAACAGATAAATGAAATATTTCGAGTCTTGATATCATTTTTACATTGTTTTACAATTTTGAGATTTTGAGACTTTCACATTTTCTATCATACAAAAAAATATATATGTATGTTGAATTGAAATAATTTTAAAACTTGTCTGGGGTATGAAAAATTTTGGACTCAATTGTAAGGATGTTAATGGATTTCTAAATACGGTTGGAAAGTATTCATTGCTGATCACAGTGACAATTGAGCCAAACTTTCAGCATTTTTGTTTTAGTTAAATTTGGACAGGAATTATGGGATTAAAAAAAGGGCTAAATAAAGATAAAGACCAGCCAACATGAAATATTTATTAGATAAATAAAACATTTATTCATACAAGCGTGTGGGTATTCTATTCATTACCACTGCCTATCCTCATTTCCTGCATGTGATATAACTACATAAATTACATTAATCATAAAGATTGCAGATTTATTATCAGAATGGGTAATTGTGCAGGCAACGATCTTCAGCTCCACTGGTCCACTTTAGTTAACTTTATGATTAAGAAATAAAAATTGAAATAAAAATTAAGTCCTAATCTATTAAAAGACTGCACCCTAAAGAGCAAACCAATGACACTACATCAGTATAATTCGTAAGATTTCTAGCCTTTTGTTTTGCTCAACTCGCAATCTGTTAACACTTAAACTTTAAACATTGCTAAGTTTAGCAAATTGCTGAAACCCAAAAAATAAAAAAGTTATCCTGTCAAAACTTTTGCAAAGTTCTCATTAGATGCCGAGGGATGGATGGGAATCCAGCCCAAAAGGTTTTGGTCTCCAAGAAAAGATATTGTTTTTTATGTGGATAAGTGTTAGGGGCCAAAAACTATAATGAAGTGTAGGAAAACTGCACTAGAATTCTTACACCACCTCATTTACAGGTTTCCTTAAGGACGTTGTGTTATTTTCTTATTTCTACGTAAACATTTTTACTGTATTCTGCACTGTTGTATATTATGTTCACAATTACAAAGGCTGTCAACAGTAAAAGTACAAGTTTAAATGTAAATCTTGTCCAATCTTTTGATCCCATAAACTTACAGTTGAAAGTACTTCAATCACAACAGTAGTTTACAACAGAAAGTCCCTCTAAAATACACAGGTCAATTAGAAGCATAACTAAAAAGAATGTACTACCTTATTTATATACAATGGCGCAATGAGCGAACTGACGTGTTTTTTAACAGAGATATTTATTTTGAGAGATGAACTGGGGGTTTTGAGAAAAAAAATGGCATTTTATCCAAGGTGTTTCGATGTTTGTACAAATTGTTTCCAAATCTGCACTTATAGTTTGCAAATATGGAGGATAATTGACAAATCCACCAAGAAGACTAAAACATTTTGAATACAATTTGGTAGTAATATAAAACAATAAAAATGTCAAACAAAGTTCTACTAAATAGTAAGGAAATTTATGTCCACCCACCCATTGTACATCTATCCATCCATACATACCTAAAGGACCAGCAGAAAAATAAAGGACAACTTTAAACCTGACAGCCTTGAGGGGAGTTTTTCCTCTCCACTGTCGCTACATGCATGCTTACAATGAGGGATTGCTGTAAAGTCTACGAGACTATGCAAGCTATTGTTTTGACATGCTGATCCCATAGGAGTGAATGCTGTTGGGTTATTTTTTAGGTTGGAGACTTTTTAAACTGGTTTGTTTATCATATATTTATGATTGGAATTTATTGGTTTCCTTGTAAAGGGCCTTAAGACAACATGTGTTTTAAATATAAATAAACTTAATCTTGAAATATTTACAAAATACACTTTATTGCTCTTCTGGCATTCTGGTAAATATAAATGATACTGATAAACCAAGCTCACCAAGCAACAAGGGTAAGTCTAATTTAATGTCAGACATAAAAAACAGAAAAAAACATGTTTTGTGACTGTTTTTATAGCAGCTACAAACCTATGGTTAAGAAAAAAGATATTTAGAGCCTTGCCAAAATTGTGTACATTCTTGTATGATTTGGTATGGAAGGTATTTATTGGTAATACAACTAATATACAGAAATTAGAATCACTTAAATTCCTGATTTTTTTTATTCAGCAAAATGATGTTAGCTTCACATTCACACTTCACAATTACTGGATATCCATAGTTCACTGCTGACAAAACAATAAATAACTGCAGATATTCGCTACTATAGTGTACTCGTATCTTGTATCTTTACTGAAGATTTTCCTGTCTGACGTTTCCATGCAGTCTCTCAATAAGGACTAGATACCTTTTAACTTCTCAGCCCAAGTTAGCATCAATAATTTATTCTTATGAATTTAAAATTTAAAGCCCCACACATTAATGTCTTTCCACACCTGCTCCTTTACGCTGTCCACTCTCCGCTGGGCTTTTTTTCTTCTTATTTTTGTACCTCTGTATCCAGCTCTCTCTTAGCTTCTCCTTAAGCTATAATGAAGACAATAGAAAGCCCTCTTCTCTCCGCTCAACCACGGATGTTAAATGAAACAATGACAGAGAAGGCGACAGACCACATAATGTAAGGCCATTGTCCCAAAGCCTCAAATTAAGCTTTTGACTTAATTGGTGGACTTGGCAAGGAGGATGAATTGTTCACCTGTATCCATATGCGGCTTTTTAAGCACAACATTGGCTAAGGCAGGACATGAAATCAGCGCAAATGAAAGCTGACAGAAAATCCACATGGTATAACTGGTCCAAGAGAAAAAAGGGCATGACAGTAACTGAAGGGGACCTTGGCTCTGCGGTAACTGGAGGTAGTTTACAGGGCAAGATGTGTCTAATTAAGCAGTCTGCATTGTTGTTCAAATGGCAAAATCCCATTGTCTTGACAGAGCTTACCCTTGCCCTATAGGCTGCAATGCATGGGGGTATTTATCCTTTCGTTTTGTTTATTTATTTTTTCCACACTCCTCCAGACCTCTGTGACCAAGTAAATTTTCAAATTTTAAGCTTGAATAAATGCAGTAAGTTAGAGATCCATGGATCTTAAGGCCACATGTCCTTCAGACTTTTTCCTTCACATTTTTTTTTATTTATTCTTCACCCCCCCTCCTTAGCCCACAGAGATTGACTTGGAGCAGCCAGTGTTATCTCCAGAGAGGCAAAGGTTGGTGTGGGGTAGGGGGGTTGAAGGCCACAGATTTGTCCTTATCTATTCTGAGCACACCTAAAACAAATTAGACCTGGCTGCCGCTACTTATTTGGCTGCCATATTCTCATTAGGGGCTGAAAATCCAGGCTATTTTCCTCCACGTCCTGGCTCTCTACCATTTTGGGGTCTTGTCTTTTATCTCTACAGCGGTGGTTTCCAGACGGAGATGCCGCCTTTTCATCTCAACCATTTCATGTACGCGAACCGACCGTGCACAAATACTGAGACTGGGGGAAAGAGCATAACGCCTGACGCCGAGATACTGATTTTCTACACATCACTTGATGCTGGCCTTTGACATTTGTTAATTGAAAGAGCAATCTGTTCAGTCTCCCTGCTCTCTCGTCAGTCCTATACTGCATACAAATCAAAGCCTTTTTACATGTTGTCGTATATATATTTTTTAAAATGTTCTAAAGACATCTGTTTTTATTGCAAACTATCATATTGTATTGCACATTCAATATTTAATCTAAGGTTATGCGATATGACAGTATCAAACTTGCAAGATTTTGTCATGTTAATCATCTGCTATGATCATATGAATCGATTGCAAAACTAGGAACATTATGTTCCTTTTTTACATGTATAGAGGTTTGCGGCATTTAAAACGATTTTTTCAGTAATTTTGTCTCGTCCTGTAAATTACTCTTGGCCATGTGATGTTTGTAAAGTTATTAGTTAAAGGTAGATGCCTAGTTCACTTAATTGCAAGGAAACCCATTACAAGCAAAGCTGGTCTTGTCCAGATGTAGATGAGTCTGGTTTTGTTTTATTTATTTATTCTTTTATTATATACATTTTTTTCAGTTTCATTTTCTTCTTCCTCTTACTTACCTGTTCTGACTAATGGTGGTTTCATTAGGGTGTAAAAATACATACTGTGATATAAATATTTTTCAATGAACAATAAAATAAGATTTACAGAAGAGATGATCCATCCCACTTCATACATGCTCACTATTACTTTGCAAACTGAAACAACAACTGAGTCTTTGTTTAAACCGTTTCTGCCATGTTTTTGGTAGGTTTTCACTAAGAAAAAATTATTTTGAGCAGTAAAAGATAGTAGAGATGGTAGAGAGACTATAAAATAAGATATGATGTAACATAGACTTAGTTAATGAATAAAAAAAAAACAAGTTTTATTTCAAACTAATGTGCATTTTCTGACAACTCTTTATAAACTGGTGACAGTTTATAAATGATTTGATAATCATTAAATCCTTGGTAAAAATTTAAAAAAACTTGAACGATGCATGTTTAGAAACAGATAACTAGCATGTTTTGTATTTTCCTCCTATCCAGCTTTAAAAATTGCAAGTCATAGTTTTTACTTTACCAAGTAATAGTTTTTTGTTTTTGTAAGTTATATTTGTTAGCTTTTTTTGACAAAACAAAATTTAGTTTGCCGTAAATAGGCTAATAAGCAAACAAAGAGAAATCCTCCTCCTGCACTCACACGAGGATAGCATTTGAATGTTAATGCGGGACCTTTGAGCCATCTGAGCTTGAGCTATGCAAAGGTAACTGCTTGGGAAATGTTAGGTTAGATGAGATTCATCTGCCAGACTAATCCATCCTGGAGCCAAGAGCAGCAGAAGGAGCAGGAGCAGCAGGAGCGAGACAGAGCAGGATCTGCGGCAAAACGCCATAGCGGTGACACGGGGCAATTCTCCAGGGCCTTGCATTAGCGCGCTAAATTAAAGGGGGTATTAGATTAAATTGGCTCTCCGATTTCAGGGGTGTGAGTAAAATTCTAATTTGCATTTTCCACCGCTGCTTAAGATATAATTAGTTCAGGGTGATTCCCATGTGGAAAACACTGACAGGCAAATCTAACTGGTTGCTGGTAGCTTATCGTCTCTTGCAAGGCAAGAAAAAGTACGCTCAGCTCATGTTTGGTGCGTTACTAAATGTTTGCGTACCGTTATGCCCGGGCGAGGAGAAAAACAAGTGCAAGACATTACACATAGAGTTTTTGAGCGCCGTAAATTCTGCATCCAAGATTAGTTGGACGAGCACCTTCTCCCTCAAGTTTTTAAACAGATGAAAACAAACTTTAAACAGCTTGGAAACCGACCCAATATAGACATTTGTCTTCTGCCCACTGACACAACTTTTGACTCAAAAGCATTTCCGTAGCCAAAGCCGCACCTACAATTACAAACGCAAAGCCACAAATAACAATTACTGGCGGAAAAGTCCATCCTATGAATTACTGAAACGTGAAGAAGCTTTTACAAGCATGTGCAGGTTTGTTTAGAGGCTGCACGCCCCTTGCTAATCCTAACCTTCTTCGCAAATGAATGTTTTCCAAAAATGAGTCTCCCCACGAATAATAAGAATCTAGCTTCCTGCACACCTGTTTGGTGCCACCTGTTTGAACATGAAAGTGGCACATGAGCATCCCCATCCAGTCCATACTAAAAGATCAGTATTCGGTTCATATTGTCCATTCTTCACATATGATATCATGGCATATCACATGTCATATGATTTATATTTTAGTTAAACATAGTTTGACTCATTGTTTAGGAGAGCCATTTTTTGGGATTTATGAAAAGGGGGATTTCTTAAATTGTTCTTGGAGGTTTTTACTTTAACATTTCTTTGGAAACAGAAAATTTGAATATTTTCCATTATGTCAATCATGTTCCTTGTGTCAAAAGCAATTACACAGACGTACTTCTATGTATTTGCATCAAAGGTCAACATCTCAAATATGTTAAAATTGTTAAAACTGAAAAAAAGAGGACTCCCATGTTGAGAAAAAGCATGCAATGACAAAGGACTCTTTGCTAATATGGGGCTTTTGTAATGGATAAATGAAGAAAGCTAGGAATATTTAGCCAATCTGAATGTATGTCATATTTTATTTTGTTTTATTTTCATATTAAGGACACCAAGATTAGTTGAATAAAATCTTCATGACATCTGGGATCATTGTACCTTAGTTTGGTTCTTGATTGATCAGTGCATATATTTTGCTGTTCACTTTTATCTTAGTCGAAGCTGGTCACAAAGGCAATAAAGCAGTCAGTCTTTTCATAAATACAATCGAGGGTTTAGAAAAATTCATACTGTATTTTAAAGGATCTCTGTTCAGCTTAGATTAGTTGAAACTAGTTTACAGTTTTGACCAAGTGATGGTTAAAAGCTGTACGCTGTCAACAAAAAAAAAATGATTTCACCTTCATTTCAAAATCTAATTTAAACCAACCTGGACACTCATTGCCATTGAATGGAAATTAAAGTAGGTGCATAATACCCTGTAGCCACAAATGCCAAAATGAAACTTGCACCCGTCTGTGGACTGCTGCCCTGGTCAGAAAGCCATGTCATCCATATCAAACACTGCCAATAAATGAGGTTTTTAGTTAGAAATTTAACTAAATCTACTTCAGTGACTGGCCAATGCTGATCAGAGATAAGCAAAGCAGGTGAGGTAGCTGTTTAAATTTTTTCATCTAGCGTCTAAACGTCAAAGAAGTTATGTTTGTTTGATTTGAAAAATAGGTTATAGGACTTAAGATAAAAGTTAAAATGATAAAGAGCTTCTTAGCAACAAAGACTCTTTTTTATTTTTAGGACACAGCGACGTATATTCTAACAATAATAAAACAACATGTTTTTGTTTGTAAGCATCCTCCTGTCAGATAAGTTGGGTTAGTATAGCGATTGGCCACATGGCAGATTGTTTGTTTTATAGTTAGTAGCCATGCAAGAGAACAAAATTTAATCAATGTGTATGATTCCCTCTTGGCTGCTATTTCAATAATTTTTCACCAAACCAGTTCTAGTGCTAAACCGGTGCTAGTCACTTAGCATCAGTTCTTTTTGTTTCTACCTCTGGCATCTAAGTTTTGGCTGTAGGACTGACCAGGAGGCGCTATCACAGCATAGACTCATATGGGCAAGACCCCCTTGTACAGGAGTTTGAGGCCAATCAGCTTTTTAAACAATTAAGACATATTTTAACACAGTTAGAACGTATTGTTAAATCTCCATGTAAATGCTGTATTCAACTTTGGTTTCCAGCACTACTGGAAGTGATCAGAGATTGCATGGGTTTCTCACTGATATAATAAGAAAATTTGCAGAATATACATTATATAGCAGGTGAATCACACATTTCCTGGATGACATTTATTGGCATTTGTGTAATTATGAAGTACTGGACGTGGACATAAACAGAATCTGTTTTTAGCTGCAATTTAACTCAGTTTGAACCTGTAATATATACTCTGATCACTGGAAGTAAGTAAAATATGTGTAATTTAATATTATATCAATTAACATTATTTTAGAAAACCATATTGAAGATGTTTAGAAAAGAAATAAAGATTTTAACAAACTGATGTCTTAAATTCAGTCTTAACAAATTAATCCATAAATGTTGTTTTTGCAAAAGTAGATTAGGTAACACTTTATGATTAACCCAGTTTTCCTCTTTGTGTAATCACTTAATTAATGAAAGAATTATCTGAGCCTCAGGTTGCATCTGTTCAAAGCACACCCACCCAGACTTCTCTAGGCATCTGGGTGAGTCTGAGGGCAAAGAGAAGCATATTTACTGCTGAAGATTCATATTTGGCCTTTGCACTTGACGCCCAAATGTCAACTACAAAATAAATCAGCATAAATGAACCTAATTCCCTTCATGGCACTCCTGATGTGCATCTGTACCAGACGGAACCACATACACTCAGTCGGCAGACTGTGTACCCACACTTCAATCAGTTTATTCATAATGTGTGGAAGGGGATCCGTTTATGAGATTAACTGCCTCCCCCCATCTATGCCCCCACACACACACATACAGACACAACATTGTGGGGGCTGGGAAAGGGGGGGGGGTGTTTTATAAAACGCCATCAGCAGCTCCCCCATCACTCTCACCATCTCCTGGTGGTCAGTGGCTGAGGCTTTGTGGGATATTGATTTTCCCCATCCAGAGACGGCTTCCATAATTGGTTAAAATGACCGGGTGCAGAGAGAGATGGCTCTCTGCTGAAAACCATTTCCCAGCCCTGCTTGGAGCAGAGCCAAGCTTGGGGTTGTTCGGATGCGTTCCAGCCCTAGCCTGACTGGCAGCAATTAGGGGTGTCTGAGCCAAGCTCAGCTTGCGCTCCGCACAAACACCCCTAATTACTGCCAATTAGGCTAGGCGGGTAGGCAGATTTGAAAAAGCAGGGGGATGTTCAGGCATGGGTGGGCATGGAAACAATTTTCAAGGGCTTAGAACGTGACTGGATGAAAAGGTTAATGCTTTGGAGAGCGAGGGGGATAATAACAAAAGAGGGGGAAGCAGAGCCTCCGTTCTCACCTCCAGCGACGAGCCCGGCTTCTTCTTCAACTCCTCGCATTTCCTAAATTTGCAGATCTGGTGGCCTGTTTTGCGGTTCCGGCAACTGCTGCAAACACCACAGTTGATTAGCCGCCTGCAGGGCGCACACACCCCACACCTTTTCCTTTTCTTCTTCGCTGGGTTTCCACTGGATGCTGAGGAATTATTCTGTGGGCAGTCTGCCAGATTGGCAATTTGAAACGCACTGTCTGTAACGGCTGCTGAGGCTGCGGGGGAGTGAAGGGCTGTCATGACGATGACCCCGGGAGGTAATGAGATGCCCCCTAAAGCCGGAATAGCGGAAAAAGTTCCAACGCGTTCTGGGAGATTCATTATCTCTGCTTCAACAGCGCCGCATTTCAGCTTGTTCATGCATTCTCCTGCTAAAGGTCTGCAGTGTTCAGGGGATAAGGTAGAGAGGAAATTATTATTTGCCATTTGCAGCGTCTCTGGCGGCACGCCAGGCTTCCCCGGCCTCTGGGAGTCATTTCTATGCATGCTGGTCCTATTAGGGTTTATTGCCGCTGATTTCCTTCCCCAGAGCATGGCGTTATCACAGTTCCAAGGGGACATACCAATTCTGGCACTCGGGAAAATGGGCGTTGTGATACGGGCAATTTTTGCAGTCTGCGGAAATGCGCCGTTCGTTTTGTAAAAGTTCGCAAAAGACCTGTACCTTTCCATTTCTGCGTTATAATCCAAGAGCTGACTTAATCCACCATCCTGGAGATTATCCTTCTGCAGAAGTGACAAATCTGCATTCTGTATGTTTTCAATGCAAAGCGCATTGTTTATGTTAGACATGGCTGGGGGGGTGCTTGTCAGTGTTCAGGGGGAGAGCGTGAGGGTGCAAGGGCCTTTGTAGAGTTGATGCTGGTTAGGAACAATGAGTAACCATCCTGGCGATATCTTCTTCAGCACTAAGAAGTAGAAAATGAAAAAAAGAAATAACAGTTACATTTGCAGAAAAAAGGTCATCATTCAAATTCAGCTTTGATTTTCTTTAAAAGCAGAAACTAAACATGTGAAGAACTTTGTAATGTGTTTTTATGCTCTGAGACTATTTAAAAATCAGTCCAAACAATCCTGCATCTGCTGACAGGGACATGACAAATGTGACGGAAAAAATCAGAATAAAAAGGAAAACATCCAACACTTTTAGATCTAAAGAACAAATGCATAAAGCATAAGGACATTATTATAGAAACACTAAAATGCTTTGTATCATATACAGAATCTTACTGTTTTGAATCATCAGACGGGTCCTCACTTGTACTCTTAATATAAAACAACAGTAGCTACAATCTTAAAATAATTTACCTGGATTACTGTAATACATCAAATTTGCTCTTCTACAGGACTCATGGAGGAACATTGCCAGCTACGGTGCGGTGAACATATTGACTGCATCTGCAGCGGTGGCAATAGCAGAAGTGGCCCCGTCCGTGTAAACAAGACCATCACTGGTGTCTCCTAAGAGCATCTGGCATCCATTCATGGCCACTATTACAGTGACAGCCCTCAGTGTCAGCCAGGGGTGGATTTACAACCATATCATAGACCAGACCAACCACAGTGTCGGCTGCCTCAGGATAGACCTCCCTAATGTTTGTGTGTGTCGGGGGGGGGGGGGCATTTCCTTTCTCAGGCTGTGTGGATTTGGTTTTTACAGATAAAAGCCCATTAGACATGTCCCTACTTCCATTACCATTTTCTGGGGTTTCTCTTTTAATTGCTGATCAGTCGTAGGAATGGTGAAGCACTCGAAACCGCACCAGTGTTTTAAACAGACCTAAATATAAACACCCACACACAAAATTCGGTATCGATCTCCCCCCATAAGACCCCCCCACAATTTTAACCGGGGTCCTTAATAGGATGATTTTATGCTTGATCTGATCATAAACGAGCCAAGAGACACTCTTCAGAGAGGCATTGTTGATTAGGTTAGAAGGCTCGGTTTTCTATTTTTTAGTTACACCACTGTTTTTAAACAGAAGTCTAGGTTTCAAAAAAGGTTTTCTATAAAAGCATACTGGCTGTTTATGTGTGCTGCCAATTAATCAAAACAGTGAGAGAGATATGTCAACAGAAAAACACAACAGTTGAATGTAATGTGGAGAAGCCTCTGTTTTATTCTTCAGAACAGAGATGTTTTACCAGTTGCAGAATATATTGGATAAGAAAACGATACCAAGCTTTTCTGAAAATATCGCAGTCAGAGCCTGTACATACAGTAGAGGGAATAAACAGTATGTTTACTGCACAAGTAGAAGTAATGCTAATCATGGCATTTGTGTTACCATAAGTCACTATAAGGAGCTTAAAGATGTAGCTCTGTAATAATTTTGCCTTTGTTTTGAAATGGTTTCACTACAGACCTGAGTAACATGATCGATGCCTTCTCACACATGGTGTGACATCACCTTTGATACTAATATAAATAATAATTGACAGGAGATTTGACCCTGTATAATAATTTCAATTTAAAATTAGATGGGAATAAGTAGAGATGCAACCATCAAGCTTATCTAGGCTAATTCAAATTTTAATTTTTTTTTTAGATATAACCTGCTGATTATACATTGTTGTTTTTTTTTATATTTATACACCACCACCTTATCTCTAGGGTACATAGTTACTCTTTGGCACATTTTTAGCATTTTTAAAGACATTCTTTATCACTGCTAGTTAAAAGGTACTTAGTTATGCACAGCCTTTAGTTACCATAGACGGCAATGTTGAATCTTTGCTTTACTGATGTTTTTAACACTTAATATGGACAAGTTAAATCATACCGTGTCTTGGCTAATATTGGAAACTGCTGGCCATTTTGTCTTTCCTTCGTAAAACCTCATTATTCACCTTTTCAAAGACAACATCCTTGGAGAATCTATTGATCTTTAATAGCTCAACTGCTATATTTACAAACAAGTCACCTTAGTTCTAAAATGTTGGGGTATTTCTAGCTCATGTAAACTGGCTCAGTTCTCCAAATGGATGAGCATCGACATACATCTCTAAAGCTTCAAGTCCAACAATCCAGAGCAGAACCCGAGTTCTGATAAGCTTGGTGGCTGTGATGGCACAAGAATCAAAATCAAAGATAACAAATCTTTGTAAAATAGCTTTTACTTCAATCATTTGCATGTAGTGATATTTGTTTTATTAATATTATTTTGAGATGTATGCCTCATTTTGTGCTACGTAAATGACTATCACGTATTAAAGTATATGTCTTTAATCTTTAACTAATTTTATTAAACTCAAATCCCCTATTTTAGGAGATCACAAATTAGAGCCAAACAAGAAAAAAAAAAAATCAGATCTTGGCTGTTTGGGGAAATTATTGTTTCACTTTATTCAAAACATTTTACTTTAAAAGCAGTATAAGTTTTGTTTTATCTGGAGAGTAGAAACCTATAAATGTTCTGAATTTTGTTATGTGTAGTATTTATTTTATTGCAAGGTCAAAACTTTCAAAATCATTGGTCAGAAAAATTATTTATCGCTCCAGTTTAGATCCTCACGGATGACATTATTCAAGTCTTCCCCAAAACAGATGAAACAGAGCAAATATCTTCCTTGTTAACTAACAACTCCCATAGAACCTCACAGTTATAAACATGATGATCATCTTTTCCCCGATTTAAAGTTTCTGCACAAAAAATGAGACAGATAGAGTGTTGAGAGTAATCCATTCTAGGTTTTCAAGTTCACTGTCGACCAGTAGCCACCCGTAAACATCACCTCCCTGGCTTAATGATCAGCACCTCCTCAGGGTCATTATTACTTAATCAATTCACCCCTGGAGCGAAATACGGAGCCCAAAGGCAATCAAGTCACGAACATTGATTTTTTCCGCCTGTAAACAAAGTTTCCAGAGACAGAAATGTTCAATACTTCAAGCTGGAGGGAGACAGACAAAACCAAGGAGAGAGAAAAGTGGGGGTGGGGGGGACAGATGAGAGAGGAAACAAGAAAATTAGAGGGACTAGATGTGGGTTGATATTCAGATCAAAGGTCAAATCATCAAAAATAACAGGAAATAAAGGTGCAACAGTGTAAAATGGTGAAAATAGATATGGGAAACGATTGGAGCTGAACCAGAGAGAGGGAAATAAAATGTGAGTGGGAGCCAAAAGAAAAAAAGGAAACTGAGAAAAACAGAGAGGGAGAGAGAGTTAGGAAGCATCACCTACCGGGTTCCCGTTGAGACAAGGCTCACAAGATGCTACACCAGCCCGCCGCCGTGTTTCCGCGCATCCCTGCGGTTCGATGGGTTGAAGGAGGCAGCTTTAACGCAAAGACGCGAGAAAAACACGCACAAGACCAGGAGCAGAGCCTCTCTCTCTCTCTCTCTCTCTCTCTCTCTCTCTGGCTGTCAGTCTGTGCGTTCAGCTCGCTCAAAACAAAGGGAACATTTTCTCGCCTGTCCTGCCAGACTAGGGGGACAAAAAGGTGGAAAAAGTGCATATATAAGCCAAAAGAGAGAGAGACAGAGAGAAAAGGGGGGAAATGAATATCGCAGGGCTGGATATATGTGGATGCAGGCGCTTCCTCTTTGCTCGTTTGCGCGTCTGGCTGCTCTGTGCGCGCTCTGTGTCTCCCTGTCGCTGTGTGTGGCTGATTGGTGGTGAGGTGAGGAAGCAGGGATGCGGACACCTACTGATCATTGGCTGGAAATTACTATAGAAACACTGGGGGGAGGAGGGAGGATGGGAGAGGGAGGGATGCGGCTCAGAGAGGAGCCGCGCTTTGGCGCCAGCATTTCTAACATTTGTTACTCTCTAGCGAGGAGGAGGAAGTGAGGTGTCATTTTTTTTTTTTTGCCATACGCGCCCTTGGTTCGGTTCGGGCTTGTCAAATTAATTTAAATGGAGCTGAGCTATGATTAAGATAAAATGCCTCAGTAGGGCTGTTGCCCCCTCCTCCCTCCTCATATCTGAGTCCAGAGGCAGACATAATTACTGGCTCCTCCGGGATCCAGCGCGTTATAAATCCCGCCACCCATGCAGTCAGATCATCTGCAGCTGCCAGCTTCCCCTGAAACATTTATTCATAAAAAAATACACCGCACCCCCCAATCCCGTTTAAAAAATTTGCCATCTCCTTCATGTTGATGCTTACCAGCAATCACGTTTTTTTGTATATAACTTCCAGGATAGATTTGTGTTTTTGTTTTCCTCAACACTTATTCTGAGTTTTTAGACATAAGACATCGACTGTGGGATTTGCTGGTTTTATTTTCAAATTTCTACATTTGAACACAACTATAAAGCAACTTTGTGCCAAAAGTCCTGCAAAAGCACCCACGTCCATTTGTGTTTTTACCAGAGACTTTGTTTTGTTCATTCTTACGTGCAAAAAAGGTTAAACTCAGTCCAATTGCATGAAATACATTTGTGTAGTTCAACTAAAGAAGTAAGTATTTCATAAAGGTCCAGGTTGAAATAAGAACCTGTTTCCTTGCCTGACTTTGGTTTGTTTACTATTTGAAAAAAATAAATAAAAAATGACTAGACCCCAATTCTGGCAGTTTTAATGTCTAATAATTATTAAAATTAGGAACTACAAATCCAATATTAGATTGCTAAAAAGTTCTTCTCGTTGCTTTTTTTATCACTTACTTTTTTACTGAACAACATAAGATTAGTTTACTATTTATTTCTTCAAGTTGAGAAGTTTGATACACCTAAAAAAATGGACAAATATAGGGAATGCCTTTGGTTGATCTGTCACTTTATATTGATGATAATAATAATAATAATAAAATAATAATGTATACTTTATTGATCCCATAGGAAATAGTTTTTGGTGTAAACCCATGCCTGAACCCATAGGCTTTGGATTGGAAGTCTGATGAAATTCCAATTGAGCTATCCTCCATTAGGTGAGATTGTAAGTGATTAAAATCAAAAACAACAAAGGGAAATACATTTTATTAAACAAAGTAATACAGAAAAAACTTGTCTCTTCAGAATTCAACATGTCATGGTTAGGATGTCTGTTCTGAAAGAAAGGGTAGCAGAAGACCTCTGGAGAGACTTGAGGTAGGAAACCGAACAACAGATCATGCACGTTTGGACAGGGTTTACCAAGAGAGTAGGGATGCCGATGATAATATTTAGATAGACGTTATGCAGGGAGATATGTGTGGTAAGTATAAGATGTAAATGTCCCTTACTTTTTCTTGTAGCAGCTTTTTTTGTCACAAGATGACCAGGGCACAGTTCCAGGTGTGCCATAAAAAGGATAAGGTGATCAGATCCAGTTAGCATAGCAGGTTGCTTGAGGCATCTTTAATGAAAAGTGATACTTCAGAGTAAATAGATGACACAGAAAAGACAGGGAATTATTTACAAGCCTTTTCATACCCGACAAGCAGCCAAATAATGGAAATGATTTCAGAATAAGTCTCAGAGAATTCAAAACAACTACAGAATGCAAAAAGATGGGAGTTGAGGACAACGAGAGTGTGATTTTGTTGCTTTAAAAGAAACATAAAAATCCTGTTGCATTAGTTTAAAACAAACAAAAACACAATATTAACTGTTAAAGATCACTTTACCAGTGTAACATTGTGCTGATATTGCCCCGCAGGATGAATTGGTGCAGTTAACAACATAAATTGTTTTGACTGAAAATTGCATTTTGGAAAAATATTGTCTTCACACGTTAATGCATCAGTCAGGAAGGTAAACCTTGGGAACAAAATGTAGATTAAGGACAACAAAATCAACCGTTTGAACTTCACAGACTCCACAGGTCAAACAAATCCATTGTGTGCAATGAAATGAAAAAGCGTGTGTAAGCAATCCTGACTCAGTCACACGAACTCTGTCAGGAGGAATGGGCTAAAACTCCAGCAACTGTTGTGAGAAGAGTGTCAAAGAATACCAACAATTTACACGAAAGCCCTACAGTTTCAAACGGAACTGTAGAAAATGTTGAGAAAATGTATAGAAACCTTTACATAAAAAAAAAAGGTTTTAATAATAATGATATATGTTCCTACATGCTGTTGCTGAGAGGTTTGGTTAACCTTAAAATGCAGTCGCAGCGATTGCTGTACCATAATTGCAGCATAGATATACCAACGGGAAGAACAAATTCTAACACTAATACAGATTTTAATGAATAACGAGATCAATTTACACAGGAATATGCATGTACAATAGTTCTACTTAGCCTACTCATGAAACACACCTAGCTTACTCCAGTCCAGCATTTTATATAGGTAGCTGAAGAACTTTTTTGCATTAGAGTTTGCCTACGGTGCAGCCAGCCCTTCCTTTATGTATCTATCAAGCTTGTGAGTGTAAATTCCTTCTACACAACTTCAGAGCCAGGCAAACATTTGGTATTTTGTGTAAACAGCAACGTAAATAAAAATGTAAAAATTCTAGTATGAAAAGTGAACACTCACTCAATTGATAAATTTAGCTCTCTATTAGAAGACACTTAAAGTGACAGCACGTCACAAAGGAATAAACAGTCCCTGCACTGCGTCTTCTCAGAGACGGGCTTTGTGGGGGTAAACAAACTGACAGCAATACTGACACATTTCTAAGTCGTACAGCCCTTCTAGGTAGGCAGTGTGTCACAGGCCTATAGGCTGCTAACGGCTACACTTTGATGAACGCATTTACAGCCAGCGATAGATAGAAAAGAGAGGAAACAAAGACCTTTGATTCCAGCGTAGGATTAAACCACAATTTATAGCAAAAGACTGGGTGGAGGTTTTGTTGGGAAAAAAGTATACCAGTGAGACATTTTTTCATGAAATACAAAAAAATAAAACTTAATATAGATGTTAGTAATGTTTTTTGGGCCATTTTACATTAAATAAATAATTAACCGACTATTGCTAAACTTAAAACTGTGCAGTAAACATTGTTTGAAGAGACTAAAGGCCTCCTGTGACACAGAATTATTTTTTGCTTTGGATAACTTGAGGTTATGCTGTATGCTGGTATCAATGGGATGAGGTTTAAAACGGTCAGTAAACTAATAGAGTGCCTCTTTTATTATTTTGGCTACAGTAGACAAGAGTTAAAAGCAACTGTTCATATTGCTAATCAAAAGCAGAATATATACAAACCCTAGTGTAGTGCACAAGTAATAGTTTGCTTTGAGGAGTCTTCAATAACTTTGAATAACCAAACATAACTTGTATTTTATCCATGAGAGCAGAAATCACAGAAAAGGGATTTCACGATGCACTCATGGCAACTTGCTTATTACGAAAGATCCATCCCTTCATCTGTCTGCAATTCATACGAGCTGTATATACAACATCTGTGTGGAGCAACATTGAATAGCCACTATCCAAACGCCCAAATATTGATAGAAATCCAACAGAAGTTGAATAACCTCAGGCATGTTGAAATGTTAAGCAACAGTCCAATGGCTTTAGTAGGTGGAATGAGAAGATGCAGAAAAAGAAATAGAAAAAAAAAAGCAGAGACAGATTTAGAAAATAAGTGCTGCGTGATTTTGGGGTGGGTGGGGGAGTTTGGCAGTGATGCACCACTTTTAGAGACAGCCTCTGAAGCATTTCTTTGAGAAGCTGCCTCATTTCTTCACGCTGCCTGTAATCTATGACGCCCTCACCTTGCGTGCATTAGCCTTTTGCAGGAATTTGATTTTTATCAGCCGGTTTAGCGCTAGTTGCCTGGGATGTGCTGAGTGATCCTTCACTCCGCCTCCCCACTTCTTTTGCATTGCCTTCTAATTGGAGTGTAGAGAGTACCCTTAATTATCCTGTTAGTAGCTCTGCTAAAAGAGAGACAACTCCTGCCACAGTCTGTTGTGGATGACAGCATCCATATGCAGAGACTTTTCACGCAAATCCATCAGTATGTAACATGTAAGAGGAAGTTATTTATGCAGGGAATATAAGTAAAGTTGGCAGTGTATTTAGGAAAGATCAACAAAAAGTAGCAATTAGGAGCAGCAAAAAGTCCATGATAAATCAGGAGGTCCAGAACTTAGAAAGGAGTCTGCTGACGAGAAAATTTGTCCTAAAGTCGTTCATTGCTGACCTTTATTGAAGAGCTGCAAAAAAGAACTCTAGCTTAACTTGACATAAGACATTTATGTGTCAGAGAAACCATGAAAGAAATCTCTCTACTAAGATAATATCATGATTAAGACTGGACATCGCCCTATCCCCTTTAGCTAGTTTACACTTGGGGTATGACATATGGAGCTAATGGTGCGTTCATTTATCCATCTGACTCGGACGTTTTTCTTTCTTTCTCGGATAACTCCGAAGAGACGGAGGAAAATTTCGGACTTGGATTTCAAGATGTTTGTGCCCAGTGTCACTTGCAAGTATTGATTTTCATTATTTTTGGACAAGTATGTTGGTTTAAATGAGTTACCCATATTACTTTTTTTTTCCTGTGTCCGTGTTTGCGGCGAAAACTTGTTTAAAACTGGCATTGCTAAAGGATTGCTAGCAGAAGATAAACAATGAAATTAAGTGAAAATCACATGGGGAATAAACAAAACTACTGTTTTTCATGTCTTCCGAGTCGGATGTCGTAAAGTTAATTAAAATGCTCGATGTGGAAACGTGACGTCATATCCGAGATCCGAGTTGGCTTGGTGAGTTAAACAAACGCAGCATAAGAACAAATGATGAAGAAAACTCTAAAACTTGATTTAGACAAAAAGAACACAAAAAAAAACTACCTGAACATAAAAAGATCGTAGGGATATATATCCCGAAAAACTGTGGTGAAATTGAAATGAAAATTCTACATCATCATTTTTCAGATTTGATTTATGAGTTATTTTTTTACTTTCCACTTGACAATTATGGAGATTATAGCAAAATCCTACCAAAATCCATTAATTTAGGTATAACATCATATTAAAATACATTGCACCTCGTCATTTTACTTAGTCATTAAATGTGAAAAACATTAGGGCTTATGAAAAAAGAATGCATGCAAGGGCAGCTCTTTACTATCACCTGTTTTGTAATGGTGAGTTTAAGTGTTTCATGTACGTCAGCAATTCACTGTTCACTTAAATTACATCGTCTCCACTTATTATGTAGTTGGTTATTGCAGGTCTGCTGTCTTCAAGTGTAAATCTTTGTCTGAAGACATCAAGGGGCTTTTGAAGCTTTTTAATACCTGTAAATACAAAATACTTGAAACAAAGCACAATTGGACAATGGGGACTATAATTGAGATGTATCACTTGAATTCATCATTTGGCTAAAATCAAACACTGTTAGGATTCTGGTGAGTTATGTACGGTTTTTATGTATGGCAAAGAGAGGATCCTTGCCATGAGCGGTGCTGCCAACTTACCAGGCGGAAGCCCACTCATCAAGCAGGCTGGTGAAAATAAGGAGCTGCAGAGCGTTTATACCCCACCAAATGATTGACCTAAATGGTAGGTTTCAGCCTCTTTGTAGTTCTATTGTGTTCTCTTTTGAAAGTCTTAGAAAATTATTTCCTTTGGAAGTATATGTCAAACTTCTCACATCTCAAGTCATATTGTCTTCTGTGTTTCTGTGTTTCTCAGCCGTTAAGTTCTCAAGACCCCCCTGATGGAATACACTTGGTGCTGCAGTTTGCAACTTTCATTCTCTCAGCTCAACTCCCTGCCTACTGCAAACCAGAGTGTCATTTCTCGCTCCACACTAGGACCAAATGTCTTATTCCAAACCAATCCTTACCGTTTTACTCAGACCATGATCACAGATACAGATTTCAGGCAAGACTTTGGCTAGATGGAGTAAGAGTTACATATTAGATTAAATTAAATTCCCTTCCAGAAGAACCAGTTGAGATGATTGTACCAAGTTGTCGTCAAATGAAAGACACTGGCAAATTAATTGCTTCTCTTGAGGTCAGTCAGGACATTATATTGCCACATATTGTCTTCTGTTAAAAGGAAAAGCTCGCTGGTAAAAAAAGAAATAGGGACCACTGCCGTATGCATCCACAAACAACCTGTTATCTGCAATTTAGTCATTTTCAACCTACGCCTTGATGGAATCTTTTTGCAGAGCAAAGCCTGAACGATAAAGAGAAGGGAAACAGCTCAATATTCCCAAAATTTCGCTCTGAGCCTCTTTTGACGGCTGTCAACATAATCGTTTACATAACTAAATTATGGAAATTCTTGTGTCAGGTAACCACAATAGGATAATACCCATATTGATAGGTTTAATAGTAGAGTAATGGAGCAACCATTGTCGTCATGCCTCCACTCCACAGTTCCATCCTTCATTCCTACCTTACCTGAGGAGGTATCTTCTGATCTCTCTAATGTCCCTCCTGAATTTCATGATTTACATAAAGCCAGCGCTTAGGCCTTAGCTCAACCTCAGTATTGAATATCACCTGGTCAGAATTCAGAAGTGGCACAAAAAAATCCTGAGGCAATTTGAATATCTGGTAATTCTGATATGAATCACTAATGCATGATATCAGAGCATATCTAAGTATATGTGCCTTTGTTTATCTCAGTGGCATGAATTGAAAAGCTTTTGAAAACAGCATACCCTAAAGATTTCCTAGAGTAAAAAATCTAACAGGAACTTACTATGAAAACTTGTTGTCAGTTGTTGCAACCAAGGGGTGACGCAACAAAGTTATACGGTTTATAGACACACAAAGCAATTAGGTGCAGGAAGTGTCTAACAATTTAAAACATAAATTTTGAAACAGCTTTTCGTATTTACCCTGGTGATATTTGTCGGATTATGAATTTTTGGACACATTTAGACGTTAGAAAAGCTTAAAACTGAAGAAATCATTAAGGAATGTTTTATTTTTATTTTTTGGCGCGACGACATTTACACATTTATGAAAGTTTTAACCATGCAGGGTGTTTAGAGGCGTCTGCTATCTTCTAAAGAACATGCAGACCGCTGCAAGTCTGTGAAGCAGACCAAGATGTGGCAAAAGCTGTGACATATCCCAGTGGTCAAATTCTGAGTTGAAAACCAGGTCAAACTATGCTCCACTTGGCTGTAAAATCTCAACGGTTCTCCAATGTCACTACTCATTCAAAAAGCCACTGCCCGTTTCTGGCTTTGCTGCAATGTGACACAATATTTGACAGATCTATGAAATACTAAAAAAAAGATCCTGATGGCAATCAGGTGAACTATAAATAACCTGTAAGAGGGGGAGAAAAAAAAGAAAGAGATCCCCAC
>JAVLVB010000597.1:140181-164135 GCA_032876305.1 Orestias chungarensis
CACACACACACACACACACACACACACACACACACACACACACACACACACACACACACACACACACACACACACAAAACTACTGAGTGTTGTGGATGTGTCTTAAAAAGTGTTCTGCGTTGCAAAACAGACTTATCTTTCACTTGATGGTGTTATAAATATGTAGATTCTTCTACCTGAGTATTTGATCCATGCAGCATCTCCAAAGGGCCTCCTGGTTGCTCGATTTCCCTTAACTGTTCTTGAACGCAACATGAAAAGTAAACCCCTCCCCTTGCAGCTTTTTTATAGCATTACTGCAAATCGAAATAAAAATGTTCTTCGTATTTTCTAAATTATTTTCTCCCAATACATTTTACTTTTACACCCTGACAAAGAAGAAGCGCCATTACAGATGGACAGCTGAGCAGCAGAGGCTCAAAAGGTAAAAGAGGTTTAAACTGTGTTGACATTAAGTTATGCTAACATTATACAGCTAGCTGCATTTAAATAGGGTCTGATAGGCTACAATCCTAAAATACAAAAACAAATTTCGATAAAAACAGGTAGTATTTTTTTTATAATAGTCTGTTAATCAAACAATAGGTTCATATTTTTAAACCAATTATAAATTGAGCTCATTTCAAAGTGCAACTTAGTCACTTTTATGAACTTTGAGCCTCGTGTTTATGTAGACATAAAAAAAGATCTGAAAAAACGTCAAATAAAATTAACAGTAGCAGTTCAAATACAAAAATATGTACACATTTTACAGTAACTGTTTCTGAAGTCATACAATCTATTTTTTTTTAACCTAATTTATAGATTAGACAGCAACTTTTTTTCTGTGTAGGTCATCTAGCACTACCATAAATATGTATTTTTGCTGAGCAGCAGGAGGACGAGACTTTTCTTCTTTACCTGTTTTAAAGCATTTTAATAACTTAAGAAACCATTGCCAATGAAATTACAGTTTTGCAAAGTTCTGAAACATACACTTACAAATTCTGGATTAATAAAGGGGACACCTGTAGAAATGCTTTGATGCAACACCTTAAGCACGCTGCTTCTCAGGGTGGCATCAAGGTCAAGATATAATAAGATTGAGCTTATTTAAAGATGCTTGAAAGTACTCGTATCTATTTAAAGAAGTGTTTATATATCGAATGTTCAGTTATCCTAGCGCTCAAAGACGGGTTACCTGTCCCAGGGTGGTTTTATAACTTGTATTCGTAGTACCAATACTTTGGGTTTCATAGAGCTGAGCTTATATAATCGTATTATTTTTGGAGAAAGTAGAACAAATATTTTTTTTTCCAAAACCAAATTTTCCTTCTAACGTTTTATAAGTAACGGTTAATCAGTATTGTTTACCTTGTCAGTAATAAATGTTCTTATTTTATTGTTCTGAGTATCACTAAGAGCAGTTATAACATTTATCTGGGATCATTAGCTCCAATATGCAACTAATGGATTGGTCACGTAAAATAAGTATACATAAAAAACTGATATGATCATCCTCTTGAAAGCAGATTTTCTTTTACCTGACACACTCTATACAGTAATGTGCATGTTGTCATGCCATAAATCAACAAGGACTGTTAATCTTTTAGTGAAATGCGAATAGCTCTCTCCTTCTCTCTATAGCAGCTGCTATTAAACTCCGCCCCTTTAAAATAGTTTACACTTTTATACTAAAATTGTAAAATACACATTCTTTACAGCGGCACACATACTCATAAATATGAAAATAAATACCTTCAAAATATATCTTTTCTACTAAAACGATAATTTACTGTATATCCCGAAACTCTATAAATATGTATGAGGTTGTATGTATGCTTTCTTATCTATTGGTACTCCTGAGAATAAGAACTTTCAAAAATAGGAACCTTTACGTAAGACGCTTTGTAGCTGCTGTCTCAGTTGTTGTGTCACAGAGAGAGAGATACATGAGTCTGATTTATCCTTGCTGCTGCAACAGAGTGCAAGACTAGAACAGTTGGCAGACAGATGGGGGCTGAGGGGGGGTCCAGGAGCCACCTGTGTTATAATGGTGAATTGGGATGTTGTTTAAAAGCAAGGCTTCTGCCGGGTTGCTGAGAAAGAGCAGTCACAAATGTAACCGTATGGCTCCACATGGAGGAATTGTATTTCATGTTTTGCTTCGTTTTTTTTCTTCTTTTTTTTTACTGAGACAAAAACTGTGTCTGTGGTGAAATAACTGTTTGCTGCTGCTGTTGCTGCCGTCGCCGCTGCAAGATGATGCAACCAAAGTTTATATCCAGACTCCAGACAAATAATTCTTGAAGGTAGTGGCGTCAAAGTGAAGATGTTGACTATTAAACATAAAAATTACAAGCTTTATTCAAACAAAAAAAGCAAAAAAGTTAAAGTACATGAAAACTCTATGAGGAGTTACCCTTTTAGGTCATTTAAGACACCCCAAATGTATCACCTTTAAATCAAAATGTGGTAAAAGTAACATTACTTCTCTAGAACTACAAGATGAAAGATTCCCCAGAGGTGAAGACAACATGGTTGAAGCTGCATATGGTTATTTCTGGAAGACGAAAAAGTTCTAGCCGGCAAAAGACCTGAGACTGAAGTAGAAATTCACCTTAAACAGGACAAAGGCCCTAAACATAGAGCCAGAGGGATCATGCAGAAGTTTAATTGAATTTGGATTAATATAAAATGACCCAGTCCAAGCTCTGATTTAAATTTAGTTGTGAATTTTAATGAAAAGTTTGAAAATTCTTATTCACAAATACTTTAACAGGCACATCTGAGGATATTTTCTCCATCAATATCTTCATTAGTCGTCTTAATGTTTATGCATTTAGCAGAGGCTTTTATCCAACGCGACTCACAAAGTAGACAAAAAATTTGGTTGAAAAGAAGTTACCAAGTATACCATTAAAACTTAGATAGGATGTAGGTTCAGCATTTTAATTAATAAAAACGGCTTCAAGTTTGGTTTAAAATCCTCATTTCTTCCAGAAAGGAAGGAAGTAGGTCAGTTTACTTAGCCTGCAGGGGGTGTTGTCTCCTCTAGACCCTGATTTGATAACTTCATTACTGCTTGTGGTAAACATAAATTTGATTGGAAGGATTCAGATTGAGATTTTTACTTTGACATGTTCTTTTCTGTTAATTTAGCTTTGAGCTGTAGTTTTCATTATGACTACTTTTCTCAGTAGTCGTAAATTTAAGAAAAACTTTTTTATTTGCCAAATAAAGATTTGGTATAACCTAAAAGTGTTGTATGTGTGGAAACTCTGAAAATAGAGTATGGAAAAAAGTAAATAACCATAGACATTCTACAGCCTGGAGCCACGGCGAAGGAGGATAGAAAACGTCTTGGAACCTGCATGCGAGAGCTAATCTTCCACATCTTATGAAGTGGTTTCTTTCCCGAGGAACAACAGTTGTACATGATTAGTTTGCCCAACCCTGCTGTGCAAAGGGGAGTTAATTACTGAAAATGCACTCAGACGTACCTCTTAAAATTTAAGGGCGTCGTCTAAGGACGCTATTCTTTTTCTTTAGTGAATTTAATCCCCCTCTTCGTTTCTTGTCCTCGTTCTGTGTCAGGTGTCGTTCTCAACTAAAATTGTATTACAGTTTTAATAAAACTCTTGGAGAAAGCCTTGTGAAACAGGAAAAGATTTGAAACAAAGTTGCAACGTAGAGTACAAGGCCTAAAATCTCAAGTTATTAGGCTTTTACCTCTGGAATGTTGGACAATAATTGATTTGTCTCCATTCTGAGTGAGCGTGGATGCCCCCCCCATCCCCTCCACTGTCCTGCACCAGAACCCCTGCTGAGGCCTAAACAACTGGGCTATGTCAGACCCACACTAACGACTCTCTCTTGTCTTTGTAGATAACTACGGGAGGAGGAGCAGCATCTAGTTGGTGGGGTAGGGGGTGGGCTTGAGGTCACTAATTTTGTGTATTGGCTCAAGCAGATTATACCTAGTTATTACCCCCACATAAACCGCTGTATGTGTCCAGAGCGCCTCAGGGGAGATGTGTGCTGAGCAATGAGTGATTGTAAGAGGTGACTCTTTTCTCGGCTTCGTGATGAGCTCCTCTCCGCTCCGCACCCAGTCAGAACTCAAAAAGTGCCTCTACTCTTTGGCTGAGGTGAAGGCACTTGTAAATCAACGGATCCACCACAAATCTGTCATCAGTGAAAGTCCTCACATCATTAGGGGCCAAATAATTCGCAGCAAATAAGTCACAGTCATGCGATGGGATCTTACGTTAATGTTATCAATGTACAATTTGTAATGTTTCTTGTAGAAAAAGTATTTTTACCTTATCCTATCGTTTATTTTGGAAAATAATTAATCTTGTTTAGGTTCAAAGAAAATTTATCACTTTTTAAATCTACTAACAATGAAATGTTATTTAGTTTCCCTTTGGGATAAATAAATTATTTTTGATCGATGTTGCACAAAATAAATCTGTTTTTTCAAATACCTCGCAGATCTAGATTTATGTGAAAAGAAAATAAAGCCTGCTTAGGAGTTTACAGAATAGTATATTTTTAAAAAGCCTTTATTGATACACAGGTCCCTAACCAGAAGCCCGGATCCTAACTAGGCCTAATGTAAATCAAAGAGAGTGAGAACAGCTGACACTAGTTGAGAGTTTTAGGTGAGAAAGCAGTAAAGTGACAAGTGTGCCTAAATTTTGATTGCCCTGGGTCGGAGGAAGGTCAGCGCTCAGTGTTTACACATGAGGTGACGGCACACGCCTGCATTCCTTTGAAATTTGACAGGGCGAGAAGAGTGACAAGATTTACAAATTACAGTAGCTGCTGGAGGAAGAAACCCAGGCAAGAACGTCCTATGCTTGAATTTACAAGTGGCTTAAGTCAAAGTTGGACGTTTACATATGCTTAATTACCTCACAAATCATCCTTTCGTTCTGTGAATTACTGTATTTTGCTGTCTCCTCACAGCTAGGAAAAGTCCAGATAGAGATGGCTTCTCTCTCCTCTGTCAGTCTGACCTGATCTTGATCAAGAGAATGTAATGCATAAAACAACATGCTGAGATTGACAAAATTGACAGAAACTTTTTTGGTATACAAGGTACATAATTCCCTTGGTCGGCCCTGCATAGGAACAAATATACATAGCTGAGCCCTTTGTGTGGAAAATCCCACAGAAGCTTATCCGATGAAAGTTGAGTTGTAGGTCACACCCCTTTTGTTCCGCAACCCCATCTCTGACATCTGAAAGTACACCTAGGTCTGTGATCATGTTAGGCCAAATTGTACTACGTGATAGCAGGGGTTCTGTTTCCCACAGATTAACATGGTTGACTGTGAAACGTGTGAATCGACGACCCCCTAAAGAAAACGGTCTTAAACTGCCAAGAGTGTCGTTATCCAAACTGAAACAAGCCATGTATCAATATTACCTAAAAACCGACGAGAAAAAGAGCGGTAAATGAGGGAAAAGGGTCATTTTGCTTTATGGTAGGGCAACATTCACTTACTCATACTGAAAAAAACACATATTCACAAATTTATATGCAGATCAGTGGGCAATTTGGGTTAAATATCTTGCTCAGGAGCACATTAGGATGTAATAGGAGGAAGCTGGACTCCAACCCAAAATGTTCCAATTATAAGAGTAGCAAAACACTCTGTTGAGTCATTGTATTTCAGGGAGATGCCATCAATCTAAAAAGTTACAGTTTGCTAATGTATTTAAGAGCAAATACCCTAATTCTGGAGGCATGTCGTGTGGCACGAATGCACGATGAAACCAAAATTGAAGTAATTGACCATTGTTAGAGTTGGAAAAAGTTGGGTGCTTTGAAGCTTGTATATCATGTTTTGAAACTGTTTTGCAATAGGAGGGATTAATGCCCTTCACAAAGTAAATGACGCTATGAAGAAAGAACATTTTGTGTAAATACTGAAGCAGCATTTCAACACATCAGCTAGGAAGTTACAGTTTTGGCACAAATTGTTCTCACAAATGGATAAATGACACAGAGAATACCATGAAATTAGTTAGACGGGTATTTAAGAACTGTCTAGTTGGAAGTTTTCACCAGACTGTCGGAAATGAATTGGCCAAAAAGTTCAGCAAAACTATTGTGACAGGTTCTTTAAGGATAGTCATCTTATCAGAGCTATGTTAAACTTTTTAAATGGCTATTGTACAAAGTAGTAGAATAAATGCATGAAACATTCGGAATTTCAGGACATAAGAGAACAATAGAAAAGTAAAACATTTTTGATATTAATGCAACGTACGACACAGAGAAAAAAATAGTTCTGAGTCTTTGAATATAGATGTAAATATGTGGGTGTCAGCTGTACAAGGAAATATGGACCAAATGTCGCAGCAGCTGCCTCACCACACAGAAGAGAGTGTTCTGCTCTCCTGTGCGGGTTTAAATTAGCTGTACTTTTGTGCTGCAAGTGGTGCTGATACACAGGTAACTACAAGAGGTCCTACTGTCTGTGTGTTTAGAAAGAGACCGTTTAGCTTCTATGGCGCTGTGTTAGCTTGGCCAATCTTGAAAAAACAAACTGTGCAGCAGTTTCAGATTATTTATGTGCTGTGCAGAACTTGAAAAACTCAAAAAAAAAACACGGATAATTGCATAACTTTACAGGATGAATGTTTCTTTTTTAATATCTATTTGTTAACATTTGCAACAAGGCTGAGTTGCCTTAGGAAATTACTGTTTTAAAATTTGAGTAGTGTGTCCCAACAAGACTCTTTGCTGATATTTAAATCCTCTTTTTTGTTAATAACAAATCCCTTTTAATTATATTTGACATTAATACAATGCAAAATACTAAGCGTTGTTGGTTTATAATACATACCACTTGAGTTAGATTTTTTCTTTTCATGCTTGTTTTATTTAAATAAAAAATTGGGGGGGCAATTCAGAAATAGCAAATTTGCCTGGTTATGAAAGAAACATTTTGAGAAATTGCTTTGGAGAAAAGTCAATGATTTTGTCAAAAAAATAGTTGAGAGATTAGTTGAAAGAAACATATTTAATAGACTCTCTTATTTTAAGATAAATTATTATTTTCAACCTAACTTTAATATGGACTGCTATTGATCACGATATTGTGACTGAACTGAGTTTGCTGTTTTTCAGTTACAGCCTGAGGAAACCACAAGATGGAAGAAAGCGTGCAGGTCCAAACAACCACTGAAAGACCTGCAGCATTCATTAAAGGTACACTTATATTGTGCATACATTGGTGTCTCTGGCAGCTTTTCTGACCTGCTAGAGGCAGTTTCGTTACCTGTTACAAACAATAATAAGAACCGGCTCTTTATTATAGAAATAAGCCTAGCTTGGCGCTGGCAATTTGAACTAGGCTCTGTCTCCATTTGTAACACAGTTGAAAGCCTTCCCCATCGCACAAATCATATGTAGGCTGGTTTGGCAAATTCCTACGTACCCACCAGCATCCTTTACTGAGGGCGTTGAGCTGGTTGAAACCCTCCCCTCCAGAATCCCCACATAGATCTTACCAGGGAGGCTTAGGATTTTGATTCCCCTATAGTTAAATCATTGTATATTGCCTGTTTTTTTTCTTCTTCTTGTTTTTTGAATAGGAGGACTACTACCTCGGTTTACCAATTCAGCGTAGCTCCTCTTGATCAATGTCCAGGCAATATTGCAGATCCTCGTCAACCAACACAGCTCCACATCATCCAGGGCTTTGATCCATCCCAATGTCCTTGTTGCCCTTTTTAACCAACTCTGTGAACACCCTGTTTACTCCCCGTTTATGGGTGGGTTGTCACAATTTTAATGCAATTTTCAGTCATAAAAACATTAAACTTAATGCTAAACACATATTCTAATAATATTCTGATGTGTGTGCATTATCATATTTTTGCTTTATCTTTTAAATTTATATTATTTAGAATTGACATTTTTCTAACTTTTAAAACAACAATTTCTCTCTTGCTGACCAATTCAGATGTAACCGTATGAAAATCAGGATTATTGTTTGCAAATTAGTCACAATTATGAGTTTAAAGTCCATTGTCGCAGTTGTGATATTTCTTTTCTTAACATTCCCTCACACTCTCACCAATACACAGATACGATCTTATATCCTGATATCTTATTCATTTCTGTCCAGGTTTTAATAATGTGTTTCATTTTCTTTAAACCTATTCTCAATATCCCGTTAGAATAAAACAGTTTATTGCTTCATATTTCATAATATAAGTTCACCTATATTGTCCTTTGATCGTAGTAAGTAGCGGTCCAATGAGGAAGGGTTTAATCCATTTGTGCAGAATGTGTGCTGGAGTCCAGACTTGACTCCTCCTTCCTTTCTGCCTCTCACCCTCCCCCATCCTGTGTAAAAACAAATCTCCTTTTCTGCTCTGAAAGTATTGAGTCAACAAATGTCACTACAGCCTGGCAGGGGCTTCGGGGAAGGAGGTGGGGTCTCCTTTTTTAAGCTTGAAGCATGGCAAAAAGCTGATTATTTTCAAAGGCACACCTGTTATAGAGGAATCTAATGGCGAGTGAGGTATTACATTACACCCTTTGTGAAAAAATATGCACATATCTATATAATATATATATATATATATATATTTAAAGTTCATGCTCAAAAGATATAAAGATCTATCTCAAAACCACGTGGCCAGTGTCAACAGCAGCAGCGAGATCTTTGACAGCGGAATGAGAGAAACTTTACTTCCTGCACACAAGCAGCAGCGTTTCTCCAAATACGAGCCAGCTCTGCTCCAAAATAAAATGCAGCCACTTAAAATAACTCCAAACCAGCTGGTTTAGATAATAACTCTGGAGCAGTTCTTTTACAGAAAATGGAAAGTCCTTTAACCTCTAACTAAAAATAAAAAAACCTCTAGCTAGGCAATGAGCAAGGGAGGGAAAAAACCCTGAGTCACTTGGCTTCCTGTCTGAGAAAAGAAAGGGGTGGAGCAGCTTCTCCTCTGCCACAGTCAGACAGTTGGGGCCCATGCAATATTGAACAAAAAGTGCTATGGTGTGGGGGGAGGAGTCCTGTTTTCTGCACAGAAATCCACTCCGGTGCTTCAGGGCAGCCATCAGTGTTCACTATTGTGTACGGCTGAGGAAGGAAAGAAAAAAAAAGAGGGAGCTGAGGGGGAAAGAAAACCCGTATCTTTGTGTGAGAAGGACTCAGAAGGAAAGTGTTTTTGTGAATTCATTTTTTAGTCTTTTGGGAGGTTTTTGCCACAGAAAGGCTCCTCTCCGCGAGCTGCAGCGAGATCTTGGTCACTTCTATATTTGCCAGAGCTGTCTTCCACCAGACTGACCCAGAAGTGTGTCGCTCCGGCCGGCAAAACAGCGACACCACGGCTTCTCCTGATGATGAGAGCCAACGTCAGCCAGGCTTCCCATGAATATTGATGTTGAGACTGTTTCATAGAACAGAAGGCAAGATGGCTGCCCTTTAGGATTTGTAAAAGAGGCGATCCAGACGATTTGCTGGAATTTCTACAAAGTGGAGGGACATAAACGGAAGGTGAGTCCATGCTCCATTTAGTACTCCTCTGTTGACCCCTTTGGGTCTGTAACCTTTGGAGTATTTGTTTCCCTTTTGTAGTCAGGTGAAACCAAGCAGATGTCCCCAACCGGGAAAAAAAATCAGGAACCAACATATTAAGGAGGGAATATTAGATAAACCTACTTCAATATGGCTGACTTTTTTCTTTGTGGTTTGACCAGCTGATCATAAAAGCTTATGTCTTGTTTTCTAGCTGTGCTAAATGCTCCATAGAAAATGCTGTCCTGCTTGTTCATGAGTTGTTCATGAGGCATAATTTAAATACAAATGCTATGCCGCTTTCTAACTATCACAAAAACCCCTGTAATCCATTTTATTTAAACTGGTATTAGAATAATAATGTTGTTGAAGTGCAATAACCATTTACTACACATACATTTTAAAAACCCACTTATTTAATAGCAACTAATCCAAATATATATATATATATATATATATATATATATATTTGCTATTTGCGTGTGTGTGTGTGTTTAGAATAGATGTGCTAATAAATTAATGGGTTTTGATATTTATGGTTTAATACCATGTAACAAACGGTTATTACACATTAATAACATTATTCTGTCTAAAATCACTCAGTTTTGTATTTATGCTATGTGCGTCAATGGTAGAGTAAATGCCAAGCCTAGATTCGTCCAGCACTGAGAGGATAGAGTCAAAACAGCTCTTTGTGTATATCTCTGAATCAGCTTTTGTAGCTTTTATCACTGAATCACACACAAACAGACACAAAGGCAAATCCCAAGGAGAGGCAAAAACTCAAGAGAAATGTTGTAGTGGTAGGGAGGGGGACAAGGTCACAAAGGTTTGAATGAACTGAAACTCAATCTTACATAACTATTAAGTGAAGTAGAAAACAACATTCATTATTGTAGCATATTTTTACTCAACACAACTTGTCCCTGGGTAACATTAGGTAATATTAACACAAGAAATGACACAAATGTTTGCACAAGTAAACATACTTGTGTGCAATAAAAGAATGTAAATGGGACATCAAGTTTTCCATTTTAGCCAGCTAAAAAATAACATTTAGGGATCCAGTTATTTATATTTTAAAGATCATAGTTATTGTATTTTAATTTAATACTCAACACACCGGGAAATAGAGTATAAAGCACAGTTTTAAGAATACGCTTAATTACTTTTAACTTTTATAATTTCTCCTTTTCCCAAAAACATCTTGCATGAAAACAAAGTGACCATAAGCATTAAAAACAAGCTGTTCAAGCTTCATAACTAAGATTATACAATATAACAAGGACAACAAAAAATAAATATTTCTAGGTAGTACAATTTGAGCAAAGTTCAAAATTCGAAAAAGGACAATTCCGTTTTCTGCTTACTTGACTTATACTAGCAGTAATGGATTATTGTACATATTGTAGCTCATAGAAAAGAAAATTTAAATCCACAGCAGATGCTGCTCTGTGATTTAGGACAATGCAAGAAAAATTTGGTCTAGTATCGCAGTACAACCTCCTGATGGCAGACGGAATAAAGGAGTTTGAGAACCTATTTGTTCTTCTCAGGGTAAATACAAAGCAGTGGCCTTAGGCTATTATGGTAAATTCCTTAGTCAAAATGTGGTTCTGTCTTGCAAGTACTCATCTGACTATTGGGACCACTTGATTCTACCACAAGGTGCACAGATACCTCTGTTGACTGATGAATTATTTTGGAGCAAATCCTGACGACTTTGTTAAAGCCTTTCCAGCTGTTCCCCAATAAGATCCCGAAGCAGCAGATATAAGGGAACAGTAGACTCGCTCCTGCCCTTGTTTAGCAGTACATTCTGTTTTTGTGTCAACTTCAGGTTTGAGTCCCTGAGCGTGTTTATGTGTCCATTTCGTGAACATTGCAGTTGTTTTAACCTATGTATTGGCTGGCCATCAGATCCACTAAAATCTACCATAATTTCTTTTGTCTTTGAGACTTTGAGGTCCAGAAATTTTTGTCACACCACTCCACAAAGGCAGGAAGAGAATTTCCATGGTCTAACAGGGAGTCTTAGAGAAGCAAAAGAAGAACTGCATCATCAGAGAACTTGAGCCAGTAGCTGCCTTCTCTACTAGACCTGCGGCTACCTGTTTAAAAATAATGAGGAGGGGTGGGAGAATACATCCTTGAGGTGACCCTCTGTTGTCACAACATCTGACATGGTGCCATTAACATAAACACTCTGCCTCCTGTAAACTACAAATTTTAAAGGCAACAAAAAACTAGCATGGCAACTCAAAATGGAACAAAAAAATGATTAGCAAAATGTGTGCATCTTATTAAAAAAATGATAATTTTCTTTGGGGTTTCCCTATTTGCCTGTATAAAAGTTTGTTAAAGATAAAACATGCTTGTGTCCTCTACACCAGTACTAGCATAATGGGTCTACTTCTTTGGACAAAAGGTCGACAATTTCATCCCTGAGAAGTCTTTCAAATGTTTGCTAAACAACATGCCTAATTTCATTAGGTTCCTTGTGGTAGTTTGACTTTCGTGGTGGTTTTTCTGTATTCTGCCTATAATCCATGAATACCACTCTTCCTGTGTATGCAAAACATCATTGATAAACAGAGAAAGTACTTCAATTTACACCAATTAAATTTTTATACATATTTCTGGTTCTGTTATTCTTAAAAATACATAACAACAAAGAAAAATTAACAGAAATGCAATGGTTTTACTGAACTTAGAAACGAAATGGCTAATGAAAAAAAGACAAAAACCCTTTTTTTTTTTTTCTTTACTAATATTATTATATATTTTTTCACAGTTCTTTAATGACTTAATGTCTCACTGTTAGCAAATAACTAATTGTTTTTTTTTTGAATTCACAAACAGCTTCTTTAAGATTAACATCTAAATGGCTCGTTTGAATAAAACATCTGCTACAGGGGTTGTGTATTGTGGCGTGTGTATTCTAACTGCCTGCAGTCGTAATGTAGCTGCAGTTCAGCCTTAGGTCACAGAAACATAAAAACAGAACTGTACGGTAGACGACAGTCATTGTAACCCTCCAGTGTAGGCTGATTTCGGGTCCAGCAATGTCATTCACATCTGATCTGTAGAAGATTTTTCTGACACACTTGGTGGTGGATTGATACATGGGGCATTTAAAAAAAAGAGAAAAGGGCATTGAGTTCAACACAGTCAGCTGCTTGTTGTTTCCAAGCTTTTATGAGAGCAGTTGATGACCGTTTATTACCACTCTGCTCCTAATGCCCCTTTTCCCTCATAAATCTTTTTTTTTTCTCTGTGGATATCAAAGCCAACAGTGTATCTTCCACCATTTAATCGTAATTTTTTTGTACAAGTATCCCTCTAATCACTGCAAAGATGGTTTAAATAGTGCAAAAACATTAATTAAAATGAACCCACCGAATCCAAAAAGTGGGCTGTATTTTTACTTGGCAAACACGGTCATTGAGCATGCATTGTCAACACGTGTGTTTCAGCCTGTTGTGTATGTTGTAGTATTTAAGTGTGTTGTGACTGCAAAGGTTCAGGTGATGCATCTGTGCATACACATTCAGAACTCCATCCTCTTTAATGTTATTGCAGATGACGTATATTACAAATGTCCAATTATATACTTTATAGGTCACAATATTGACATTTATTAAACAGTTTTCATACAAGCCAATCAACATCAGTAAGTGCAATTTTCCAGTCTTTAGTGACCCTGGACGTGCAGCTTGCAAATGCCAACTATGACCTAAAAATATTATAACAGGGATTTTTACAACAGGAATTTTCATTGGTCTCTGCATGCCTGCTTTGACATAAATAGCTGAAAGGGCAGCAGCATTAATAGGGTTACAGGGGGCTGAGTGGGGGATGGGCCACATAGATCAATCACATGCACAGAGCTTCTCTCATCTATCCACACCTACAGATAAAGCTGCGCAGTTGGATAGCTTCTTCTTCATGGCAGTAAGCCCCCTTTAAGTAACTCCTAGGGCAAAGACAATATCACCTTTGGGAAGAATGTCCAGTTGCCATAGCGCAGTACAACAATGCTGTTTGCCAACAATACCCAAGCCTTTACACAAGCCCTCACCTTTGACCCTGTTTCGTCCGGCCCAAGTATCATTTTTCCAACCCAGGGGGGTGGCTGTAGCAGAAACGACACAGAAACATGCTCCGTGTTGTGAGGTTAGACATTTTAGAATGCACTGCTGATAGGCGGCAAGACAAAATGGCGAGTACAAAGAGCTGTATTGATTGCTGCAATATTGATTTCTGGTGTCTGCCAATGGACAGTTTGTTTTCTGGGGAGATCAAGAGAATAACAAGAAAACCAAGGCTCCTCCAAGGGGACAAGAACCACTCTCTTACTCAGAACCTAACATAAACAATCTACAGGCATAGGACCAACCTACTTTCTGCTAATTATAGGGGAAAAAAGGCTAACCACCTTGTGCCTTGGACACTCCTGTAGAGTTCCTTTCAAAATTTGCTTTAGTTTTACCAACTTACTTAACATATAAGGGTTTCTTTGAGATGTCCATCTCTTTTTTTAATATTTTCACAATGTAGACCAAAGAATATGCCCAAATATATCCAAACCAGATCCAAATAAACCTCAAATTTCTGTTGTAATTTTACGTCGTTAAAAGCAGTTGAAATGCATTCATATCCATTACAGGTTTATAAGTTAATCTTTTGCGAGAGATCCAAAAGCGTAGCCTTTAATTGCTGCATCATCATCATAGAAAGCATACGACTCTCGTCCTCTTCCATGTCTTGCGCCGCTAGCTGGACCAGAGTGTAATTATGGGCGGAGTCTGATAAGGTCTTGTTTGGGGAGTTCCTGGGCGGCAGGGATCGTGCTGGCCCTGGGAGCACATATTGATGTCAGGGTTTACCTCAAGGGTGAGACAGCGCGGGCAGCGACTCAAAACCTCCTAGCACGTGAGGATATGCACATGGCTTTTCTGTTTACAAACAGTATCCTTGGCATTCTGCTGAGAGGGAAGAAAGCAAGGTGTTACGTAATCGCCATAAAGCAAATAGCATCCCGTCCTGCTTTCTGCCAAGCCAATCCTCCTACGCTTGGACGATCAGCTTCGGCTGCTGCTTTAGCCAATTTGAGCTACGAAAAGCTAAGACCCACAGTAACAGGCCAGTTATGCTATAAGTCTCTAAGCAGGTCTTTTCTCACATTCCTTATAGGTGCCGCCCAAGGTCTAATTAACAGCAGCAGGTTGGAGCTTAAGAAGCCATTTACCATGCTGCTATAAATATATTTTTAAGGATCGTGTTTTGGTGGAATGGAACAAGGATTGTAATAGGGGATGATAAAATTAATACCTACAAAATAAAGCTATTGCAAACACATTAGTAGTAAACTCCAACAAATCAGCCAACAGTAGTTTTGCTAATATTATTCCCTGTGGTGTTATTATTAGTTTATATAGAAAACCTGCAGCAGGTTTTTCATGGAGGTTTACTAATTTTAGGAGGAAAAACATGCATCAGCAACTGGAAACTCTCCTAGCACTCTTTTTGAACAAGTTTGCCACAAAGTGGAATTAAAATATTATTAGTTTAGCTCTTATTAAACAATTAAAAGTTACTTCACTTCATAGAATCTTTTGTAAGACTTGATTGTCTGAGATGTCTAACCTTATGTCAGGGATGGAAAATAAAATTTGCCACCACCAAATTTACAGCGGTTTAGTACCCGGTTGGATATACTGCTGCCCCCATCAGACAAGTTTTAGAAAATAATAGTTGCTTCACTGTTTAAATCAGCCTGTCCTCTAAATCGAAACGTGCAATGAGTCGGAAAATGAATGTCTGAAAAAACGACATATATGGTCGTTTTTTTGTCTGCCTAAACAGCGCCTCTACAGGTCTTAGCCTGTTGTCGGAACTGCATTCCTAAACCTAAAGTAATTTTTAGCTTTACACCTAATCTTGTGTCTTGTCCTAACCCTTGGGACTCTCCTTTTACACGCCTAACCCTAAGTGCTTCTGTTTTACGAGTTAAAAAAACTGCTGCTTTTTATGTAAGACGCAGCTGTTTACAGGGAGTTGCTGTTTATGGAGACAAAAAAACGACCCTATATGACTTTTTTTAGAGAAATTCATTTTCGGACTCATTTGCACGTTTTGATTTGAAGGATGTGTTGGTTTAAACTTCAAATTTGCTGCTCATGAGATTGACCCGTCACATTTTAGATTAACCTGCTTAAAGAGGAGAGGATCTTCAGCTCATTCTCATTTTCGCGACACTTCGGATGCGCCACCTCATCTCCAGTAACGCCCCCTGATATCGGGAGCGCGCACGTCCTCAGCACATGCAGTCTGTTTACATCTGCGGTACCACACCCTCTGGTGCCGCATTGGTTTTTCTCTTGCGAGCTTCCATTTTCGCTGCCGTACGGGGAGAACCTCTCTTCAATGGTGAATGATGCGTCTTGTCCGTCCTGGTTTACTTCCTAAACAACAATCTGCGCATGCACGAATTGAAACATGAGCGCGCATTGTACGGGTTGGGTGGGTGGGGACATTAGTGATATACGTCATCGCGTAAATTTGATTTCCGCATTGACAGCGAGTTATTTTTTATTGGCTGTCGTTTTCCATTGACATTTTTTCTATTGAAAAGATCCTCTCCTATACCTTTAATTTGTAATGGGGACAAATTTCCCCACCAGCCTAAATTTTCATTAGACAAAAGTTTATTAAAGCTTTTGAAAATTTATACAAGAGAATGACCAGTTTAGGTTAATGATTGCCAAACTCCTTTTAATGGTTAATGCTAAATGGCGTCGTGAAAGCCTGATCCGTAAGGGTTGCTAAGTGTCTTTAATAAAAGCTCCTCATTGGTGCAGTGCATTTTAAATTGGCTCTCCAATATGAATTGTGTTTCTGGTAGACAGTGTAGGTTAGGGCCCCTCTAGACCCCTGCCGTCTTCATGCTTAGGCCAGACAGCTGGTCTGGATTGTCCTTTAAAAGCGTAACTTACCAGACGCCTTGAATGACATCACTTACCACCTCTCAGAACACGGGACTCAATATAAGGTTTCATTAACAGAATGTACAAGTGGGGCAGCTGGTGCCTTTATTTACACTTGCAGGTGAAACAGATCCAGTCGGTGCCGAATCAGTATGCCCTGTGTAACACGATCGCCATTGCCCATTGATTAAAGTTTTTATTCAATTTTATTTTATTTTGGGCTAAAAGATTTTTTGACAGCCTTTAAAGAACCGAATCACAATAACCCCCGTCACTGAGAGGATTTTGGATTTCTATTCAATGAGAGTCACGTGCCTCTCGCTCAGCGCTCAGTGGAGTGAATAAGGGAGCTTAGCAACAGCAGCTTAGGTCAGGTTATTTAGAAACCAATAGGAGACACTGCTTTGTTCTTATTACACATAAACACTTAGTGAGGTAATGTTTTATAGCAATTCCACCATCAGTTTTACAACCACACTCTCTAAAACGTTACTCTCTCTCAGTGTAAGTTTAAATGTAAGTGAATAGGACCAAATCTAGCTTTTATGACCTCTGGTTTGGAATCAATGCAGAAAGCACATGTGCATTCAACCTATTCCTGCAGTTAGCCTTTCTGGAGTAATGTTTAGTCCAGCTTGGCTTTGTAGTACCCACAAGGTGTAAGGTTTCTACAGCCACTGCACATCCAGAAAGAAATTAACTTTGCTCAGTGCACAGCTCATCAAGCTGGTCAGATATATTGACTTTTGCATAGACAAAGGGAGTTTGTGAAGGGGGGGGGGGCAGTTTGGAGAGAAAAGCTAAGCACTTTGAGTGACTGGGGTCAGGCCAGTGGGTTTGTGCGCTCAGGAGCTCATTTCTTAAGTCTTCATGTGATGCAGTTTGAAGGTACAAAGAAGGTTTATAGTCTCTGTATGAGCGTCACTACAGTAGCTTCAAGCCAGACAGGTTGTATTTTCAGGTTATGGTAAACAAAAAGAAGAAAAATCTAAGCCTGGAAGGTTTAAAGTAGATGTGAGCAAATGTTCCACACAAAGTTTAACATTAAAAATCTTCTTAGATCTAAGGGCAAATGAATTAAAGAACTGTTTAGTTCCGATCAAAAGAACCCAAAACTCAATCTGTTAGGGTAAGGGTAAGTATAGTACAACATTTTCATACAACACAATAAATATATCATGTCTAGTCTCCCGAGTGTGTAATCTGGATTTAAATACTTTTTAATGCTGAGAAGATCAGAGAGATTTCAGCAGACAAAAGCCGCAAATACCAGCGTGACGATTGCACACAAGCCGTTGTAGTTTTCTTGGAAAACTGGCTAAACACGTTGTGTCAGAAATGTACAGGTGGGGTTAGTCCCCAGCAGAGGCAGAAAAAAGCAGTTGCATTACTCATGGCAGAGAACAAGAGGTTCAAGTTTTGTCCTTTATAAGAGCTAGCTTTCAAATGTTGCTTAAGAGCCACGGACTGTTGAGTCATCAGGCTGAACACTGACATTCAGCACATTATTTTTAAAGGTATATGACATAAATGTGTCATTGTAAGACTGGATTACTTCAAAACTTTGTAATAGTTGTAGAAGCCTGTCAAAGTTCTCAAGAGGTCATACACATTTGGGTTAGGTGCCAACATTGAGACAGAAAATAAGATATTAGTCACTTCCACCTTGCACATCAAAAAGCAGAAAAGCCAGTCCCACCTCCCTTCTCTATTACATAGGAGAGCTCTGTGGTCTTTGAGGTTGACACAAAAATACTGAAGTATTATACGCAGAAGTAAAACCCTGCTTTAAATATGTTACTATTTTGTTTTCTTCTTTTCCCCACACAACTTTTACCTTAAGAGACATTCTAACAATTAACCAACAAACTGTCCCCTCTTAGCTATTGATTCAAACACAGTGCTCTGTCCCATGCTTGTTTTAAATGCCGTGGAAGACTTACTCTAGTTTGTTTTTGTAACAGATTATTTTGATACCAGCGAGCAGTATCTATAAACTCAATGGCCTTATGCTCATTCTTCAGCTCCGGCAGTCACATGTCAACTGAAGTAATGAGCAATGATTATTGTCTCCATTTTATAACAAAGCTTTAAAATTGACTCTTTAGGGAAGTTTACACATTCATACACTATTTTTTTTGTTTGTTTGTTTTTACAATCAACATTGGACTCTTCATCTGAGGAAATAACAAAAGTCACTAAAACCTTTAATATCTTTATTTTAGACCTTAAACTGTTTAACTGAGCTAACTCAAATAAACTATGCAGTATCAGTTTTTTTATTGGGTATGCATTAATATTGAATTGATTATCTTTTGTGGCGAAACAGTTATTATGATCCGCAGTAGTTTAAAATTAAATTAAACAGTGGGGATGGCTATATTTTTTGTTTTTGATCAATGTTTGCATTTGCGGATAACCAACTCTATGAAGTGAACGATACACTGCCAGAAAAACAGTTGCAGATGTTCAACTGCTTTTTATGATTATGGCAAGAAATACCACACAATGTCTTGTAAAGACTGTGAGTACAAACTACTATTGTTTAAATTTGGTGCAGTGATACAACTAAAGGAGAATAAGTGACAAAAAGCTGTGTGAGCTCAAAGACTGCAAAAGGAACCTCTGCATTTTGGCCACATCTGTCTTGCATTACACATAAAGAACAATGTCAATTGTACGGAAACCCTTCCTCATATGGAGGGGGGAGGAGGTTCTTCAGGGAAGAAATTACAAACAAAAGTTTATGCCCTCTTTGTCTCTGCCAGAGTCTATTACTCTTGTCAGCATCTAACAAGGAAAAAACAGTACACTAAGCATTTATAAAAATGTTTCTTATGTGTGAACGGAGGCGACGTGACAAGTGCAGCCATTCTTTTTTGCTTTATTTTAAGAGTGTCCTATTGGCCCATCAGAGGGTAGTTTCTGAGGAAGTTAAATCTAACTGCAGAGCTGCCCCAATTTTGGTCAGCAGTTTAGTTGGGGGAAGACAGAACAGGAAGGATAAACAGGTTCGTGGCTGTTGAATGATGCAACAGTTGTTACGTCACAATCTAAAGTTTACTCCACACACGGCATCAACAGATAAGTGAGGTTTGCTAAAGAGAACCGGCCCTGAAGGTTGTGCAAAGACAATCCCCTCCCCCCACACAGGGAGCTTTGCAGAAACCTCTGTTAGTAATGGAAGTCACGTGCGCAACTGAACATCCAGAATCTGAAGTCCAGGTAATAACCCTCACATTCATCTGCCTCTGATGGGAAATGAGCACAAAAGGTTGTAGTCTTAAAAAAATATTTTGAAAAAAAAAATTTGATTATGTTTTCAAAATAAGAGGACATATGCTCCAAAACCCTAAGCAGTAACGTTTTTTTCCCATGGATAGTCCAAAAGTACTGCATCTGATAACTTATTTACATTATTAAATATTAACCGCAATTTAGTTAGCTCCAAGTTACGCATAGTTAAACATGTAAAAAGTAACCAATTAGCAAATGCTAATCGCATTTTGTTAATCTGTACAAGATTTTAAGTAGAAAATAAACAATCTGTAAATTTTAGAAGATGTACCTTATCATGCCTCTTGAGCTTTTTTAGATTTTTTCACATTACATCTCTGCAACTTGTTGAGTTGTATGCGAATGCCAACACCAAGTAGTTTTTAATTATCAGGTTAAAGGGAAAGAATAGAAGGTTTTTAACATTTTTACAAATCAAAGTCGGGATGCTCTGAGGTGCATTTCTTTTATAAATTTTGTCCACATGTGATATTAGTATATTAGGTAATTCTACCTTATGTGTTGTGTGTATCAAGCAAGTGTTTATGGTTTTGATCTCGCCACTCTTTCATATTGGTCAAATTTGTTTAGTAGATAACCAGTAGGAGCCCTTTTAAAAAAAACTTTTTTTCATAGAGGCACTTCTCTGCTTCATCACTTCTTTGCCTGACCAGTTACCAAAGAACAGTCATGTCTTGGTACATCCTCATTTAAAGTTTGGCAATCTTGATTTATAACCCAAACCTACTTTCAGCTTCCTCAACAGGTTTCTCCTGGACATGTCAGTTGAATTTATTTCACTTATTTGATGGTCTAGCACATACAATCCCTTAAAAAGGTTGACTTTAGTTTTAACATTCCAGAAAAGGGAATTAAACACAGTTCTAAGTATTGTATGTAGTGTTTATTTCTACATTTTTTGTCCCAGATTTATTCAGTTGCAAGCATTAGAACTTTACTGGGGCCTAGCACGAATGTATTTCTTACCATGGAGGTCAGTTTTACTTACATACTAACTAAAGTTTACCAAGAATAAAGGACCTATCCAGACACAGGGATCTTTTGTCTCCTTAGGGGTCGTCATGTGTTGAGAGTGGTAGAGAAGAAAATGGAAACAGCAGATGCAAAACCAAGTTTGTAAGGGACACGAGTAAACCATGTGACATTAATCACAAGTGAAAGTTGCCTGATCAAAAGATACTGTTCTATGCAAATCCTGATAAGTATTAAGCATCAATAATAACGTACTCAGGCACCCATATCGGTCCAAGTTATGAATTCTCCATTTGTTTTCAATGTATCCTGTTCTTCTGTACTCCTTCCAGTAGAGGCAGTCTGTCTTTGTTTATAAGCAAGCTATACATCATGAACTGCCATCATGCAATCTGCCCACAATGCAATAATCACACGCTGCAATTTAATAGGCACAGTCAAAGAGTTCTCCTTTCGTTGGTAACATTTCACATTGAGGTATTGTATACTGATCTAATAAAAATCTTTTGAAACCGAAGGCTAATCTTAATCTCAAAAAGAGGAGTAATCACCAGGAGTTGTTTCTCGTCATTTGATTTCCTACAGTCTGTTAGATTGCAGGATGGTCACAATTTTGTCCGAGGTCATTGGGTTTGTGGAGCAGTAGCTCGAACTGATTGTTTACAACGGGGACACTAAAACAGTGCTCTCCAAGTCATCTGACCCAATTATGCAAGCACAGGAGTGCTAGGGATAAGGTATCACCATTAGCTCTGCTCCATGCTGTCAGAACATACGCGGAAAAGTGACTTTTGGCTTAATGTACTAAATTGCGGGCCTCGTTTTAATACATTTTATTGTTTGTATTTGTTATAGTGTTAGATTAAAAATATTTTAGTACCCTTTCAAGGGTAGAAAAAAGGATTGTGTATGATTTAGTGTAATGTAAAACAGCAAACGACTATAGTGGTACAACTGTTATAATGGTATTAAATGTGTAATACAAGTAATTTGGCTAGTTCACTTTGACTTGCACTAATCCCTTAGAAAATTTATAGTCTTTAGTGTTTCATTTTCTTATCTTTTAAACAGGAAAATATAACCAGGCCCTCTCACCAAAGGAAATGTGCACTTGACATTATGGCCTATTCTTAGAACTATGTAACAAAACATTAGTATGACTTGGCAAGCGTGCATTTGATTTACAAGTGTGCCCAAGTCTCCCTTTGGCAGCAACATTTCTTGGCTTTCTTAACATAGAGGTGAGATTTTAATCTATAGTTGCGAGTTTCATTTTATTTTTTTCAATCAAAGTTATTTTTGTTTTACTTCACAATATCAGTGAGTAGATCACACGCTTGCAGGGCAAAGGTTGAAAGCCCAAGTAAAAGTTGTAAATTATTAGTGAAAGTATTATAGGTTTAGCATTAGGTTAAGTTCCTAAACATAGCATTGCATTTTTAAAAATCTTTAATATTTATTTAATATTAAAGATTTATTTTTTTACTCTGTAAACATGATCCAAGAAACTTTTTTGCCTTAAGCTCTAAGTGCCTTAATGTCCTAACTCACAAGTCCAGGGACCTGAGCGTCCAAGCAGCTGCTGTGATGATGAATGTCACAAAGGGATGCCAAGTAACAGCAAACAGTCTACTAACGCTATGACAGGTCTCGAATTTCACAAGCTCTTTTTGTCTGAGGAAAAAAAACTGTTTGAATGCGAGTCCAGGCTAAGGCAAATGTACAATTTGCCTTAGCCTGGACTCATATTCAAAACAGGTTTTTTTTGTTTTTCCTTTTTGCTGTACAAGCAGAAACTAAACAAATTCAAATATAATCAAACATTAATTGCACATATTGCATCATGTCATGGCTGAATAATTTTATCGGCGGTGTTAAAAAGGAATGATTTTAAACTATTAATGTTTCCCATTATAATGCTAAAGTGACAGTCTTTTATGACTGTACGCAGCATAAAATAATGCATGCATGCCCCGCCCCACCTGGTGAAGCACACTGTCACTAAGCTGGAAAGGAAAACTACTACAACTACTACAAGAGAGGCGAACTTGTTGGGGAACTTTTGAGTCAAAGAAATTAGATAATAATATACAGTATAGTCGTGTTTGTGTAAATACCCTGAATTTTATTTAAGTACATGTGTAAGCAACAATATTATTTTAAAGTATCTCATCAAATGGTCCAATGAATATGCATCTAGACAAGTATTATCAAAATGATGCGCATTCATTTTGCATGGTACATAGGTATATTCACATACTATTACGTTTCTAAAAAAATTAAAAATCCTTATAAGGTAAAGCCGTTTCAGCAACATTTCAGCAATCTTTGTTTTTTGATCCTTAATTTGTTCTTAACTTCCTAATGCAGACTATGTACAATACTGTGACTGAGTACAGCTACAGTGGAAAAAAAATATGAGACCATGTAGCACGGTTTATTATGTTCTTGGTTAAATATTAGACTGAAAAAGAAGGATAAATGGCAGCATACCAAGAGAATAACCTTAGATCAAATTATAGGGTGGAAGAGAAGGTTGTCAACAGTGGGAGAGACAAACAATGGCACAGAAACAAAGAAGCTTACTTCTGGTGTTTGAATAAAATCTTACTGGTAATTTCAATTTGGTATTCATAATTCAAACTACAGTTTAGTGTCTATTTATTCAATACTATGAAAATAAACAAAATAAATTGAAGCACATATGACCTGTAGGAAGCATTCAATATTGTAATTTCAGCAGTATATCTTTGATTAGTTTAATATGTTATGTTTAGACTAAAAATATATCATATAGTCAATTAAGTAAATATAAAGCACTGCTGCAAACCTGGGGGTAAATCACGGTATGGTTATTGTCTTTGTTTTTATATATGTGTAAAGCCCGGGGAGACGCACTCGCAGCTGGGATTTCTTGGCTTTGTTCTGGGTTTGCAAAGATTTTTTTTTTTTCTTGGTCTAGGTGGGTGTATCCAACTGTGAAGAGCTGCCTGTATTCTTTTAGTGCTTGGTAAACCATGGACTGTCCCATTGGAACGGAGCTGCCCTGGGAGCAGCTAAGCGCTGCCGTTCCGCCTCTGACAGAGTTGCTGATTAACAGAATGAAAAGAAGGGAGAGTCACATAGCATTAGGAATGAGAATTTATTTCCCTTGCCTTACATC